>CM037854.1:119679212-120151212 GCA_021234595.1 Delia radicum
TGTTTTAAAATTTTATGTTTTACACTTAAAAAAAAATGGATTTAAGGCTAATTAAGGAAAATGGGTAATTTGACCCCCGTATCACAAAAGGGCTAAATTTACTAAAAATATTTCTGAATATTTTTTAAAATACTTAAGATATCAATTTTGGAAACAATTTTAATCAACATACGTAAAAAAGCGACAATTTTAGAACAATTATAGTAAAATATAAGATATTTCCCAATATTTGAAATTTGACCTCAAAGGTGCACGGCTTAGAGTTATCCGATTTGCCTAATTTTTGCATCATGCACACTTTATACTATGTGGCACAGTAATCCGCTTAGATTTGGGTATAATTCAGATATAAAAAGCATTATTTAGCTCCATTACAGCAGAATATACTGAATTTCCCAAAATTTGAACGTGATCGAGTTATCCGATTTGACTCAAATTTTCAGCATGTGAGTTTTAGACCAAGTGGCACGATAATCTGCGCGATAATCATTAAAAATCGAAAGTTGATTTTTCATTGTCAATATTTGCTTAGAATGGGAGGAGAAAAACAATGCTTCATTAGACGATATTATGATGCTCCAGAGACTAAGAAGCAGTGTAGTACTGAACAAGCGACTTTGTACAAAACAAAGAAAAATTTTAAATTTCTTTAATTCCACATAAAATATGTATCTACTGTTATACGAATACGTTGAACTTAAGTGTTTTGAATTGAAATATTAAACTTAGATTCTAAACAGATGTATGTACCTTTTATTTTGTATGGGAAATTAATACTCGGTACTTGAGACAACCTCGAAACTTGCACCGAGCCCGGTTTTCATTACGTGCAAGAATCGAGTTTCTATTGTACAATAAAAAAATTGTAAAGAAATTTCACTCTAGTAAAAGCGAACCTATCTTATAACAAATATTTTTTTTTTTTTTTGACCCACGGAGTTAATATTAAACTTGTTTTTCAGTTTTTGTTTATTCATTTTTAAAATAAATTTCCAATTTTTGTTTGTTTCGGTACTTTAGCATTTTTTGAATGTATTAAAAAATATGTTTTTGGTGTCCGTGAACCAGTTGGTAGGAACTGCTGCTTTAAACGGCAATCCCACCTCCAGGCGGGGTATTTTAAGTTGGATATAACTGCCCCCAAACGAGTATTATATAATAAGAAATTAAACTATTTGCATAGAAACCCAAATTTACAAAATATATTGTGAAGTTAGTTTTTGTGTACGGTTTGGAAGCGAAAATGCGTTTAAGTTAAAATTTCGTAAAATTTCAAAACATTAAGATTTTGAAATGAACACAATTTTCAAAATCTTGATAACATTACGTTGACTAGAAATCGTTGATACTTAACACAAAGTAAGTTAGAAGCTTAAGGTTTTCGAAAAATCTCTAATTATGGTCCAAGGACTTCGTCTTACCTTGAAAGCTTATAGACAGATTCTTATGAAATTTGGAAGAAATATTATATTTAGTAGTATGTATTTGCAAAGCCTTTGAGTTTAATCAATATATATTGAGGTTTAGGTGCGTTTTCTCTCAATTTCGGGTTTTTCGAAAAACTAAAATCGCCATATTTTCTCAAAGCCTATGTGACAACCTGCGTGTTTGTAAATTTACCAGAGTTTTTCTATCAGTAACTTTAAAAAGCAGATGGTCATACAGGAAAGGAAAATTGTTTGACTGTAGTTATATCTTGCTAAGAGGAATAATTTTTGCCTAAACTTATTCATTTTATGGATTAGTTTTTTAGATTCGCTCTGAACCTATTTTGGCCCATATCGCCTAAAATTAGCAACGAACAAAATTCTTGTAGAAGAACACGTTTATTTTCGTGCCGAACAAGTGTTATAAATTTCATTGCAAACAAGGGTTAAAACTTTTTGTTTTTTTTTTGCCCTCTTATGTTATTTTAGTTCGGTGGGGTTGTGGTATGGGAACACCGAAGGAGGGCGCTGCGATACTTAGGGAGGAATAGAAAGAGCATGCATGTTATATTTCTAAATTGATGTTGCCGTCGCTAGGGATCAAATCCACATCCATCGATCCTGTTTCCCCGAATAAGATGATTTAGAGTTTAATAACGAAATTTAACAGATTGTTAAGAAACCCAAAGATATGCTACTTTGAAAAGTGTGTTATTAAGCAAATAAGGTTAAGGCAGTTAAGAAAGAAATCAATAAAAAACACGAAAAGATAATTTTATTACTGAACATAATTAGGCAGTAAATAAAGGGTTTTTCAACAGGGACGCTACAAAAGTAGACCGACAGGGACAGGTTTGCCATTTCATGATGATTCAGTAAGGTTTGCCATTTCATGATGGAAAGATATACGAGCCAACAACGAGTCGAAATTATTAAAATTTACTACCGAAATTCGGAGCCTTAACGTTAAGAGCGCTACGTCCAATATATGGTCGTCATAATCGTCCTAGCAGATCAACAATTGAGAGTCTAGTGGAAAAATTTGAATTCACAGGCACAGTACAAAATTTTCCCGTGCCAGTAAGACAAAGAAGTGCCCGTAGTGTCGATAATATTGCTGCCGCTGAGGCTTCAGTTGAAGAAAGCCCAAATGTGTCTCTCTGTATCTACTGTGAAAGAGAATCGCTACCGTTTAATGATAACTGAATATTTTTGGCCCCAATTGGATGATATGGACTTGGAGGACATGTGGTTCCAACAGGACGGCGCCACAAGCCACACAGCGAATGCCACAATCAGTTTATTGGAAACCAAGTTTGGAGAACATGTTATCTCACGAAATGGTCCAGTCGATTGGCCGCCACGGTCGTACGATTTGACGCCGTTAGACTATTTCCTGTGGGGCTACGTCACGTCTATGGTCTATGCCAATTTCGTACGAATATCGAACGTGAAATTGCAGCAGTATCGGCCGATGTATGCTTAAAAAACCGTCGAAAATTGGGTTCAGCGTCTGGACTTGTGCAAGCGTGCCCGTGGTGGACATGCAAAAGAAATCGAGTTCCATACATAATGGCATCAAACGTACTTTCACAGGAATAAAGAATTTCATTTATATCCAAACCCGTTTTTGTTTTATTTAAAAAAAAAAACTTTTGTAGCGCTCTTATGGAAAAACCCTTTATATGATGCAGTTTAACTGAGATGTGCCTGTTTAGTACATAATTTCGAACAAAATATGTTTGCAATTTGTATAAGAAATATTTAAAATAAATAAATATAAAAGGCATCCCTAGTCAAAGTAGTTACTTTTAAATCTTGTTTAAATTATGTTAACTAATTTAAGTTCTATTTAATAGATTGTGTTTTTTCAAATACCCTCTAATTTTGAAATGACTGCATTGAAATTCTTAAACTTTTTCTAACTGTTGCATTGTTATCTTGTAAACGAAAATAACTAAAGAATATAAATTTTATAGATAACAAAATGAGATTTAATAAAAAAAAAAAAAAAAACGTGAATAAACGATACACTGATAACTAGGGCAAGGAATTTTATGCAAATGCATCTTTTTTCTCGATAATCTAAGACTGATATAAATTAAATATTTCTCCGAATCATAAAATTTAGAACAAAATGTTTTTGCATGTTCCAACTTTGTATGCATGTTTTGTACTTTTTATGCATTTTTTATTCTTTTTAGTGTGTATTTGTGTATATTTTCCATTTATTTTAAGTATTTTTTTTTTAATTTAAAAAAAAAAATAATTTTGATAGATATTTATATTTTGATTTAAGCAAAATAAATTGACACTTTTAAAATCTTGCTGAACCGAAGGAAAGCGTAAGATTATGTTCCTATGGAAATGATAGATGCCAAATTTATTTTTTCCCCTTTTTTTGTATGTTTTTTAAGCTTTGATTTTTGCAAAAAGTGTTCTTTTAAGTGCACAATTTTCATGTTTTTAGTGCATATTTTTTGGTTTTTATCTTCATTTTATAAATGCCTATTTTTCTTTTTTAGTTGCATTTAATTCCTTGCCCTACTGATAACAAACATAATTTTTAATGAAAGAAAAATGAAATATGAATAAATACCTGATTAAACAACATGGACATCAACATCTGAACGTTCTTGAATAATAGTATTATCATCTTGTAAATAGTTTATAGAAGTTTATTTTTCAAAAAATACGACCATCTTCTTGCATCAACTTTAAAAATTATCTATGTTTTAAGACATTTAGCAAAAACTGTTGGAAATCAAAGAGAGTGACTTAAGACTACAGTTAACTCATTTTTAGTAAAATAAACACACACCACTTTTTACAATTGTTTCGAATCCAGTTTCGTTTTTAATTGATCTGCCAAATATTGCCAATATTTACGTCGTATAACATCATGTTTTTTTGACATATCATCGCAAAGTGTATAAACTTTACGTGATAGCGTTGACTTTTCTTCTATTTCACTAGCATGCAGACATTTTTCCATGTATGAATCAATTAAAAATGCCAATAAATAGGGAGATCGGGAATTATTATTATATAATTCCTCACAGAACACAATCACTTCAGGATATTGATTAAGATATCCTGTATCACTTTGCTTTAATATACCCTTAAGATAATTCCAAGCACTTTCATTATTTTTAACAATACGTATACGGTTTATGGCATATTGTAGTTCACGTTGTATAATTTCATTTGTAAAACCAAAATGTTTAAGTACAAAGAAACGTTGATTCCAAGCTGAATTATTGCGAATATCTTTAGCAATTAAACGATCAACAAATGCTAATTCATCATCATAGAGGCTGGAAATGAGAAAAGTTACAAAATTATAAATTTTTGAAGAAATATTTAAGAACAAAGAAATGTGTTGAATAATCTGAAGGAAAACTTATTTTAGAAAAGACAATATGGTAGACTTTCAGATAACAGATTTTAAAAATTTCAGGATGTACTTAATTTTTTGATTAATGGTACAGATTTCGAGAAAAATGTCTTGAAATTTTGTAGAATTTGCATTTAGTTTTTTGCATTTAGAACTTTTCGAAAGCAATTAAATCAATCTGATTTTGTTTTGATGGAATTAAAAAAATAAAGTAAATAAAAATTAATACACAAAACTTTATATTTTAACCACTGTTTCAAGTTTTATCTAGGTTTTTCCCTTTTTTACAGTTTTAGCGAATATTAATAATAATAATAAAATAATAAACAAATTTTATTTTTTTAATAGTTAAAGAATAAAAAAGGGAAAGCTTCTATAAGTCCCGGTCACACACGGCAATTTTACTTGCGCAAGTTTTCTTCAATTCTCCTTTGACTTGCTTTTGTGTTCACACAGGAAAAGTTTGTTTCTGCAATTTTCGTATATCATCCCGCAGCCAACTTCGTGTTGAAAATTGCGGATGACAAATCAAAACGGAATTGGAGTACGGTAGTCTGTAACCCCTTCCATTCTCTTTTCCTCCCTCTTATTTAAACTCAAGACTTGCGCAAGTAAAATTGCCGTGTGTGAACCGGGACTAAGAAAATGTTTCAAATATTTAATGTTTCTATATAACTAGGAACATAATATCTACAAAAAACGTTTTTTACAATAAAAAATTTATTTTGTCAAAATATATCAGTTTTTTATTAAAGTTTTTAAGAATATTTTATTTTCTACTAAAGAAAACCCTTTCCCAAGATTCTAACGATATTTTGCCAGAGCTTAATTTCAAACAAATATCTTGACAAATAAAATTGCAAGTGTTGGTACTTTTTAGGTTCACAATTAACACGAATTATGGGTTTAGGGAAAAAATATAAGAATCAGAGTTGGGGTTTGGTGGTTAAACAATCGATGATACATTTTTTTAATATTACATTTTTTTAATTTCAAAAATGAAAAATAAACTTTAAAATGTGAACTAGTGTTTAAGCTTGACAAAATATATTTTATCTTGATACTTGACAAGTCTTAAAAAATCTTGACAATCAAGCTCATTCCAGGTCATGTGGCTAACCAAGCAATACCGCTAAAATTTCGTTATCGATTCAAAACCCTTTCAACTGAATCTGAACTTTATCCCCAAAATACAGTTACAGAATTAATTGAAATACCGTTATCGATATAACTAAAATATCAATACCCTTAAAATACCATTACCGAAATAACTGAAATAAATACTATACTATATACAGTGGTGGTCGTCTAATTAGCCCACCTGCTTTCACATTTTTTGTTAAAGTTAATTCTCAATTAAAAATCTTTTTAAAAAAAAATTATATTGGTGAAATATATATAATAGACTATGTTGCTGATGTTTGTGTTAATTGCCGTAATATTTTTACCTTGACTTTTAACCCTTTGACGACAGCAGGCAAATATGATTGGCACTTATCAAGTGCTCGGGTAAAATATAGAGTAAATACAGTTACGGACAAAAAATAGGGTCTTATTGGAATGTTCTCATCAATATAGAGTTTTAGTTGATTTTGCTTAAAAGTGTACGTGGTCAGTTAACTGATTTAATCAATCTTTTAAATTTATCACTTACAGTTTTTAGTAGAACGACCAGGTACGTTTGAAAGAAGCCAGTTTTTACTAAATTCCTAAGTCAAAGCAACCAGTAATAAATGCTACATTAAAGTGAAATGGATCGAATAACTTAAGTTTGTTGTTTTTATTATGAAAAATTTTCAATGCACTTTTATATTATTTTCACATAATCATACATTTTTTGATTGTTTCTGACTATTTCAAAAATTTAGTTAAATTAAAAATAATAAAGTATTTTTCCCAAGGTATGTCAATGAAAAACCCGAACCGATACAATTGAAATAAGAATAGCGTTAGTTTACTTAACATGTGAACTTTTAGGTACCATCAACTAAAAATCGCAATATTGATGGGAACATTCCAATAAATAGCATTAAAAGAGGAATGTTTATCAAAATGTCTAAATAATTAGCACTAAAACGCGATTAGTTTTTATTTTGTTTGTCTTGTAATTAAAAATCAATATTAATCAAATAATCTAGCAATTTATTTCGATTTCAAAGATATCAGACTTTTTTAACTATTGGTTCCAAAGTTGGTGCAATAAAAATACAGCAATTAATCTGTCTACTAAATTCAATTAACATTACAATATTTTAATTAAAAATCAAATACAAAATGAAAGGATTATTGAATATTTTGTACAATTTGCATACTGACCCTATTTTTTGCCTTTCGAATTAATTCTATAATTTGTTGTTGTTCTTTTTTAAATTACAACAATTAAGTTTGGAATGTATTATAAAAAAGAGTTATTGTATTATTATCTAAAAACAATACTGCAAATGTTATCGCTAAATTTGTTGTTTTCTTAACTTTATATTGTGTTACTAAAAAGTGACCCTATTTTTTGTCCGTAGCTGTAACTGAAGATAATTTGTAAGGGAGGGATGGGGGCAACAAAAATTTGGAGGGCGGTAAATTACAATCTGGTCGCATTTACCCGTTAGCATATGAGTTGTCAAATTGTTGTAAGTTATCTTTTGAGACTACATTTCGTTTGCACAATAATCGGAAATAGTAGATATAGATGGACAGTACCTTTTAAAAAAAAGTAAAAATATCTTTTTCCAAAAAAAATGGGAAAAAAAATTCCTAATGTTTACTTCTAATATATCATTTTGTCTATCTATGTATATATGTATATAAAGCAGTGGTGTGAGTGTCTGACTCAACATCACCCAGCGTACATATAATACTGGACCTATGACCTTCAAAAAGTTTTTAGATTTTCCAAAAAAAACTTTTTTCAAAAAAAAAATTCTTTAAATAAAAACGTTTTTCAAAAAAAAAAAAAAGTTTCAAAAAAGTACCTTTTTAAACAAATTTCCTATTTCCAAAAAATGTACTTTTTCCAAAAAAAAAAGTAAAGTATGTAGTTGTATAATTACTAAGCACTTCGTTAATATTACCCCACTTTTTTTTCTGCGTGTACAATTTGACTTCAAAAGGCTACACTCAAAATAATATATCTGTTTGCTCACCAAAAAAATTGATTACATTAAAAAAATTGTATTCCTGTTGTTTGGCTCAGAACCAATATTTTTGTTAAATTGCACAATTCTTTATCACAAGTACGACTACCGTTTTATTCTACTCTTACAGAGTTATACAATTTATTTATTCTTCAAATTTAACCGGTTAACTGGTTTAGCCGCATATTTACACACAATTCTTATTCAACACTCATAGATGTGGTGCTATATAAAATTATATATAATTATATCTGCCTTATATAATAAGATCTAATTTTATATAATTATATAAAAGTATATATACAAATGTTTCGGATATAATTGCATATAATTATATCAGATTTTATAGAATATAATATTATGTAATCATATATAATTATATCCAAAAATTTCCGTACATGATAATTTGATATGGCTTATATAATTTTTTTCTATCGGGAAGGTTGTAGAAAAGACGTTTTTGCCTTGAATTTCAAAATGTCATTTTTATTGGACAATACAATAAAGTATTGCCTATTTAATTTTAAAGATTTTCAGAAATGTTTTACACAGCGATGCCAGCTTCGGACATAAAACAGTCAAAACCCCTAAGCCCGGCCCAGTCCATCTACGCAGAAAAACTTTAATATGCACACAATGTTCTTTTGAAAAACAGTCTTAATTCCCATGAAGAATATGTCTATTTTTTACTGGGGATTATTAGCATAATCATGTTATAATAGAAACATTTTAATCCATAATCCCGAAATCGGAAATGGGGATAATGTCATTGTGGCCTAAATATTTAGAGACCAACTCTATCTAATACCTTTTTTTTAATTTTCCAAAATAAAATACATTTGAAACTTTAAGGCAAAAAACGTCTTCCCCACGCTAACAATGTAGAGGGCTTGCCCGCTAGTAGAATATATAAAATAGCTTGACTCTTTTTGTCATTTGAAAAACTTTAGTATTTGTAAATTTAAGTGCACGTATGGTTCTTAATAGCACTACACCTACATTATTTATCTACTGACAGGTCCTTACATGTTTCATTTCGCCAACGAAAATCTTGAGAGGACCAATGTAGAAGGTACCAATATAGGAACAATGTTTATTAGTTAAAAATGTTTTATTTTTAATTTGAATTTGTTCAATTCTTCCAATTTTGGTTTTTACTTCTCATCGGGTAAATAAAACAATACGGGTAAAGCGTTGATATTTTCCATTCAAAAATTATAATTTGGGTAAATCTTCTACTCCTTCTAGATTGGTCCTCTGAAGATTTTCGGTGACGTGAAATGAAACATGGAAGGACCAGTCAGTAGATAAAAGTATGCATTAAATTAGCGGATGAAGAGTTTTTTTAATTAATAAATAAATATTGCAAGGTTTTTTGTTTAAACAAAACACAAATGATCTTGAACTTGAATAATCTTAATCACGTGATAATTTGTGATAAAAGATCGAAAAATAAACTTTTGGTTTTAATTTTTTTAAAACTTAAAAGTAAAACATTTTTCCTATAAAACTAAAAAATGGAATCTCAAGTAAGAGTTTCCAGAATCAGATAGTACTTTTTGAAAGTAAAATTTCTTAAACTTTAAAGAATTTGAGAACTTTTTTTAAAAAAAAAGGATTTCTAAATTCCAGACATTTTTCTATTAAAAAAAAAAAATCTTTATACCCTGTAAGGTTGTGTTTAGAAGTTTTAAATAATTTAAAGTGTTTTCCAAAGAAAGCAAAACTTACTTATATGTCCTGATGGCCCATTGTCTATGCTGCCAGGCATGATAATTTTTAGCATCTGTACGTAAAGCCATTTCGGTTAAATCCAATTCTTTGGAAGGATCATTCATCATCTCAACAATAACACGACGATGATGCCATACTTGATAATTTTTAGCATTTTCCGTAATAACATCTTGTATATAATCCAATTCCTCATTGAGATCATTACCTAAAGCCCGTAAGATATCACGACGATATTGCCAAACCGTATAATTGGCTGGATTTAAACGTAAAGCATCTGTAGTTAATTCCAAAGCACGGGTGGACTTTTCTTGGCGTGAAAGTATGGCACGGAAGTAATCGAACACCTCACGAACTAAAAAACAAACCAAATATTTAAATATTATAAGCAATTTAGTGTTTATTCTGATCATTAGCTAGAGTTTAGCTTTAACCGCAGAAATTTCCATATCAATTTGAAATTGTTTAAGCACTAAACTTTAGTTACTTTGAGATAAGTTAGCAGGTCTTACTAAAACCCATTAAATACTTACACTTTGCACTATATGCTATGGCCACTACCGGATTTTCTCCATCATCTTGTTCTATTGGTTTCACATCAGCCCATCCATTACGCTGACTGTATGGTATCCATTCAGCTGACCACTCCTCATCTGAACTATCACTCATTTTGTGTGTTTTTAGTAAATTTTGTTTAATACTTTTTAGAGAATGTTAAAGTTTGGTTGTTTACAGACTACGTCTTTGTCTAGAGTTGTATGTTTAAAAAATAAGAAGTGTTTTTTACTTTTACTGATTTTTTTTTTTCTGCACTACAGCCGCTTTTTTTATAAATTTATTTTGACAATTGTTCACAGCTGACTCATAGCTGTATGTTTGTTTTGTAATAAAAAGCTAATTTAAAAGTGTTGCCAGATTGATGACTATATATTATGTATGTGTTACCCTTTTAAAAAAGTTTTTACCGTTATAATTTGAATTTATAACATAACACTCGAAAAAGTTGTACAGTGCAGTAAGCGCATGTCATCGTATATTTAACGAAAACGTGTTATTATTGCAAATTGAGTGGATTTACTACCACGGAAAATTTTTATCGAATATTAGTAAAATGATCTGAATTGGTACTAAGTCTCCCAAGAGAGGTAGCCGGGGCGGACCCTCAATTAAACTTTGATATGAAATGAAAAAAAACAAATAAACATTCGGTATAGGGTTATATACACTTAGAAGCAAAAGTGTACCACTTTGTTCAGATTTATTGCCGTAAATTTTTATCTTTAAAATCAAATCTAATAATTAATCTCAGCTTATTATACCCGCCATCCCATAGTGCAGGAGGGTATATATCACTTTGTCAAATGTTTGTAAGTCTTTTAAAAAAAAATCTTTTAGCTTTAACCGCAGAAATTTCCATATCAATTTGAAATTGTTTAAGCACTAAACTTTAGTTACTTTGAGATAAGTTAGCAGGTCTTACTAAAACCCATTAAATACTTACACTTTGCACTATATGCTATGGCCACTACCGGATTTTCTCCATCATCTTGTTCTATTGGTTTCACATCAGCCCATCCATTACGCTGACTGTATGGTATCCATTCAGCTGACCACTCCTCATCTGAACTATCACTCATTTTGTGTGTTTTTAGTAAATTTTGTTTAATACTTTTTAGAGAATGTTAAAGTTTGGTTGTTTACAGACTACGTCTTTGTCTAGAGTTGTATGTTTAAAAAATAAGAAGTGTTTTTTTACTTTTACTGATTTTTTTTTTCTGCACTACAGCCGCTTTTTTTATAAATTTATTTTGACAATTGTTCACAGCTGACTCATAGCTGTATGTTTGTTTTGTAATAAAAAGCTAATTTAAAAGTGTTGCCAGATTGATGACTATATATTATGTATGTGTTACCCTTTTAAAAAAGTTTTTACCGTTATAATTTGAATTTATAACATAACACTCGAAAAAGTTGTACAGTGCAGTAAGCGCATGTCATCGTATATTTAACGAAAACGTGTTATTATTGCAAATTGAGTGGATTTACTACCACGGAAAATTTTTATCGAATATTAGTAAAATGATCTGAATTGATAATAAGTCTCCCAAGAGAGGTAGCCGGGGCGGACCCTCAATTAAACTTTGATATGAAATGAAAAAAAAAACAAATAAACATTCGGTATAGGGTTATATACACTTAGAAGCAAAAGTGTACCACTTTGTTCAGATTTATTGCCGTAAATTTTTATCTTTAAAATCAAATCTAATAATTAATCTCAGCTTATTATACCCTCCATCCCATAGTGCAGGAGGGTATATATCACTTTGTCAAATGTTTGTAAGTCTTTTAAAAAAAATCTGGGACCCCATAAACTATATATATTCTTGATCAGCATGAATAGAGAAGTCGATATAGCCATGTCCGTCTGTCCGTCTGTCTGTGTTAATACAAAATTCTCCGCCAATACAGAAGAGGTGTTGCTGATTTTCAGTCAAATTGTTTGTTGATATCATGAGCAGTTTCCTAGTGAAAATGATCAAAATCGGTTAACGCGTTCAAAAGTTATGAGTGAAAATGTGGGAATACCTCTTAAAATTTTGAATTAAATTTTAAAATATTCTATTTATTTCATCATACATACGTACATTCAATGCTTATACACAAGAATATACGCAATCAGGGATGGCAGTCAATATCACTAAAATACTGTCTACGATTCAAACCCCTTCCAACTGACTATCGTTATCCCAAAAATACCGTTACCGAAATAATTAAAATACCGTTATCCGTAAAATACCGTTACCGATATAATTAAAAAATCAATATCTTAAAATACCGTTACCGAAATAATCTACCAATATCTGAAAAAAAACTTCTTTAAATATATATATTTTCCCAAAGTATGATCATAAACTAGAAAGTCATTAAAACTCGGGCATAATGGGGCTAAAAATTGTGGTGTGCATTAACATTACCTGAATAACTTAAATAACGTTACCCTTAAAATGCCGTTACCAAAATAACTGAAAAATCTTTTCCCTAAAATAAAGTTACCGAAATAACTAAAATGTAACGTTATTTTATATCTAAAATACCGTTAGCGAAATAAATAAAATACCGTTAACGCTAAAAGCCCGCAACCGAAATAACTGAAATATAGTTACCCCTAAAATACCGTTACCGAAATAAAAGAAAATAGCGTTAACCAGACCAATAACCATATAGAATCGGTTACCATCCATGGTCATAATCAACACGCACAAAAACAAAAAACCCACAAAATATTGTTGTTGTTTTTTTCTTTTGTAATACAGGGTGGCTAATAAATGCCACTACAAAACAAAAACGTAATAACTTTTTTTCTGAGTTATTAATCGGTTCCATTTTTTTTTTTTGTTTCATTGCTTCGTCTTTCAATTTAAGGAAAACGAACGATTGGGGTAAAGAATAAAAAGAATAAAAAAATATTTATATGTATTGAAAAAAAGTTATTTGATTTTCTTAATATAGCACTATTTATCAGCCACCCTGTGTCTATGTAGGTTTTATAAATGGTATGTATGTATGTTTAGTAGCAATCGCATGCAGTGTTGCCAGGTTTGACGATTTATCGTCATTTTGACGATATTTAATACCCAAAATAACTAAATGATGATTCTATGATTTTTGCTGCCAACAAAATTACGAATTTTTGCCAAAAGTTTAATATATCAGCAAAACATATTTATTTGTCACTGGATCTACTTTTCGATTTATATTATTATCGATTTATATTATTTGAAAAAATACCAGTTTCTTTCTTTTTTGTGTCTCGAAAACACTCTAAACACATAAAATATATATTTTTTTAATTTTTTGACAAACTTAATTTTATTACACTTTTTGTTTGATTTATGTGATGTATAGTATAAACATATGTATGTGTCGTAATGTAAATGGGTATTTAATAATTATTTCATTATGTATGTCTCCGCAAGCGTGTTTGTAAAAATAATTCCCATCCCATAGTGCGGAGGGTATACACACTTTGTAAAATGTTTGTAATTCTTTAAAAAAAAACTGGGAAAACCCACAAAATATTATTGTTTTTTTTTTTTTTGTTTTGTAATACAGGGTGGCTGATAAATGCCACTACAAAAAAAAGTAATAACTTTTTTTTCTGAGTTATTAATCGGTTCAATTTTTTTGGTTTAATTGATTCGTCTTTTAATTTAAGGAAAATGAACGAATGGGGTAATGAAACTATTATTTTTGATTGTGCGCGACTACAATGCTTTGGAGGCTGGCGTTTCCGCATAAACAAACTTAACGGGAACATTAGGCGGCACTCCTTCGAGCAGATTGGGCTCGTAAATTATTTTGTCAATCGTGGGACAAGCATTAGGACGCCTTTTAATCAAAACTTCTCAGTTCGAATGTAAGAATCAATTGTTGCCATAGTTGCCGCAATACAAGTCGCTTCTAGAGTTTCGACATGGAATCTTTTTGCTCATAGATGTATCACCAGACAGTCAATACGGACAGTTCTGCTCAAGGATTTTCATTTCTCTCCTTTAAAAAAATCAAATAACAAGTAATTGAACGCAGTAGACTTGCCCCTTAGCTTGGAATTTTCAGGCGTGTTAGTCATTTTAATTAAATTGTTTCTTAAAAGCCATTAAAAATACTTAATAAAAATGTATGGCTTTTCAAATGTAAAAACAAAGAAATATTTGTAGGTATGTATTGAAAAAAAACGTTATTTGAATTTCTTATTGTAACAATATGCATCAGCCAACCTGTATGTATGTATGTATGAAGGTTTTTATAACTGGCATGTATGTATGTATGCATTAGAAGCAATCACATGCAGTGTTGCCAGGTTTACGATTTATAGTCATTTTGACGATATTTAATACCCAAAATAACTAAATGATAATTGGACGATTTTTGCTTCCAAAAAATTTACGAATTTTTGACAAAAGTTTAATATGTCAGCAAAACATATTAATTTGTCTCCGGATCTATTTTTTGATTTATATAATTTGAAAAAATACCAGTTTAGTTTTAGTTTTGTGTCTCGAAAACACTCTAATATATTTTCTTTTTTAATTTTTTGCCAAACTTAATATTATCACACTTTCCGTTTGACTTATGTGATGTATAGTATAAACACGTGTGTTGTAATGTAAACGGGTATTTAATAATTATTTCATAAATGTATGTCTCAGCAAGCGCATTTTTTTTTAAATCTTTTTTTTTTTATTTCGCGTATGCTTTTTAAACCCTAAATTCACTAAAACTAATTCACTAAAACACTAATTTCCCTCTGAAATTCAATAAAAATAAAATTTGCAAAATGGATCTTTGTTATAAATAATTCATTTTATTTAAATTGTTTGGCTCGTCAACCAGCCTCCATACAAATGATGTCTGATATAACGAACTTCTTATATCCACAGATTTCATAAATACTTCAATTTGCATTTCCCTTTAATTCTGTCCAATTCGACTGAATATATGAAACTGAAACGATTTCCACTTAAACTATGTTAGTGTAGTATTTACAAAACAGTTCAAAAGTTTCTACGTAATCACCTTCTTGGACCCCTAAATGTTTTTTAAAAGTCCATGTGAAAAAAGCATAACTTTGCTTAAAATGTAATATTAAATTCCTGTCAGTGCATGCAAACGATTTCTCAAGTTTTTATCAATTCTGTAAATTGTCACTACTGATTTTAAAACCAATTATTATCCCAAAAAAAACTTCCTTCATTGAGAACAAACCTGCAGAATAACTTTGAACATTAATTTGTGTTTCAGTGAAAAATAAGATGAAAAACATTTATTAAAATATGATATTCCTAGTATGTTAAGATCAAATCGGTATGTTTTTCGCTAACATTAAAGTGTTTTTGTATTTAATACAATTCATTTTCGTTACATTGCTAAAAGCCTATTTTGTGGCTTTTTTCTACTAAAATCACGGGTTTTGTTTTATAGAAAAATAATTATTTCAGTGCTACATTATATGTAAATATTTCATGTACGGATAATATTATTTTCTACAAATATTGATTACTTTGAGACATCGATTTGTGCTTTTCCCCTATTTCAAGTGTTATAAGCAAACTGCATTTAATTATTGCAATAAGCTGAGTTTATTTTTGTCCACATAACCCTCGTTAATCGACTGTTAGATTTTTTTCTACTAAATTCGTTTCATTTACAAAACAAAAGTTTTTTTCCTAAGAATATTTTTTTTCAATTATTTTTTTTTATAAACTTCCCTTCACAATTTAAAAGGTGAAGCCAGTTATTCTTCAAATTTGGTCCTTTCTCAATTACAATTGTGTAGATATTAAATTAAATTACTAATTCACAATATATTTATTATTTTTAAAACTATTTTTTTCTTATTACTGTCCCTTTAAACCTATCCCTTTATAACTTAATAGATGGCGCTATTGACTATTTTCCCAATTGGACGTTTCCATCAATTGCAATTGGATTCTTAAAAGAATATTAATTGGATTTTAAATCTCAATTCAAATATATATTTAATATCATAGAAATTAAACATAGCGATTTCAGCGCCTGAATATCGAGGATTTTTTAATAGCAAAGACACAAACCATATGTATTGAATTGTGTAAATCTTTATATGTATTTATATACAGTGCAATTCGCTTTTAACGATAATTGATACAACATTTTTTTCTTCACCCCAAATACATTATTGTTATTTTTACAAAGAATATAGATATATATATATATATATTGTTTGCACTTTCACTGGCTAATTCAAACAATGAGATGGAGGGTATCCAAAAATTCGGCACAGCCGAATTTAATCTTTTTTATACCAAATTCGGCACATCGGACTTTAATGCTTCCACTTGTTTAGTTATTTATAATCCCCTATTCAAAATCAAAAAAATTAATCTCCTTCATATAACGAAGAAAATAATAACATTTTTCTATATTAAGACAAATGTTACACTTTTGCACCCAGTTGTTATTTGATTAGAGATAGGCTCGTGAGTGAATTTTGAGTCACACTTACTCACGCTCATGAGCAAAAATTACAATCAAGCACAATCACGAACAATTGTTTTCGAGTCACACTAAATCACGAATAAATTCAAATCTCACGAGTTACCACACGCGATTCACGAGAATCCCGCAAATTCACGAAATAAAATCTTACCGGTAAAAGATAAAATGTTTAAATTACGATAAATTGTGAATGTTTAAATCAAAATTGCTCTGAATATAAAATGTATTTCAAATTTATTTTCATCGGAATAAACATTAATTGCATTTATAGTAATTAAATGTGCTAAAGTCCCAAAACTTATTTAACAAATTGTGAAAAACAATCTGCTGTAGCTTGTCCTTATCCGGATTTCATTTCCTTGGGCAGGAATGAAATCCCGATAATGACAAGCCTACAGCAGATTGTTTTTCACAATTTGTTAAATAAGTTTTGGGACTTTAGCACATTTAATTACTATAAATGCATAAAATGTATTAACCTAGCTAAAATAATTAATTTGCTTTATTTTCGTAAATAGGCGGAGTTTGAAAGTCCATTATTAATTAAAAATTAAAATAAAAATAACAAAAAATAATCTCAATGTACATATATAAAAACAAAAAACGTAGAAAACTGTAAAAATATTACTTGAGCCAGAGTAAAACAAAAATTTTGTATATAAATAGAACATTTTTGGTCTTCAAAGTTTAGTAAAGTTTGCTAAGACAATAATGGAGCAAAATTAAACACTCATGCGTGATTCACGTAAATCACTTAAAATTCTGCTTACGTGTCCATCTCTAGTTTGGATAAGAACTTTTTTACCCATTTCTGCATGAAACTCTAAATCTTAATGAAAGTTCTATACTTTGATAGTACACTTAGGAAATTAAGAAGGCAGAAATGACTAAAAATTACAGTTGAAATGGCTACAAATATAGTCAAAAAGGCGATGACTGTAGTTGTCATAAAAACTACTAACCATGTAGTAATTTTTAACTATTCATAAAACAACTACAATAGTAGTAGTAAAAACGACAACGAAGCGGTTAAAAACAACTAACCTTAAATGAATGCATAAACCATAAAAATGAGAAACAAAACAATAAAAACAATGAACATAAAACTACTACATGTTGTAAAAACTACTGTTTTAACAGTTAATTTTCGGTATTTAAATTTTTTTTTTAATAAAAAAAAAACATTTTTTCCTTTTAATTACAATAAAAATTTGTATTTTCTGTAACCTATTTAAAAAACAAAGTCAAATTTCGAAACGGTATTCCAGTTATGAATAGTTATGCATGAATTTTTCGATATTGTGAAATTTTCTAATTATTATTTGCAAACTATAAACATATCAATAATAACAAATATAAACTAAACGAGAATTTTTTAAAACTTGAAATAATCTTCTATTTTTAAATAACTAACAAAAATTAACTATTTAGTGCGAAATTACTGTTTTGGTAGTTGGTTATTAAAATACTAAAATAACTACTCAAAACAACTGTTATAGGAGAACAGTATTTTTGGTTAGTTATTATTAGAAACGACTGTCAAAAATAGTCGTTTTCCATTTTCTCATACAAAAATGACTACAATAACAGTTAAAACAACTACTACTGTTTACTACCTACGTGTAGTTACTGTAAGAATATTCTGAGTGCACTGAGGAAATTAATAACGTAGAACGACTAAAATATACACTTAAAAGTACTACAACTACTTTTATCATAAAAATTACTAAAAATTCTAGTTATTATCAACTATTAAAAAAAACTTTATGCGAAGTTGCCAAAATAACTAATCAAAAATTACTAAAATACGGTATTTTTAGTTAGTTATTTTTTTTTAATGTTATTTCCATTTCCCAATAATAAAATGACTACAATTACAGTTAAAATTACTATTACCGTTTAATACACTAATTACTGGAAAGAATTTTCTGTGTGTATATTTTAAAACCGTGCTTAATCATAACGAGTTTAGAAAAATGTATACCCCAATATGGAACAGAGGTACAGTTTTTAGTAATTTTTATGAAAAACGTAGTCATCACATTTTCAATTACATTTGTAGTTTTTTTAAGTGTATTTTTCTGCGTTTCTACCGTTTCTACCTGCGCAATTCCCTTAGTATACCTTTGTTTTAACTAGCTTTTAGAGTCTACTAATGAAAATAACTGATTTTTATAAATGCACTCAAAATAGGTTTACAGTTAGTGTAGTAATCAGAAGTAGTTGTTTTAACTGCAATTACAGTTTGTTTTCTATGAAATAATGGAAAACAACTATTATGACAGTTATTAAAAAAAAATAACTACAAAAATACTGTATTTTTGTAACAGCTGTTTGAAGCAGTTATTTTAGCATTTTCATAAACAACTACCACAACAGTAACTTTGCAGTAAACAGTTAATTTTTGTTAGTTATTTTAAAATGGAAGATTATGTTGATTTTTTTAAAATTCTCGTTTAATTTATATTTATTATTGATAATTTTTATAGTTGTGTCAAAATGTTTGTAGTAAACAATTGTCAGTTGTTTTTACAACATTGTTAGTTATTTTTACTTAATTTGTTAGATATTTTTCAACAGTTCAAAACAACTACATTTTTTACGAAATTTACAGTTGTTTTAACTATCATTTTCAGATGATTTTAATATCAATCTCTTTTGAGTGTGTAGTTTGGACGGCTGTCGTTTAAATTTGGGACAATGTTTTTTTTTAAATAAAAATATAAATATATATAGCTCCCGAAAATTTACGACAAAAATCTGTCCCAAAACATGTTTTTGATAAAAAATAATTTATTTTTACTACAAATTTGACTCATTTCTTAAAAATTACCTCCAAATCAGATAGTTTCGATACAATGGAGTACGGTTATAACAAACTCGTACAATCAGAAAATTCTTTCCGTAACTACATATCAGTCATTCGTGTAGTAAACGGTAACAGTAATTTTAACTGTAATTGTAGTAATTTTACTACTGGAAAATATAAAATAACTACTTTTGACAGTTATTAAAAAAACTAACTAAAGAAAAATACCGTATTTTAGTAACTGCTGTTTTGCGTAATTATTTTGGCAACTCCGCAAAAAGCTGCAAAAAAAATAAAGTAATAAACAATTGGTAAGAATCGCATATTTAGGGGAAGAAATGGGGTTCAATGTTGTTCTAAACTTTTTTCTTTTACTTCTTATTATTTTTTTTTATTTTGCATACCAATGCAAAGATCATCAAAATACCGTTCATTTGATACCAATTTTGTATATTGTTTCTTGGAAGAAGCTTGAAAAAATACAAATAAAGGAAAATTAGGATATTGTTCACCCCAAATTTTAACCGTTAAAGGTGAAATTAGGTAGCTAAAAAGGTGAACTCAGAAAATTCTTTCCGTAACTACAAGTCAGTCGGTAATAGCCATTTTAACTGTAATTGTAGTCATTTTACTATGGAAAAATTTATAATTATTTTTTACAGTCATTAAAAAACAACTAACCATTATAAAGACTTTCAAGCAAATCGGTTTATTTTTTAAAAATATTAGTCGCCATGTTGGATCCACCATTTTGAAAATCTAACTTCAGATTCTTCTTAAGCGACCCCAAAAACCCGTGTATAAAGAGTTTTAAGAAAATTTAAAAATTTAAAAAAAAAAAAATTAAACCATATAAATTTTGGAGTTGACGAAGAACCCCTCATATATACATTTTTTTCTTTGAGAAACGAAACTTCCAAACCCCATTTAAGATCTATTTGTATAATTATATTTTAGTTTTAATCAAAAAAGAAAACATACATATATGTATATACATTAGGGTCGCGCAATTAGTATGGAAGGAAAAAAATCTTAGTGGGAGCTTCGCGTTTCTGATTCTTGGGATTGTACTGAGCAAAAAAGTCCACTGGAAGCTCGATTTTCACCGTTGACGTATGGTCTAGTGGACTTTTTTGCTCAGTACAATCCCAAGAATCAGAAACGCGAAGCGCCCATTAAGATGTTCAAATCGCCATACCCTAATATACATAAATAGGAAAATAGCTCAAAAGTTTATGAATGGCCGCAGACGGTCGCAAAAACCTAGTTAGAGGACATCTTAGGGAACACGCATTCAAGTTTTTTAAAAATCTCTTGGAGCTTTTTGGAGATCGATTTTGAAAATTAAGGATTTTCAAAAAAATCCATATTTCTTTGGGGAAAATTGCAAGTTTGTACCTTCTTTTGATGATTATGTAAGTGTTATAGATGAATTAATGGGAAATTGCAAACGTAAAATTCTTAAAATTAAAAAATCGTTGCTCTTAAAGTAGTACGTTTTGGTGTTTTCAAAGTTTTTGTTAAAAAAAAATATTTCACCTGTCAAAGCGTCTAGATTTTTTGCACATAAAAATTTTCAAGTCGCCAATTTGCAAAAATAGATGTGAATTTAAGGAAAATTTGTGATTTGGTACAAATATTTTTTTTAACTTAGAATTGAAGCAAAATAATTGCCACTAATATGAAGAAAAATTAACCATAACCAAATAAAAGTACACTCAGGGAACTTCTGCTTTAAAAATATGTAGTTGTTTGGGTTGTAATACAGTTTCTTTATTTTTAAAGTAAAAGTCAGTCATTTGTAGAACAAATTAAAAAATTTACTAACCTTGTAGTTCATTTAAGACAAACAACTCACATCAAATAACTGTTTTATGTTTTTACATTCATTTGATACAGTAGATTTTTTTTATTTAAAAAAATAAAACAAATAAATGTTTGTTTATTTTTTACTGCATATGTGGTTCGTTTTTACTGCAATTGTGGTTCATTTCTTGAACAGTAAAAGACAAATAACAATGTTAGTTGAATTTACTGAAATGTAAGTCGTCCTTTCTTTAAGTGAAATTTCATTTGTTTTCAACTACAATTGCAGTGGTCTTTATCTACATAGTATTCTAAGTGTATATTTTTAACCACCAGAAAGGTTATTATTTGAAAAAAAGGCATTTTAAATAACTGTCAGAAATTTATGTGTAATTTCCAAAAAAAAAAATTAAAGGTCGAAAAAAACATAATTTTTATTTTTAATAAAAATTATATCAAACTTGAAAAAAAATATATTTTAATGTTTTCTAAAACATATTATTTTTTGTTGAATTTTAAAACTTTAAGTATTTTCTTGAAATCAATAAAAATAATTCTAAATTGTATGAACCCATTGTTTTTTCTTCAAACAACTTACATATATTTAATAACAAAAGAGTACATACTAATTACTTTTGCCCCCTAACACGAATTCAATTCCCGTAAAAAATGGTGAAAGTAAATTCAAGAACACCAAGACATTTGAATTGGTTATATTTATTGCGGAATGGAATTGTATTAAAGAATAGAGACGAGTACCTCTTTTATGATTTGTTAATGATTTTGGTTCAAAAATTCTTTAATTTACAAAGTTTTTATTGTATATTTGAAAAATAAAAAATTTCACCAAAATATGAAACTTTGACCTATTGAAACAGTTAGCCACAATATTACAATATTTTACTCACAATATATACAACATTCCTAGATTTTGAAAACATAAACAGGCAAGCACCTGAAATGTACTTTTGGCACAAAAAATTGAGATCTAGGCCCACAGTACAATGCAGTTGTTATATCAATAGTTTAAAATTACTACTTGGTTAGTAAGTTTTATGACAAATGTAGTCAACGTCTTTTTGACACTTTTTTTTTTTTTTTTTTTTTTTTTTTAACCTTCTTAGTTTCCGGAGTAGCCTACAGTGAAATATCTAGCTATTTATAAATGTATATAAAAATTTTGTTACAATGTTGCTGTTATAAATATTTACTTTTATAGTATTTTAAGTTATTTAAAATTGTATTAAACTAATAATAAAGGGACGATTTGTTGATACAAAAAAAAACTTAGGCAGGTGAAAAACTTTTGATTCTATCCTCAAAATAATGCAATCAAATTTAATGGGTGTTTCAAACTTTTAACAGGTAAAGTTAATATGAACGTGTAAACTTTCAATAAGTTGTTAAGCAATCACCAAGGATACAACCCTATTAAATCAAGTGCAACACCACAACACATTAATGATTTCTTTCAACTACACTCAAAAAAGTTTTACAATTACTACATGACAATTGTTTGTGCAGTAATCAGTAGCTTTTGTTATGTTCAACTGCAATAACAATTGTTTTTTTGTAAAATAACTCAATACAACTACTATGACAGTTATTTAAAAAAAAAAAAAACAACTGAAAAAGTACTGTATTTTTGTAACAGTTGTTTGAAGCAGTTATTTTAGTATTTTAATAAACAACTACAAAAACAGTAATTTTTAGTAAACAGTTAATTTTTGGTAGTTATATTTAAAAATAGAAGATTATGTTGAGTTTTAAAAAAAACCCGTTTAGTTTATATTTGTTTTTTGATAAGTTCATACTTTGCAAATAATAATAATATCCAATGCATAAAAAAGTCATAACTGAAGTACGCTTAATATTTTAAAAACACCGAAAAAATAACTGTTAAAAAACAGAAGTTTTAAACTAATTTCACAGTTGTTTCAAAATTTTTGTAGTAAAAAATTGTCAGTTACTTTTACAACATTGTTAGTTATTTTTACTGCATTTTTTAGGTGTTTTTAACAGTTAACAATATTTAATAAATAATTTTTCGATTTTTTAACTGTAGTTACCTTTTCCGTCTTTTTAACTGAATTTAAAGTGGTTTGAACTGTAATTTTCAGTAGATTCTGCTGTCAAACTTTTTTGAGTGTACTCTTGGATTAACAACATTCCCATATGGCTAAAACCTACAATAAAAATGAGAGTAAAAACAAAAAAATTCACTATCATGTCCATAACAGGTGGTTCTCAAATTTTTATTTTTAAATACAAATATAATTTATACTTTTAATTGAAAAAGTTCGACAGTTTGTTACTACTTGACAGTTGTTTGTGTATTACCTCAGTAGTTGTTTTTTTAATTACAGTTATTTTTCTATGAAATAATTCAAAACAACTATTATGACAGCTATTTAAGAAGTCAACTACAAAAATACTGCATTTTCGTAACAGTTTTTTGAAGCAGTTATTTAACTATATTAATACACATTAACCAAAACAGTATTTTTACAGTAAATCATTCATTTTTGATTCTGTCGAGTTTTTAACAATTGTTTTTGATAAATTCATAGTTTGCAAAATATAATAAAAAAAATCATTTTATCTCCAATGCGTAATAATTGGAGTAACATTTCGAATTTTGACTTCAAATTTTAACTAGGATCCCAGCAAAATGTTTCATTAAAACATAAGTCGGTATAGAATGAAAATAAATGTCTGAACACCTCATAATTTGGCGTCAGCACTAGTTATTTTTGTTTGACGAAGTAGTTTTTATAGACAGTCAAGCTTACGCGCTACTACTTATTTAAACCATTTTTTTACCAAACATGGATTCCATTGTCTGATTTAGTTAAAATGTGAAATATATTCTTCTAGACCTCCAATATTAAGAATTTTTACAAAAGAAACGAAACAATATTAGGTTTTGTTGGAATTGAGCGTGTCTTTAAAAAGACACGTTTGTAAAATGTGTTAACTATTCTAACAAACTTAAAAAATATTTAACTTTAAAAAAGCTGTTTTCCACAAAAAATTTTTTTCAAAATGAAATAATTATGTCGGATTAAATAATAAAAAAAAACTAGGTTTACCAAAAAAATGCGAAAATGTGCAAAAAATAATTTTAAACTAATGAAAATTTGATGGTTTTTTGTAAGTCTCTCCACTTCTATATTGGTAAAAAAAATTTTCCTTGGGGTCGTATTTTGTCGCTAAATATATAAAATTAAGCATGACTTAGACACATATTCCACCCAAATTTAGATCACTATCACTTTTGGGTTACTTTTATGAACGAACCGATGAGCAAAAAGTACAAAAAATCGAACAAAATATGACAATATTGATTGAAAATAGGTATAATCTCTTAAGTTTGATCTACTTTCAAATAATATTGCCATAGTAATTGATTTTGACTACAAAAATTACTAAATGAATGACTTTTCCAAGATATATTTAAAACAAGCCGTCGAAAAAAGTTCCGATATAATCAATATGATTATATATAGTATCACATATAACTAAATCTCATCTGATATGAAAATGGCACACACAGAATTTCGCTATTTTAGCGTTATTTTAACATTAGTTCAACATATTTCAAAATCAAAAAGGTAAAATAGTACAATAGGACACACAATGTCCTTAATGGAATCGCTTTTTTTTAATTTTTATTTCGGTCTTAATGTAACTGTGGTAGCCCTCTATCGTTATAATGAAAAGGTATTGAATGCCAACCCTGCTTAAAATCTAATAATTATAACGTTGTTTTTTAGTACTTTAATAAAAATTATTAATCAGCTATACAAAACAAAACGCCGTGGTTTTTATTTTTTGCATTAAATTTTCAAACTCATTTAAAGTGTCCGACCGAACAGTTCGGCCAAAAACCTATATTTTGTCGGTTTTTTTTATATCTAGAGGCAATGATGACGAATTTCGGTATTGGAAACATGTTTGTTGAGCCGATTTAATTCGAGTTTGTGTATAAAATTTAAGAGAAAAGCCGAAGTTTAGCTATAAAGTTAAAAGTTCGGCCGCTGAACTATTTTCAATTTGGCCGAACTTTCTGAGGCTGAACAGTGAATTCATTGCCTAACTACAGACTTTTCTTCAAATTTGACACTCAAAATAGAATCTAATCAGCCCAATAAACATTTTTCCATCCGCCAAATTTGTCCATAATGCTTTAAAATACCGAATACAGACCAAATGCATTTTCTGGCCGAACTGTTCGGTCGGACACTACTCATTTATATTCTAATTATAAACGGTGCTAAAACAATATAAAAAAGTAAAAAGTTTTTTTCATTAAATTTTAGTATACAATGGTTTGAATTGAAATAGGTACACTAGCATGCAACAAATTTAAAGTTAAAATTAACACATAAATGTTAGGGAAAAACTATCAATAATAAAGGGTTTTCCAATAGGTACTTGACAACTTTGAATTTAATTTGTGAACGCACTATTTCACTGATCATCTAACTGTTACTTTCCTTTTTTTCAGTAAACTCAACATTTTCATCATGGTAAAGTACACGAACGAACAACGTATGCAAATTATAAAAATGTACTACCGAAATTCGGAGTCGTTGACCGCAACTTTAAGAGCGTTAACTCCAATTAACTCAAAAAGCTCATTTTTGGCTTAATGCGTTCGTCAATAAGCAAAATAAGCATTATTGGTTTGGTGAAAATCCACATGTGCTTCCTGAATCACCACTTCATCCAAAAAAATAACTGTTTGGTGCGGTTTGCATGCCTCCGTCGGAGTTATTGGGCCATATTTTTTCGTCGACAATAACGATCGTCACGTTACTGTGAATGGCGATCGTTATCGAGCCATGATTACCGATTATTTTTGGACCGAATTGGAAAACGTGGACTTGGGCGACATGTGGTTTCAACAGGACGGTGCTACAATCCACACAGCACACGTTAAAATCGATTTATTGAAGAGCAAGTTTGGTGAGCGTGTTATCTCAAGAAATGAACCAGTCAATTGGTAGCCTCGTTCGTGCGATTTAACGCCTCTAGACTTTTTTATTTGGGGCTACGTCAAATCATTGGTCTATGCCAACAAGCCGACGACGTTGGATGACTCAGAGCCAACATTGAACGCGAAATAGTGTGACGCCGAAATGTGTGACAGTCATCGAAAATTGGGTCCAACGAATCGACCGCTGCCTACGTGCCCGCGGTGGTCATATGAACGAAGTCGAGTTCCATTCATAAATGTTTCGATTGTATTTCAAGTCGATAATAATGTTTGGGTTGCGTTTTATTTAAAAAAAAAAGTTGTCAAGTGCTTATTGAAAAACCCGTTATTTTTGTATTATTGTATTGTACGTCATAGTCTGAACTTAGTTGTTATAATTTAGAAAAACAATATTAAAAATGATAAATCCCTTATTCGAGTGTGAATTGAAATAGGGGCAACAAGCTAATTGCACAAAATAATTCAAATTTCTACCATTTTTTGTTGGTAATATAATATTGGTCATTGTATTTAAGAGTTTGGAACCTAGAGTAAAAAATGTCTGCAATATGAAAAATTGCGAAATAAAAAAAATTTTTAGAATTATTTTGGGCCAAGCTATTTTGTTGGAATTGTTTATTAAATCAAAGATAAACAAAAGAAAACATGACCACTTTTAAATGCTTTGAAAGCTGATTTGCTTTCGAAAATCGAAATTTTTTTAGAAATTTTTAAGATCATGCCTAGTTTAATTTTGTTAATAGGGATTTTACAATCCATATCTTGTTAATTACACTTAAAAGTAGACATGTTAAATTAAATAATGACGATAATAGTTTTATTCCACGATTTTTAATTGTAATAGCTGATTATACAAATTAGTACTTTGATAAAGGGTCATTTTTTAAGAGCTTTCGGATTTGATTTAAAAAAAAACACACATAAGAAATGATAAAATCTTTATTTGATTCAATAAAACGATCTATATAATTCAATGTTTAAAGATGATTTCATGTAAATGTTCACCGCGGCTACTCCTCAAATGGTTCATACGCTGGGTCCAATTTTGACATATCGGTCGGAATCTCCCGAATAAATTATTCAATATTGGCTTACAGTGCGTCAACCGTTGCCGGCTTGTCACTTTAGACATTAGCCTTAACATAGCCCCACAAAAAATAGTCTAAAGGCGTTAAATCGCACCATCCTGGCGGCCAATTTACCGGCCCCAACGTGAAAAAAACTGTTCACCGAACTCGCCTCTCAATTGGGCTATTGTTTCGCTTGCTGTGTGGCACCGTCTTCTTGAAACCACATGTCACCCAAGTCCAGCTCTTCCATTTAGGACAAAAAAAAAATTTTTGTAATCATCGCACGGTAGCGCTCGCCATTCACAGTAACTTTCCTGCCTTCGTCGTCTTTGAAAAAGTACGGTTCAATGATGCAACCGGCCCATAATCCACACCAAACTGTGCATTTTTCGGGATGCATTGGCAGTTCTTGCAATGCTTCTAGCTCCTCTTCACACCAAATACGGCAATTTTGCTTGTTCACGTATCCATTCAACCAGATTAAGCTTCGTCGTTGAACACAATTTTCCGATAATTTTCATCCAACTTTGCCAGCGCCCATTCACCAAAGTTAGCCGTTGTGGTAGGTCTTGTGGCTTCAATTCTTGCACCAGCTGTATTTTAAAAGGTTTTACACCCAAATCCTTCTGAAAAATTTTACACGTAGTGGGGTCACTGAGGCCCAATTGCTACGAACGGCTCCGAATCAATAATTCAGCTGTGATATTTTCCTCTGCCCGCACTCTACGTATGCGTTGTTTAATGACCAATAATGTAAATTTGGTGCGAAATTTAGTCACAAGAATCCGAATAGCCGCCTCAGAAGGTCGCCCAAACTGACCATAAATTGGAAGAAGTGCACGATGCACTTTCTTAATCGAGCATGAATTTTGATAATAAAATTCAATAATCTGCAAGCGTTGTTCGTTTGTAAGTCGATTCATGGTTAAATTATAGACCAAACTGAACATGTTTAACAGTAACATGTTACACGAAAAGAGCTGAGCTGCCAAAAACAGTGTTGCCGAAAAGAAAGTTGCTAAAAAAATCACCCTTTACTTAATACCTGGTCACATTTAAAAAATGTTAAAAATTTCACTGATTTATTTTTTATTTTTTATTAAAATAAATAAAAAACACATTAAATGCAAGTGATAGTTTTTAAATTTGCAAATGCTACAAAAATCATCAATAATTTCACTAAAAGCTTCACGATTTTACGGACAAAAAGTAAGTTAAAATAAAAAAATATTAGTAAATCTACAAAATTTTAACTTATTTATGGCAAACATTTTTTAAATTTTGACATCAATTCTATTCAAATTTGCCCCAAATTTTTGGTAAAAATTAAAATTTTACTATCTGTTAAATTTTTAGAGATTTACTGCTTTTTATTTTAAATCCGAATATATGAAGCAGTTTATGTTATATGACAGTCGATTTGTTCAGCCTGGAAAATATTTCTTTTGTAATAGAGGCGTTTTATTTTAGGTGTACGGATTGAGACTTTCTGATTTATAATATTTTTTTTTAGACAGTTCATATAATTGTAGATTGTGGTTAGCCACAAATGTCACACACATCAATATAGTACGAAGCAAAATAAATGCTCATGTGTAAACACAATTATCCTTTCAATAACTTCTGTGGTCACTCAATCTAACTAACTTACAAACACAATTACATATTACTATTTCCGTTATTGCTATAATTCTCAAATTCATTTAATTTACAATATTGAATTTTTTTTAGTAATCTCTTAGAACTCGTCGCAGTAAAATCGTTTTATTCGGAAAATATCATTTTTTTATTTTTTTAATCAATTTTTGATCTCTTCATGTTGAAGGTCATTTGAAAAAAAAAATGGTTTTCTTTTGTACAAAAGTTTTTAAAATTTTAATTTTTATAATTTTTAAAATACTATCATTGGAAAATATTGGAATATTAGCACAAACTAGTCAAAATATTAATGTTTGTAAGTACATACTTAAAAAAATACAAAAATATTGATTGATTTTTTAATTAATTTGTTTAGTAATTTAATTTTTTTTTTTTATTTTATTAATTAATAATCACATAATT
This sequence comes from Delia radicum, assembly GCA_021234595.1. Taxonomy (NCBI): domain Eukaryota; kingdom Metazoa; phylum Arthropoda; class Insecta; order Diptera; family Anthomyiidae; genus Delia; species Delia radicum. The sequence continues at coordinate 119,708,685 of CM037854.1, forward strand.
ACAAATTATATATTATTACCCTAACCAGTGCCTCTGGTGGGAATCGAACCCACGACCCCCGCACTGATAAGCCAGCACGCTACCAACTAGCTTACCGGGGCGCACAGTAATTTAATTAATTTATTATTCCCAGACAAAATAAAAGCATTTTTCAAAATTTCTAAAAAAATATATATAAAAACTTTGGTTCCGGAAAAAAAATATGAAAGAACTTTGAAATAAATACGTGTTCATATATTATAAATACGTATTAGTTGAGGCCTTTCTACACTAGTATGCTTTGTAATTTGACCTGACGAAATACAAGTTTACGCAGACAGAATTTTCTTGGACAAGTTTTAATGAAATTTTTCACTAAACTAATAAAAGTTTTCTTCACAAAGAGAATGAAAAAACTGTATAAAAAGTTTAATAATTTTTATGAAACAATTTTTAATGAAACTTTTTCATTGGTAGCATGAACTCTTTAGTAAAATAAATTAAATTTTTCATAAAATTTTGTAAAAAAAAAACTTCATTAATTATAATGGAAAGCTACAATGGACGAATTCCAGTGACAATTCATAGATTCTGCAAAAATTTATTAATGTCATGCAGCTAATTCTCTCAGGTTAGATCTAGTTTTATAGTATAACGTATTATTTCCAGTGTAGAAATACCCTCAATATTAGAAAAAGTATTTGAACACTCCATACGCGTTAAAAGGCTTTTTCAGTCACACTATGCTCCGTTAGCTACTTCCTGGGACTTTGGCTGATATATTTGTTGTTAAGTATCCTAAAAAATTTGAATTTAACTGCTTGTTAAATTAAAACAGGACGTTATTGTGATTTATTTGGGGGGAGTCTCCCAAGGGGAGTCTCCCGATGGGTTCTCTTCGATCTTAATGAAATTTGGATATGTGATAAAGAAAAGAAAAATATGGGACACATATTTTTTAGCGGCCCAATCTCATGTTTAGGTGCTAAAAAGTGGGGTAAAAAATTACTCCATTTTTCGTTTTTTCGGCTTATTTCGAATTGTTTCAGAGAAATTTCAGATAATTGTGGTACCAAATGAAAGAGCTTTTGGAGACGCATAAACTGGTATACGAAACATGTCTGATAACTCTTACGTAATTCTGTTATTAAAAAAAATGTGTTTTAAGTGATATTAAAACTATCGTTTTGTTAAAGAATTATACACAGAAAAAAATATTTCTTTCCTTTTTAATTAAATCGGTATGTTGAAAATTTTAAAAGCTGTCAATTAAAAATTAATTGAATCAATTAAATATTTGCTCAAATTCGGAACTTGCTTGACATTTTTTTATATTATAGTTCAAAAGCAACACATTGTTGTTGTTTTTGTAATATTTATGTAGTTGTTTTTTATAAATGTGTATGTTTAGTGGTATTAGTAATGCATATTTTAAATTCATTTCAATTAGATTAGACATTAGTTCTTATTAGGTTTATTACTTTATTAAGTTGAATAGTTTAGTTTCAGTTGTTTAAATCTGAATATTTATTTATTCTAAAACATTATCATAAAATTGATAATGTAATTTTTAAAGTTTAATTTCGTTTAATAAAAATTAAAAATTTTAAAATTTATTTTAAAATTTTAAAAATTGTTTTAAACAAAACAAAAATACTCTGATTTCAACACAAGTGTTAATTTCTGCAAAGAAAAAATCATAATTAATAGAAAGAAAAAAACATATATCTGTGTGAATTTGTTCACATAAGTATATATAAATCTGATAACTAATTGAGAATTTCATGCCGGTTTAAATTCAATGTTACAAAATTCAAGCGGTTAAAAAACATTTGGTATGGCAACAACACTTCTATAAAAAAAACATTTGGTATAGCAACAACAATTTTTTTTTGTTTTTGGGAAACCCCTTTTTAATCAAATGAGTTATTATTTAATTGAAAAATAATTCAATTGAAGAGCTATCAATTTCTAATTGAATTAGCAATTTTCGTTGTTGGCGGAATTTCAGCAATTAAAGTTATTGAATCGGCGGTTTTCAAATTGAAATGGGTTTTTATGTTTTTGTGTGTAGTTAGATTAAGCTAAAAAAATATGTATATTAAGGGCTATTAAATTTAATCGAGGGAAATTCTGAGCTTTTTTCCAGCATTCGTAACTGTTTGGCTTTTATACGACTTTTTTCTTTCTAAGAGATTTTTAATCTGTATTTTAAATATTTCAAATAACTGGCAACCTTAACACACTACAATTTTAACATCAAAAAGTATTAACATCAAAATTTTTGTTTTCTCGAGTACATCAAATCTTTGTTCAAAAAAATACGAATTTCATTAGTTTCAGACATGTTTCCATACAAAAATGTATTAACTTTGTACCCACATTTTACCCCTTAAACGTGAAATGTTGCCGCTAAAAAAATACGTGTCCCTTATTTCTTTTTTCTTTATCACATATAAAAATTTCATTAAGATCGGAGAGAACCCATCGGGAGACCCCCTACTAAGTGGGGTCAAAAATTATCCCTTTTACGGTTCGCTTTGTCTATTTCGTTCTATTCAAAGAAACTATAGTAACTATATCAAGTGAAGGATTTTTTGAAGACACATTTGCTGGTGGAAAAATTATGTCTAAAGAGTTTCAAGAAGTTTTATTAAAAAAAATGTGTTTTAAGTAACATTAAAGGAATTATAGCTGTATTAAGCTAATAATAATACATAGTAATGCGTAATGCCTATTAAATTGAATCGAGGGGTTGTCTGAGCTATTTCAAATATTAGAAATCGTTTGGTTGTTTGCAACTTTCCCCTTTTTCCCTACACCCAGAAAACAGTCTCCGTTGTGACCAGCAAATTTGTTGCCAATCGAATTCTGGCGGTTACGACAAATATCTTCATATTAAATTATATTTTTAGACGTGAAAACTAATATTCAGATGTCTCATTCAATATTATATTCTACTTCAATATTTTTACGTTTCACAAAATTTTATTGAAATTAAAAAACTTTTTTGATTTTTCAAGTATTGAACCGTGGCCTTTAGAATAATTGTACACTGTCCTACTCATTGCACCACAATAGCATTTAATTTTCTTTAAATTATTGGTTGTTTGAACATTTTAGTATTTTATCTTAATTAAAAAAAAAACCTTTTGCGTTTGCCTTTTCCGGAATTTGAACGAGTAAACTCGGAGTAATTGGCTGCCGCTCTATCCACTACAAAACAAACTCTTATAAATTTTGAGTGCTAAATTCGAATTTAAATATCTTCTATCTAGACAATGGTGATAATATTTAACTTCGAGCTCATATATTAGTTCTCATTTAGTGGGAAAACTAGGTTATATGAATGTTTGATGTTTTGCCTGGGATTGCCACTTCTTTCAAAACGTGTTCTGATGATGGGAACCTAGAATATCCCCAAATAGATCTATAAACACATTCCTGAAAGTGGTCAATTAATAAATTTGAAAACAAAAACTCTATAGATTATTTGTTAGGACAATATCCTAATAAAGGAATAAAGAGTATGGCCTCGAACTTGAATAATTTTCATTTTAATTGCACAATTGGTGATTATATTAATTGGTGATTATAATTTGGAATCTGTGGATTCAACTCTTGATCTGGGTGTTGTTTTTGACTCAAAGTTGTCGTTTGGGCTTCATGTGGACTATATTGTTCCAAAAGCTTACTCTATGTTAGCTTTCCTGAAAAGAAATTGTGCTGACTTTTCCGATCCAACTACATTAAAGCTAATTTATTCTGCCTTTGTCAGATCAAAACTGGAGTATGCTGCCATAACATGGGCTCCTCATTGTGGTACTCACATCGCTCGTATTGAAAGGGTGCAAAGGAAATTTGTCAAATTTGCAACCTCGTCGTTTAGGTTTACTGATCCTATACCCTCTTATAGATCTAGAGGTCTACTAATAGGTTTAGAAACCCTTGAATTTCGTAGGTTACTGCAATCTGCTTTATTCGTTTTTGATATTATAAGTGGTGCTATTGATTGTTCTGAGTTGCTTTCCCGTATTAATTTTCATGTTCCACCAAGAAGATTAAGGTTTAATTCAATTTTTGATGTACCACTACATCGTACCAATTATGGGCTTAATAGCATTTTAACCCGTACTTTTATTCAAATGAATGAGATTAATAATAAACAGATAATTACTTTAAAGCAACAAATTGAGTTTTGGACATCAAAAACTAGCTTTAAACAACAATTATATTCCATTATGATGGATTTAGGTATTTAAATAAATAATGTAAATATTAAGATTATTATAAAATTTTTATATCATAGTCTGTAAGGATTTATGTATCCATAGACTGAATAAATTGAAATTGAAAAAACATAATTTTTATTTTAAATAAAAAATAAAATTATGTCAAACTTAAGTTATAAACCTAATTCCTAACTATTTCCGCGAGTGTTACATTCGTACCAGTTTTGCTCCCTATTTTTAATCCTTAAATTGTAGTTTTGAAACTAGTTCTCAACTAGTTCCAAACTACCGCTTTGGATTTCTATGACATCTAAATGTTAAATTATACAGTTGTTTGTATGGAGAGGCGATAGAACTCGTACTAGTTGCCCGGTTCAAATAAACTAGTACAAAACTGATTCTGTACTAGCATTTTTGCTACTGGGAATATCATAGAAGTCCAAAATATAAAAAAAGCTGCATTGAATTAATAAAGCACTTTATAACCCAGGTAAACTTTGGTAATGGGTGAGATAAAGTAATGCATTATCTCTTAATATAGAGCAATTCCATATGAAAGCGATCACCTTTTGGACGACCCCTCTCCGATTTTAAAATAAATAGTCTCAATCGATTGCCCAGCCAAAAATAATGTACCTACATACCACTGTCATGTGACAAAATTGAAGAATTCTTCATAAAGGACCTCATTGAAAGTTGTTTTACTACTAAAGCGATCGCAACGAGTGATAGCTCGTTGGAAAGGTATTGAATCAGGCTTTAATTTCTCAGAAATTTACCTTTTTTCCCATGAAAATTAAATTTTCCCATGAAAATTAAATTTTCCGATTTTCCACAGAAGCTCCTAAATTTTCCGGCTAATTTTATATTTTTTTGGATTCCTCATAATTTTTGCTTTAAGAATCAGCAATAAAAAAATGGGCCAGACTCCTTGTTTGGACAGGAGAAGAGCATTTAAGAGACCACCTTGTTCTCATTGTTTTTATATTTTTTATAATTGAATTATTTTTAATTATTTAACAAGAAAATGAGGTCCCTTATGAAGAATTCTTCAATTTTGTCACATGACAGTGGTGCACACCACCACTAAACCACCCAGCCAGAAATTGCCGATGGTCAGAAAAATCAAGCACTGTCAAAGCACTTTATTTTTAATACCATTGGCAGAAACTCAAATTAAAGCACTGGCAAAGTCCTTATTTAGAACGCTTTCCCACCGTTGTCAAAAAGTGCTTTGTCAGTACTTGATTTATGAAATTTACAACCGTAAAAAAATTAAAGCAATGACAAAGCCCTGATTAAGAACGCTTTCACAACGCTAGCAAAATGTGCTTTGCAAGTACTTGATTTATAGAATCTACAACCTTAAAAATAATTTAACAATGGCAAATACCTAGTTTAGAACGCTTTTCCAACGCTTGCAAAAAGTACTTTGTCAGGACTTTATTTATAAAATTTTTAATGAATAAACAATATGTTAAGCACCGATAAGGCACTTGTTTAGAACGCTTTCCTAGCGTTAACAAAAAGTGCTTTGTCAGGACTTGATTAATTAAATTTTCAACCGTTGTTAAAATAAAATACTACACAGTGAAAAAACTCATATTTTCAACAATTTTTTTTTTTGAAATGCTTGTTAATTGTAGTTTTTTTAATATAACAATTCTTTGAAAACATAAATTATAAAAAAAAATCAACAAAAGGGTGTTTGTATTTACAAATCATCACTGTTTTTTTGTATTTACAAAAATACTCTATGGGGCATGTTTAATATTACAGACAAAATTTTGTAATTTATTTTTGTGTATGTATTTGTTGTTCAAAATTTGTAACTGTTAATAAAACAAACAATTTTCAAATTTTAGTTTTTATATTTTATTGCAATTAATTATGTAAAAGAGTTATAGCAAATTTTTCATTGTTAATAGTAGTAAGAATGCACTTAAATTCTACCATATGAATATTTATTTTAATATTATTTATATTCAAATTGTTAACCATATAAATTCCTATTTCTTTTGATGATACTGGATAGTCGAATACTTCTGTAATTTCATTAAAAACATTTCCTTTCAAATGAATATCATGAACTTTTAACTTGGAACGTTTTGTGGTAAAAATTTGGTTTACTATCATAATGTTGCCATTGTCGAGTAAGCAAACATTGTCAGGATGAACAGAAGTAATCTTAAAGCCAGAAATGTTTACATAAGAAAAAACTACTGTCGATTCAGAGGTTTCTTCAGCATTTCCCAAAGAATATTTCATATTTTCCTTAACGGGATATACCAATGGAATATTCATATTATTATTGGTATGAAAAATATGCAATTTTCTTTGTATTTGAGCAATTGTATTTGTAGTAGATTTTATTATAGATTTTATAAAACCAAGACTGTTTTCAAAATCAAAGGCGGAATATTGTGAAATTGGTGACCCCGTGTTTGTAACGTCATCTGCGATATGAATTAAATTGTGAATATTCATGGTCTGGGAACTAGAACCATAAAAATGCGGCATTAGTTGAACAAATTTTTTCAAAATATTTTTAGCATAGTGCGCTTTTTGTGTTGCTAGTTTGTTTGAAGACAAGATGCGACATGATACATACAAAATTAAAAAATGCTTATATTGCTCTTCTTTTAATACCTGCTTTAGAACAACACCTCCAGCATATAACAAAAAAAATCTAAATTGTGTGGCCTTCCAATTTCCCAAATCCATTAAGTCAAAGGACTTCCTTTGAAACTCGACTGGTATGTCTTTTGATATAATTTCAAGTTTTTTTTGAAGAATCGAAACCATTTCCAAGGAAATAAATGCTTCGGAATTTTTAAAAATTAGTTACAAAAATTAGTTAAAATTAGAACAATTATTTCTGGTACTTTCATTGCTGAAACAATTTCAACTTCCAAACCTTTTATATAGTTAGTATAGTCAATGAAAAAAAAAATATAAATTAAAAAAAAAAATTTTTGTAAAAAATGTTATATCTTACATTTTTCAGAATTAATCTCTTTATTTAAAAGTCTATATTTCTTTAGTCGCTGATAAGACATAATTTCGAATATGTATTTAAATATTAAAATAATATTATTATTATATTAGTTAATTATTCTTAAATTTGTTTTTAAGACTTTCTGTGTGACACTTTAGGGTTGGTTACTTTCAATATTCGAGAATACATGTTACTTTTAATTTGAGTAACCGATACTTTCTAATCTATTTAATTTAATAACAGTTTAGTAAAAGGAATTTACATAGACAAAACAATTCTTCTAAAAGTCGTACAAGTCATTAATACTTTTTTTAATTAAAAAGGTAAATTTTTTTATCATTTATACAATTATTGAAATTTGTTTCGTCAAAATAATTGATAATCAGTACCCAATATATTTTCAGCACCATGTGACATTTTTTTTATATATATTGTAACTGTTACAGAAACCATAAGTATACAGAATAACAACAACAGTTTTTCAAAAGTGTTGTAGCAGTTATTTAGTATTTTTTAGCAAAAATTTTAGCGCTTTTTAGTATTCGGTTTTGATAGCAGTGGTATATTGTGAATTAAATTGATAGCATTTAATATGCTGCAAGATTTAATCATTTAGGCTTAAAGTTTTGATTAATACAAATCGATGTATAAAAAATCGAGTTCAATTTTATTTTGAAAGAAAATAAATATTCTAGATAGAAAAACTAATCGTCTTCATTTTCGATTTTCATCACACTCCTGTAGTGCGATTCAGTAATTTTTAACGATCCGACAATCGCAAAATATATCGACAACTTTTGTTGTTTTCACTAACGATTATATGATTCACTAAGTACACCTTAACGGTGGTCGACATCTCTATTGATTTAAATTATAATCGACTGGCACACAAAAATGTTTGTCGTTTAGATAACAACAGCTGACTTTAACTTTTAAATTTTATTGAATAGCTAAATCGATAACTTTGTAGTTTATTTCATTAAACGATTAGATTATCGTTAAAAAAAAAGATACTGAATTGCACTACTGGTTTAGTTATCCCATTCATGTGAATGGCCTATTATTTTTTTTTTAATAGTCCCGCAAAATTTATTTTAATATGTTCCAGCGGGCTTTAAAAATATTCACAGAATTAAGTTAGCAACACTGAAAACAAAGTAGTATTTAACAGTGTTGTATTTGATCGTTTCTAGAAAATGATGCCATATTGGCATGTTTACTTATTCCCTGATTGGGAATATTTTGTATGTAATGTGTCATCATTAAATAAGAAAACATGGCCATGATCCGCTAATTTCAGAAAAGATAGTTGTCAAAACGTTACTATTTAAAGATATCGTTCTATGTTTGCTTCACGTAATCATATCACTATCGTATCGTTTCGAATATGTTTTCGAAAAAGATGGTGAAACAGCTGTCACTTTTCTTTTTTCTTATTCCGCTTTATTAATTTTCTTTAAAAAAAAGCTTTAAAACAATTGAAAATAAAGTATTTTAAATAGTTTTATTGAGCATATCAGCTAAATAAAAATTGTTGAATCAGTTACAGTAATTTGTTTATTAAGTGTTTATTAAGCATGATTGGGAACCGATTCACTGAGGTAATCGGTAGCGGTAAAGATATTTTTTTTATTTCGGTAACGGCATTTTAGCGGTAACCATATTTCAGTTATTACGATAAGGGTTTTTAGCGATAACGGTATTTTAGGTATATTGGTAACGGTATTTTAAGGATGTATGTATTTTAGATATATCGGTAAAGGTATTTTACTGATAACGGGATTTGAATTATTTTTTTAAGTCTCGTAAAAAATTTAAGTAATTTCATACAAATTCCAAATCTCTAGAACATATTCTGTTGAAATGTATAATGTGGCAACACCGTTACCAGAATTATCAAAAAAAAAACATTAAAAATACAGCGCTGTTGCAAAATTCTTATTAAGAAAAAAAGTAATAACTGTAAAAATGCTACAAATTTTTCTATAAATTTTTCGTGGATAGTGGTCGTACAAAATTGTATACTGGTGAAATTTTAATTAAATAAAAATGGTAAAAACTAAAAAACAAAACCAACCCATTGAAAATCCAAGTAAGTAAACACATTTAAAACTTTACTTTTTCATATAAATGTTCTAACTATTGAATTTGTATTACAGACGCTAAAGAAATAATGGCTTCCATTAGACAAGAAGATTTTGTGGGTGCATCAACATCAACACAGGCAATCAAACGCCAAAAAACCAGTGAAAATCCAAGTAAGTTAATATATTCAGAAGTTTAATTTTACACACAGATTTTTTAACTTTATTGCAGATGTTAAAGAAATAATGGCATCCATTGGAGAGGATTTTGTGGTTGCATCAACATCAGCACAAGTGGGTAAACACCAAAAAAGTACAATAAATTTTGGGCCCACACGTAGAGGTATGTAATTGACACATGTATTTTGTTCGTGTTATTTGATAAAGCCTTTTTGGAAATACATATCGTTTCTAAAAATCCAGAAGGCTGTAACTAACATATTTATTTTGTAACCGGATAAGCAAAAAACGTCTAGACATAATTGCTCCACTGATATAGGGTTGAGTAGTAATAAAGTACTGCATCAAACTAAATTTCTCCACAACATTTTTTCGTGCTATGATTTAAACTATCAGCTTTATTAACTATATTGTTAAAATGTTTGCACTTTTATGCTTCTCCTGTAAAAAACCAAATACGTTAGTTAGCCTTTTGGATGTTAGGTGACGATATTGTAATTTGAGTCCAAATGGTATTAGACAAAAAAAATCGAACAATTTCACCTAGTTAAAATCAAAAATTTGACTGAAGATTTAAATTTAGTAATGACATTTTTGATTTTAGATGCAATCGACGATCCAACTTGTTTTGATAACTCTGGCGATAGTAGTGAAAGCGAAGAAGTTGCTAATGTTGCTACTGTAAAGCGTCACGATGTTGGAGTGCAAACGAACATTATATCAATTGATACAAGCGGTAAGTAATTTTATTCTTATAAAGTTACCAATTATTAAAATATTTGTATTCCCAGAATTGGCAAAGTTAAAAGAAGAAATTAAAAAAGATTCGAAGAAAATGAGATCGTCCATTCAGTACGATTTAAAAAAAATGGAAAATACGATGACACTGCTTCTTTCAACCACCAACAAATCAACCTGTTTTTCTGAGTTACAATCAAAGTTAGGTCTTGAGGAGCCAATGTCAGATTTAAAAACATTTTATGAGTTCGACAATAAAGTTAAAATTAATAAAGAATTGGCTATTACTTTGGTATGTATATTATATTTTTTTTTTATTAATTTACCATTATAATTTAGCCATACAATCTTTTTCTTTTTAGCACGAATTTATGAGTTTAAAAACCAAGACCAAGTACCTAACGGACGCAATAAGTGGTGTGCTAAATGCAATTATGACCCACGAATTGCAAATTTTGTTTAGTGCTTGTGGCAAGCCGAACAAAGGCATATCAAAGGAGAAATTTAAAGTCACACAAACATATCAAGTATTAAAAGGTAATGAGACATATATTTAGCCCTGCTAACTTATCTCACAATAACCAACGTTCAGGGCTTAACCAAAGTCATGAATGTCAAATTTATATTTAAATATCTGTGGATAAAGCTAAACTCTGGCTATTTTTAGAAAAGTTACTTGCCTTAATATTTGTTTTTGTTCCATTTAACTGATTTAAGTTTATTATTTCCCCAGATTGCATATTACAACAATTTCACGATGTTAATGACAAAACTATACTATCCAAAACTAGTCGCTGGCTAGCTTCAGCACCAGACAGAGGTGGAGGCCGCAATGCCAGATAAGCTTTTATAATGTTAATCTTTTCTTTAATATGTATTACATAATTACAAATTGAGTAATTCTTTTTTATGTTTTGGTTTGGTTGGCATACATTTTATTTTATTTTTATTTTGTTAAAAGTTCCATAACTTGTCTTTTAATTTGAAAAAATATATATGTATTTTTATCTAACTCTAACACTCGTTCGCTAATATAATGTGAAGGGGAAAACTAAAATAATGCAAAACTGCAAATATAGGAATTAAATATATCTAAATCTAAAATCGATTTATTATTTTTTTAATCCATTTTGGATTTGTATTAATTTATTCCAGTTGTTGCATTTTTTCAAAATTTAAAATTTTTCCTTCACATAATATAAAGTGTAAAATTTAGATAAAAATACCATTTTTGTCAAATTAATAAACAAAATATGAAATTTTAAAAGATTAAGCGATATGAAAATCATCCGAAAATAAATGCAGTAATGATAACTTCTGAATTACAATTAAACTTAAACAAAATCTAGTTTTTGTATTGAAATGTTTCTTTTTTTATATAAAAATAATAACTTAATTTTTATTTTTTTGTTTTGAATGAAATACATTTAAGTTTATAAATCATTAAAAAAAATTTCAAAAAAAATAATAAAATGTATTTAAAGTACTGCCATGTCACTGTTGTTTTTGTATTTAAAGTACTTTATTTTTAGGTTTGCCAGTGCTTAACCAGCACTGTAAAATACGGTCGGCCGAGCTCTGGCCGGTGGGGTTGGGCCAGCGCTTAATGAATTACTGAAAAAGCACTATATTGATTATTTTGCCAATACCTTGTCAACGCTTTAAAATTCAAATTTTGGTGGACCCAAAGCGCTTATGTTATTATTTAAAAAGTACTTTATTGTTCGTTTTGCAAGTGCTTTGGCAGCGATTTAAAATTCACATTTTGGTGGTCCCAAAGCGCTTATGTTATTATTTAAAAAGTACTTTATTGTTCGTTTTGCAAGTGCTTTGGCAGCGCTTTAAAAAAGGAACGGCCAAGCCACGCCCGGTGTTATCATTTTGTTGTTCTCAAAGCACTTAATTTTTCAGAAATCCAACGCTTTGAAAACGCTGGAACCGTCGACGTAAGTACTTTGCAAGTACTTTGCCGTTCGTATTTTTCTGGCTGGGCAGTCACTATAAAAAAAAAAAAAAATATGTAGGTACATTATTTTTTGCTGGGCAATCGATTTAGACTATTTATTTTAAAATCGGAGAGGGGTCGTCCAAAAATTTGCCAATTTTGATCGTTTTCATATGGAATTGCTCTATATACTCTTTACCTGTATGTATCATTATTTTCCAAAAAAAGTAATGAGTAACCAATAATGAGTTACATAAGGCATTACTTTGTAATGAATACTCCTTACATTCATCATTATTTCTTTTTTTTTATTATTAATTAATAATCATATAATTACAAATTATATCCTAATACCCTAACCGACGGCACAATGTAGCGAAAACAGACCAGGGCCTCTGGTGGGAATCGAACCAACGCACTAATCATTACTTCAAAACATAAAGTAATGAGTTACCAATAATTGGGCACTCATGGGTTACCGTGTAATGATTCATCATTACCTTTTAAATTATTTAAAAATACAAAGTAATGACTCACCGATCATCAATTACATAATGCATGAAATATAAACGTAAAGTAATATTTAAATCTAGTAATATTTGAAAATCTATAATTAGACACATTACTTTGTAGCACGAGGGTAAGGTATATATTTTAAACATAACAAACTCGAAGCACAACAATTATTTGTAATAATTTTTAATTATAAATTTATTTTTATGAAAATATATTTATAGACACATTACTTTTTCCAACCCGGTAACCATATAAGTAAGCAGTTACTTCACCCCCTACTAGGTAATAAGTCCACCCATTACTTTTTGGCTCATCGCCTGTAAAATTCATCAGTGAAGTAGGGTGTATTGTAATGCGTGGGGACCTATGGCGATACATTGCTTTACCCATTATTTGGTAATGTGTGGTTTTGCTGTTAAGTTCAAGGCTTGAGAATTAAAAATAATGTTTGAAATGTATGAAAATTAATGAAGTTGTGAAATTTTATAAAAAAAAATAAAAGTTTAGTCTTTACAACAATTTTATAGGTCTGAAGAAAATTGTCATTATATTTATGAAGAGATAGTTTAAGAAATCGAATGCATTTTTTTATGAAACTATAAAATTTTATGAAAAAAGTTATGAAGAATTTATGATATTAATAGAATTTCTTGTATATAATAAAATTCTTCATTGAACCTACGAAAAAAATTTTAAATTTTTTAATTACTGTCATGAAGAATAGTTCGTTCAGTGTAGGGTTAAAGATACATTTTTTTTATTCCCAGCAAAACTTTGGTAATGGGTGCGATATAGTAATGCATTAACCTGTAATGTATACTCCTTACCTGTATCATTATTTTCAAAAAAAAAAGTAATGAGTTACCGATAATGGGTTACATAATGCATTACTTGTTAATGGACACTTCTTACCTTCAGCATTATTTCGAAACATAAAGTAATGAGTTACCAATAATTGTGTACTCATGGATTACCTTGTAATGATACATCAAGGTAATGATGTAATGACTTACCGATCATTACTTTCATAATGCATGAAATATAAATGTAAAGTAATATTTAAAATATTTTTTTTGAAAATCTATATTTAGACATATTACTTTGTGATTTTTTGTAAGTATGACGGTAAGGTATATATTTTTAACATCACAAACGGAAACTCGAAGCACAAAAATTTATTTACATTTTAAGCAACTTATTATTATATGTGACGACAGTTCAGTGGGTAGAGTTCTCGCCTATCAACCAAAAGACCCCAATTTCGAATCCCATCAAAACCACGTTATTTATTTAATTTAAAAAAAATTTAGTAATAATTTATTTGTTATTTTTTTATGAAAATATATTTATAGACCCATAACTTTTTCGGACCCGGTGACCATATAAGTAACCAATTACTTAACCCCCTATTAGGTAATGAGTCCACTCTTTACTTTTAGGCTCATCGCCTGTAAAACTCATCAGTGAACTAAAATACATTAATTTACCCATTATTTGGTAATGTGTGGTTATGCTGGGTTACTTGTACACTTTTTAAACAATCTTTAAAATAGTTTCCTAAAATAGATTTTTCACCTGTTTTTTAAGTGGAAATAGATCTTAAATAAATCTGGACAAATCAATTTTACTAGCCAATCAGAGTTAGCTTTAAAAATGACGGCATATTTCTATCTGACTGCAGGGACCGTAAACTTTTATATTTGCTTTTTTGTATTAAAATTTTCGGTCCCTGTTGACTTTATCTATTTGATGTTAAAATCTTAACAAATTCGTTTAACAAACTATTAAATTTACTCTAAATTAATAGATTTGTTGTTTGTTCTAGTACTGAGTGTCCTAAAATAATACTTAAAACTTTTTCAAGCTTTTTATTTATTTATTTTTTTCTGTTTATACCCAACATCGAAAATTTGTTAGAGTGATATTAGGATGCTTATAATGAAAAAGTGAAATATGAAATACCACACGCAGAATCAATATCGCAGAATTTTATTATAGATTCTTTAAAAGCAGAGATCACCGGTTTTCCAAAGAAAACAATTTTTTTTTGTAATTTTTTTTAAAAGATGGAGTTTTGAAATCAGCTTTAAATAATGCGTAAAAGTTTTTTGTTTACCTAGCTTAATTAAATATTTAGTTAACACATATTGAGAGTTTTCTTGGACGAAGTTTTCTTTACAAAGTAAGTATATGAAAAATTTCTTAAACTCTATGAATTTTTACGAAACCCGAGTAAAAAAAATTATATATGGTCTTGCATGTTTCCATCTTAAAATATATTATAACATGTGTTTATATATGGTGTCATGCATAGCAATTTATTATTATATGTTTCTTATATGGTAACATATATAACGATATATTTTTATATATTGGCCTTTATAAAATTATATATGCTATACATAATGCGATATGGTAGATCTATTGTGATATATAATAATACATTCACATACACAACATAATATGTAATCATATATGGTGCAATATAAGCTATATAATTTAATATATATAACTGTATTATAAAAATATTATGTGTATGATCTAAGATATGCTTATATGGTGCCATATTTATAATACAATTTAATATGATATTAAGTGATGTAAGATATAATAATGTAAGATTCCATATATGACACAAGATAAACAATTTAGTTTACGTATGGTCCAATATCATTTATATTTTATATGTGTATAAGATATAATTATATATTGTTATAACCTTATACAAAATTATATATGCGCCAGATGACTAAAGTATTTTTCTTTAAACTTTTTTTAAATTTTACTAAACATTAATCTCAAGATATCTTATTTGACCCATTAAAATTTACTTATCTTTTTTATCTAATTAGATCAATTAGATCTAAATTAATCCCATGGGATATTTTTGATCCACCACGATCTTAAATTAGATCTTATTGGATGCCCCAATTTTGAGTTAAATTTTGATCTAATTTAATCCAGTAAATTATTTGAGGGATCTAATCAAATATTGTCTATATTGAGATTATTTTTTTTTTTTTTTTTTTTTTTTTTAAATTGTTTATTTATTTAATATAAATTATATAATTACAAACTTCAAATAAACAAAAAGTATAAAGATAGCTTATTTTATATACAAAGTCCCATTTTAACGAGCTCTCAAGTATAGTATTTATTTAATAATAAAGTTATTTTTATATTACCTAACAGAATCCAGAAATACAAGAAGCAATGTTAATATAAGATTAAGTGTAAGCAAAAAATAATATCAAAAAAACTTACTTTTGTATTGGCAAGGATAAAAAATAGAGTCAAGTGTTAAAATCAAAGGATAATTACTGAGTGAGCCACCAATATTTTTGAAGGTTTATATTAGATTTAATATTTTTATCATCCGAATAAATACTTGTGTCAAAACGACGATTTTCTGCCGTAAGTTCGTTACAACTTATTGTTTTGATATTGGCTCTTCTATATATATGGTAAAATATAGGTATGCCATCTTCATTTTGGATGAAACCATTTCTATCAAGGAAAGGAAAAGCCTCCGGTGGAACGTATCCATTTTGTAAAGTTTTGGAAATATACTCTTCGCAAACATAGTAGGGAGCCATGATCATGTTATTTTCAGTGGTATTCACACTGTTAAAAATGTGATCTCTTATAATATGAATAATGAAATTATCGAATCTGGATACTTCAGCTTTTTCATAAAGAATTTTGTTAGAAATATATTTTTTATAATTACTATTCTGGGATCTGTGTAAAGTCAAGCAATGTCTGAGGCATTTCCTTTCGAATAAACGTATCCTCTCCATATATGAAGGGGATATGTTAAACCATATTTGGCAACCGTATGATAGAATTGGTCTAATTAATGACTGGTACATGATAATTTTAACCCTTGGTTGTACATATTTAGAAAAAAATAATTTTCTATAAATGAAAAATGCTTTCCTTGCTTTGATAAGTTGTTGGTTTATGTGATTGTTAAAATATAGAAATTTATCTAACTGTATACCTAATAATTTAACAGTTTGCTTTACTGGAATACTTATATTATTAATTGATTTAATACCAAATGATTTCCAATTTCTTTTTATGTTGCTATTGCATTTCCCAACTGGTGGTCTGAAAAGAATACACTCGCATTTATTCAAATTAATTTTCATGTGCCAATCTGTGGAATATTTTTCAATCTTTAAAAACGTATTTTGCAGACTATCATTAATTTTATATTGAGATTATTATATTTGAGATATAACTTTTTTTTTTTTGATCGAAAACAGTTTTTAATGATGAAACTTTTTCATTAGGCGAATGAAGTTTTTTATAAAAAAAAATTTAGTGTTTAATAATATTTTATGAAAAGCTTCAATGGACGAATTCCAATGACATTTGATTGATCTAATGCAAAAATTGATTGTTATTATGCAGATAATTCTCTCAGTGCACTAATATGAATGTTTTATCATTTCAGTATTCATAAACGAACTCGACAACGATCCAGCCACTAAAGCTATTGAAACGGTGCAAACCTACTTAAAGAAAAATTCCAATTATGGATTGTCGTTGCAAATTGATAAAATCGAAGCGAATAAAACGGATGCTAAAGCACTTTTGGAATCAAGTATGATCATTAAAAAATATATTTTAGAATTTGATATAGTTACGACGAGTTGTTTTTTTTTTACAATTTTAGTTTGCACCAAGTATGCCGAAAGTATTGAAAAAAAAGAACCGCCACATATTGTATTCGATACTACAAAATCAGGAATAGCTTCTGAAACTGTTAAATCCTTTACCCAAGCTTTAGGATTACCCACTGTTAGTGCCTCCTATGGTCAGGAAGGTGATCTAAGACAATGGCGTGATATGGAAGAAAACAAACAGAAATATTTGTTGCAAGTTATGCCACCCGCTGATATTATACCGGAGGTAGTTCGAAGTATTGTGCGTAAAATGAATATAACCAATGCTGCAATATTATATGATGAAACATTCGTAATGGACCATAAGTACAAATCCTTATTGCAAAATATACAAACTCGTCATGTTATAACAGCCGTGGCCGAGGGTGAAAGTGCACGTACGGATCAAATTGAAAGATTACGAAATTTGGATATAAATAATTTTTTTATTTTGGGTAGTCTCAAAACAATTGGACAAGTATTAGGTAAGAATATTTATAAATTGAATTCAATTAAATTTAAAAAACCTATTTGTTAATTTAACGTGTATATCTTAATTTTTACAGAATCGGTTAAACCCGCCTTTTTTGAGCGTAATTTTGCCTGGCATGCTATTACCCAAAGTGAGGGAGAAGTTAGTAGTAAACGGGATAATGCGACCATAATGTTCCTAAAACCCGTTGTGTATCCTCAAAATCGGGAACGCATGGGGCAATTGCGAACTACCTATAATTTAAATGAAGAACCACAAATTATGTCTGTTTTCTATTTCGATTTGGCTTTAAGATCCTTTTTAGCCGTTAAGTATGTATCTTTTAACAATATCCTTAAAATTCTTTATTACATTATCATCCTAAATCTTGAAGAGAAATGTTACAATCTGGAGCTTGGTCACCAAATATGGAATATTTGGGTTGTGATGATTTTCAAGGGGGCAATACACCAGAAAGAAATATTGATTTAAAACAATTTTTTATACAGGTATTTATAATTTTCGAATATTTGTTTTATTTATCGTTAATTGTTCACACCTTAACACCTATTGATTACCACAACTATTAATTTGATTTTATTGTATTTTTTTAAGGTTTCCGAACCCACTTCGTATGGTGATTTTGAATTGGTCACGCAACCTGGCAAACCATTTAACGGCTATAGTTATTCGAAATTTGAAATGGATATTAATGTCATACAAATACGTGGTGGTAATTCTGTTAATAGTAAATCAATTGGTAGCTGGACAGCGGGTTTGGATTCACCATTGGTGGTTAAAGATGAGGAGGCAATGAAAAATCTTACTGCCGATACTGTTTATCGGATTTTTACGGTTGTGGTGAGTAAAAATACATATTTAGAATACTAAAAATTCCCGTCACCTGTGGCGTATGAGTGTTATAGAAAAATATTGTTTAGCAACAAAGACTAACAAACGAATGTACCCAGCAAAAATACACCTGACCAAAAAGCTATAAAAGCACCGGTTTTACTCACAGTGAATGCGTTCAAATTGAGTGAAAACGCATTCATAAAAACGAGTGATTTAACTGCATTTTTGTATGATTTAAAGCCATTGCATGCTTTAAAACCAGATTTTAGAAGTTTGTGGTTTAAAAATACATTAATTATAATTAATTTACATTAACCGAATTAGTGGCGATTAATAGGGGAATTAATTGAATTGGGTAACTATTTTTACTAATGAAAATGAAAATTATTCAAGTTCGAGGCCATACTCTGTATTTCTTCATTAGGATATTGTCCTAACAAATAATCTATAGAGTTTTTTGTTTTCAAATTTATTATTTGACCCTTTCAGGAATGTGTTGATAGATCTATTTCGGGAATTTTCTAGGTTCCCATCATCAGAACACGTTTTGAAAGCGGTAACAATCCCATGCCAAACATCAAACATACATATGAACTAGTTTACTCACTACATGAGAACTAATATACATATGAGTTTGAAGTTAAAGATTATAACCATTGATCAAAAATAAATTGAAAACTTGTTTGATGTGCAAGATCCACCTCTGGTGGATATTCAATACACGTTTTTTTGTTTCTCTCTCCTTTTTATATTTTGTTTAGTTTGTAAGCAAAACAGGGTAAGTAAACTTGGCGGTACTCTGCCTTTTATAAATTTTACAAGCGATTTCACCATATACATACAGTTGTGTTCATAAAATAGGAGTGCCCTTAAAAAAAACGAAGTTTAAATTTTTAAACAAAAAGCACAATTTTATTCAGTTTTTTTAAATTAAAATGAATGAGGTCAGGAGACTGAGCAGGCCACGACATGACCTCAACCCCATTGACCACTCTGCATATGGTAGCATCACTTCGTCCATTATTCCAACATACACGTGATTATCCATAATTTATCTTATTAGATGAATTGGACGAACTCCGTTGTATGAGAAGAATCCCCTTATCATGACTCTTGCACCACCATGTTTAACGGTTTTTATTGTATACTGTGATTCATATTCTGTGTTAGGTGGACGTCGGACATACTGTCTACAACCAGTTCACCAAATAAAACGATTTTGCTTTCGTCTGTAAACAAAATGTTTCTCCATTCTTCTTTCGGCCAGTTGATGTGTTCTTTGGCGAACTTTAAGCATGCAACTGCCTGCTTCTTGGTCTGTAATGGCACCTTTCGTGGGCTTCTTGCGAATAAATTGTTCTAAAATAAGCGCCTAAGGTAACAGTACTTATAGCGATATTAAGATCCTTTTGAACTTTTTTGACGACGCCGACGGGTCACATTTGCTATATTTTACTATGCGGCGGTCATCTACACTGGATGTTTTACGTTTTCTTCCACTCGTTTTGGTCTTTTTGTAAATCCTAAGGCATTTGCCATAATTTGATCCGAGCACCCCACGATTTCTTTAATTTCTCTGTATGTTTTTCCTTGTTTTCGAAGGTTTTGAATTATTTTCCGCTTTTCTTCAGAACAGTGCTTTCCTCGACCCTCTATGAGCAGTACCATACAAAAATTGTATTTAAAAATTAATGAAACCAGACTCATATCACTTTTAAATACTTACTTTTCACTTTATATTTAGAATTTTAATCTAATCCACTTTTTTTATTCATAAATCAATCACACTCCTATTTTTTGATCAATTAAACTCAAGGAAAAATATTAAAATGAATAATATTAAACACATAATAGTTATCATAAGTTCCTCTTTTGTGTTTTACTTCTTGAATCCCGTTGAGAGTACCGTCAGTAGATCGATTCATTTGCAAGTTGTTACACTAACAAATTGTGCATGTGAAAATATTGGGTATCAGCACTCCTATTATTTTGAACACAGCTGTATATCCTATAAATTGTAAAATATATGCAATGGTCATTTATAGTACATAGAAGTTATAGTTACTACAGTACTGTAACGGAATTCCATACAAAAATTTAGTATAAAATTAGAAGTTTTCAAAAAAATGAGCATTTGAATGAATTTTGACTCACGCTCACAAGAGAAAAATACCACTCACGAGCATTTTTTACTACTCACACTCACGTGAGTATATTCCGATTTCACACATACTCACGCGTGATTCACGTGAATAACGCAAATTCACAAAACAAAATCAAAAAATAAAATGTGAAAATTAAGGTGAATTGTGAATGTTTAACTCAAAATTGCTCTGAATATGTAATTTTGTCATTTATTTTGTATTTTAAAAACTCAAAAACATTATATCGGCGAAAAAATTAAAGAAAATATTTATTTAAAGTGAAAATATTTTATTTTGTAAAATTCTACTCACGCCCACTCACTCACGCAAAAATTTGGCTCACGCACACTCTCTCGAGAAGAAATTTTTCCTGCTTACACTCACTCACGCTTACATGAGGAAAATAAGGTTTCACTCACACTCACGTGTGATCACGAGTGATTCACGTGAATCACGCAAAATTCTGCTCATTCATAGTTTTAGTACAAATATGGTTAATGTTATTTTAAAAATGTATCTATGTTTTTATAGCAAGCACCTTTTATAATGAGAGATCCAACTGCTCCTAAGGGCTATAAAGGCTATTGTATCGATTTGATTAATGAAATTGCCGACATTGTACATTTCGATTATACAATACAAGAAGTAGAAGATGGTAAATTCGGAAATATGGATGAAAAAGGAGATTGGAATGGTATTGTTAAAAAATTGATTGATAAACATGCCGACATTGGACTGGGTTCAATGTCTGTTATGGCTGAACGGGAAATTGTCATTGACTTTACAGTGCCATACTACGATTTGGTGGGTATAACCATAATGATGCAAAGACCAACTACGCCCAGTTCATTGTTTAAATTCTTAACGGTTTTGGAAACAAATGTATGGCTTTGCATTTTGGCAGCTTATTTCTTTACCAGTTTTCTTATGTGGGTATTCGATCGTTGGAGTCCCTATAGCTATCAAAATAATCGAGAGAAGTACAAGGATGACGACGAAAAAAGAGAATTTAATTTGAAAGAATGTTTATGGTTTTGTATGACTTCATTGACACCACAAGGTGGTGGAGAAGCACCAAAAAATCTCTCAGGACGTTTGGTGGCAGCTACTTGGTGGTTATTTGGGTAAGATTTGAATAGAATTTTAGAAAACTTTATCTTACTTTTAAGTTAATTACCTGTCATTAGTTTCATTATCATTGCTTCGTATACAGCCAATTTGGCTGCCTTTTTGACTGTCTCACGTTTGGATACGCCCGTGGAGTCTTTGGATGATTTGGCCAAGCAATATAAGATTTTATATGCTCCCCTTAATGGTTCCTCAGCTATGACATATTTTGAACGTATGGCTAATATTGAGCAAATGTTTTATGAAATATGGAAGGACTTATCTTTGAACGATTCATTGACACCCTTAGAAAGATCAAAATTAGCTGTTTGGGATTATCCCGTAAGTGATAAATATACTAAAATGTGGCAGGCTATGCAAGAAGCTCAACTGCCCGCTACGTTGGATGAAGCTGTAGCGCGAGTACGAAATTCTACCACCGCTACCGGCTTTGCCTTCTTAGGTGATGCTACCGATATACGCTATTTGGTAATGACAAATTGTGATCTTCAAGTGGTAGGAGAAGAGTTTTCACGAAAACCTTACGCTATAGCAGTTCAACAGGGATCACATTTAAAGGATCAATTTAATAATGCGTAAGTTCAAATGCATGATTATTTTAAACAATATTTGTTTACTCTTGAAAATCCATCATTTTCAGCATTTTAACTCTTTTGAATAAACGACAATTGGAAAAACTTAAAGAAAAATGGTGGAAAAATGATGAAGCTCAAGCAAAATGTGACAAACCGGAAGATCAATCTGATGGAATTTCAATCGAAAATATTGGTGGTGTTTTCATTGTCATTTTTGTTGGCATTGGTATGGCCTGCATTACTTTAGTATTCGAGTATTGGTGGTATAAGTATCGTAAGAATCCTCGTATTATCGATGTTGCCGAAGCTTCAACACCACCGGGTAAAGATGTTAAACTAGCTGAAGGTGTTATTTTGGGTCAATCTGGTAAAGAATATGATAAAGCTAATGCTGCTTTACGTCCTCGTTTCAATCAATATCCACCTAATTTTAAACCAAGATTTTAACTAACAAAAAATATTGAATTTATAATCGTTTTTTTTTTGCACATACATTCTTGATGTTTAAAAAAGAAATGCACAAAGCTATATCAATAATAATAAAAGAATCACTACGTAGAAAATATGTTTTATTTAGATTCTCGAGAAAACTGGAGAAAGGTGAAACCATGGTTAGATCACTGCAGTGATCTTAACAAAATTATGATATGTTGTAGAAGGTTATAATTATTTTTAAAGAAATTCGATAAATGTTCACAGAACTTTTTTTTATTTAATTCATTTATAGTAATTTTAAAGCTCATGGGGCCAATTTAGCAGAATTACAAAGACAAAGAAAATAATATATTAAAAATACATAGAAATATACGAATAAAAGAAACTCACTCAGCGATAGTTAATTTTATCAAAGAATTTACTTCATATTATAAACTCTGTTAATGTCTGAAGTATAGGATCCTTGTGCTCTATTCACATAGACAATAGACAGACAATTCTGATAAATTTATCAAACGTACACCATTAACCAGATCTATTATTATTATTATTTCATTATTTACTACCAATAATGAATACCGCTAATGTTTATTATAAAAAGTATTGTTAAATTATGAATCTGTGATTTGTGCTTGTTCATAAGCAATAAGACGTCGCCTCTGCAAAGCATATGAATTAGAAAATGATTTAAGCGCTCTCGGCAGATCGTTATATAATTTAGCCACTCTTACAAAATACGCACGATCTAATATCGTAGTTAGCTTTGGTAACAAAATCTGTTTATTCCTATTAGATCAACTAAATCTAAATAGATATAATATATAAATATTCTGTAAAAGAGAAGAAGATTACGAATCTTGATAAAACTATTAAAACTACATCCCAGAAAGTCTTGCACATAAAAAGATATATGATCACGGTTTCTTCGTGAATAAATATATCTAACACGGTTAAAAAGTAATGACAATTTTTTCAAATTAAGACCAGGGGGTACCTCAATACCATAAGTAAAAATATGCGTAACCATAGCATGGGCAATTCTTCTCCTAACTGCTAATGGAATATACAAATTAGTGCAATAAAGCTTCCTAAAAACATAGTGAACTCTAGATGATATCGAATTAATTTGGTAAACAAACTTTAGTTCACTATCCACACCCAAAACAAGACAACCTCAATTTCCGTAGGTCCAACAAAAATTTATATATTATCCCTATACGAGGGCTTTCTAAAAAACAAAATCTTGGTCTTATTTGCATTGATAAGACTAGGTTCACACACGGCAATTATACTTGCGCAATTCTTGAGTTTATAGAAGAGGGAAGAAAAGAGAATGGAAGGGGGTACAGACTTGCCCGTACTCCAATTTCGTTTTGTTTTGTCATCCGCAATTTTCAACACTGCAGGTTGATATACGAAAATTGCTGGAACAAACTTTTCCTGTGTGAACAAAAAAGCAATTTCAAAGGAGAATTGAAGAAGAATTGCGCAATTATAATTGCCGTGTGTGAACCAGGACTAACCAAACAATTTCGATTCATCCAATCAACTGTATCATTAATATAATATGTAGTTAATGTTTGAATGAAAAACATCTAAAAATTCTTTAACACGCGAAATCATTAGCTGCAAGTCATCAGCAAATGAGAAGGAAGTACACATACTGTTATCATATGTATATATAAAAAAGGTCATTAAGAAACATTACAAACAAAAGTTTCCCTAAAACCGAACCTTGCGGTACTCCAGAGACTACTGGTAGGTAATTGATTTTAAAGTCATAATTCTTCTATTTTAAATATTTTTTAGTACTGAAGGACTTACAACTCTAAGTCGGTTTTAGCAATAAAACATTACAATTTTGTGGGGCTTGTAATGACCCACCCGAGAAGACAAAATCCATTGTCATTTATTTGGAAAACATATTAGAAAATAGGCAACAAATAGCAAAACTGCAAAAAGGTAAAAAATTCACTTTTTAAAAGGGAAAACATTTAGAGAAAAAAAAGCATTTAAAGGCAAGAAAATCTGAAAAAAGTCAATTTTAAAGCTCAAAAATTTTAAGAAAAACCAAAAAAGTCAAAATAAGCAAATAATGGGTACAAAGGCAAAAAAAAGCTAAAAAGGCAAATTTCTACTCTATGGTCATGGTAAAAACTATGAAAAGTTATACATTTTTATTTAAAACGTGTAAAAAAAAAAAAAAAGGCCTATATTTTTTAAAAATTTGGGAATTCTTGCTGGATAATTTTTTATAGAAAAAGAGAAAACTTTTTTATGTATGAAGTATTTCTGAAACATTTAGTAAAAAACATTTCTTTTATCTGTTATCAAACTACACATCTCAAAAGCCATATAATAACTTTTACATTTTCATGATTTTCTTCTACACAAAAATCTCAAAATTTTAAAATATTTTATCTATAAAAAAGTGCTTTTGATCATGTCATCCCACAGAAATTTATTCAAATTTGAACGAATTTTTCTACATAAAAATTATTAGTTCTATAGCTTTGAATATTTTTTAGGAAAAAGAATGGTGCAATTTTTTTGGAGGATATATACGCTTATATACACATCTTTCCTATGTTTAACATTCCCATGAAAGTGAAATCAATACGACTTTTTGGTGCTTTGTCTTTCACATACCCATTTTTATTTTCGATTTACTTTCCTGTAGAAAGTAAAAGAAAACCACTTTTTTCCTTACAGAAGTTTTTAAAAATCAAAAGACTGCTTTATAAGTTAAAATTTAGCATTTTGGCCGAAAACATATGTTTTCGATAATTTTTCGACATTTATCGATTATTTTTCGAATTTTATATATTTATGGGGATTAGAAAGCACCAAATTTCAATTTATTTATTTATTAATACAAAGATATTGTAATACAAAGAAATTAAAGTGGGCGTTGTCGTGTAATGGTTAGCGCATTGGACTGTTACACAGATGGTCCCGGGTTCGATTCCCGGTGACGACAACATCAATTTAGAAAAATAATATGTATGAATTTTCTATCACTAATATGTATCGCTGCGCCCACCTTCGGTGTTCCCATAGCACTTAACCCGAAGTAAAATAATGAATCAGGGCTATGAAACAAAAAGCTTCAATAAATTCGCCAACTCTACATCAGGTGGCGAGCAACAACTGCTCTAAGATTTATCACCTCGCGCAATTACAGTGTTGCCATGTTTGACGCCCTTCATCTTTCACCACCTTTCATATCTCCACTATCCCCTTTCCAAGAAAGCAACACATTAATAAATAGGAAGAATTTCCTGAGTGTTGCTTCTACTTAAAAAAAAAAAAAATACAAATAACTTATGTAAATATAAATCATGCCTAAATAACTGCACACATCAATTTAACTTATTGGCTCCCCAGCCGTAACAAATTAAAAAAAAGTATTATTAAAAAGAGATTCAGTTAAGCAATTATAATCCGGTAATTATCACAACTCATATCAAACAATAAGAATCATAGAAGCAAGTCTCAAGATAATTTAAAAGCTACTATACAGAAATCACAAAACACTATCGCAATAAGCTTGAGAAATGATTCATAAGCTTAAGGCGAAACACATTATTGGATTGCGAAAAGATACGCAATTCATGCGGTAAACGATGCCAGCAGTGAACAACCCTTACAATAAAAGACCTCTCAAAAAGACAG
Source organism: Delia radicum (assembly GCA_021234595.1). Classification (NCBI taxonomy): domain Eukaryota; kingdom Metazoa; phylum Arthropoda; class Insecta; order Diptera; family Anthomyiidae; genus Delia; species Delia radicum. Next base: position 119,735,314 of record CM037854.1, read on the forward strand.
GAAACCTTGGACATGGGAGATAGTGCTTTTAATGTCAAATACAATAAGCTGAATATACGTGCAGTCTTACTTCACCATTCATTATTATATTTTTAAAGCTTTTGAAATGCACCGGGTGGACATGGGAGATAGAGTGCTTTTAATGTCAAATACAATAAGCTGAATATACGTGAAGTCTTACTTTACCATTCATTATTATATTTTTAAAGCTTTTGAAATGCACCGGATAACAATTACATTGCACGGAAAACATTATTGTCAATAAAATGTTTAATTGAAATTGAATTGGGTGTACAAAAAATTTCTAGTATAACCTATAATGGCAACAAATAGAAAAATTCAAAGAAATCGCCAAATTTCAAAAAAAAACCGACAAAATTTCAAAAATTGAAGAAAGTGATAAAAAAATTTTCAGAAATTAAAAAATCCTAAAATTTTAAATTAATCGCCAAAACTTAAAAATTGGTAATATTTGGAAAAAAAATCCACAAAGTAAAAAAATAACAAAAATTAAAAAAAAAATTTAAATAGAAAAAAAAGCTAAAATTTAAAAAAAAAAAAACTTGGAAATTTAAATTTTGACGATTTTTTACCAAATGTTTTGTTAACTAACACACTAAAAAATCTAATTTAAAAGTTTAGTAATTTTTAACTGGGTTGCGATATATCGGATAATTTATGCCGTTTTCCTTTTAAATGAATTTATTTTTAATTGTGTGTATTATAAACAAAAAAATTGTATGTACTATACAACCGGGTCGCAATAAATCTTAAAATTGTGACCCATTTCTTAATGCAAAGGTTTCTAAAAAATTGTGATATCATCCCAAAGCTAACTTTTCCAAACAAACTCTCACAATTATCTAAAATTGGTCAAAAAGTTCTGGGTCTTGTTTGTAGTTAAACTTGACTTAAGTTGTTTTTTTTAGTCATCAGTTAAAAAATTTTTAAGAAAATTCCCATACAATTTTTAATACTCGATCAAAGCCAAATTTAGCTAAAATAAAAAAAAAAAATCTGTGTACACAATTCCGAAAAAAAATGTTTTTAAAAATTCTTATAATTTCGATTTTTTACAATTTTACTCTGCGGGACTTTAAAATTGCTGTTACAACCTGAATTTCAACAGACGAAGGAAATAAATTATCTATAAAATTAAAAAAAAGAGGAAGAGTAGCGTATTCAGTTGTGCGATTCAGTAATTTTTAACGATCCGACAATCGCAAAATATATCGACAACTTTTGTTGTTTGCACTAACGATTAAGTGATTCACTAAGTACATCTTTAACGATAGCCGACAACTCTATTTTTTTCTATTTAAAAATTTAACTTTTTCTCGATTTAATAAACAACACAAAATTGTTGTCGTTTAGATAACAACAGCAGCTGGCTTTAACAATCGTTAAAACAAGTTACTAAATCGCACTACAGGTGCCGTTACAAGTATTATGAAAAAAATATATTTTCCGGTAGACGAAAAATCGTAGCATTTTTATCAAATCGATGATTTTTCTGTCAATATAGCTTGGACGCCTGATGTCAGAGTGTAAGACCAGATTTGGATTCAGCGTACCTTATACATTTAGAAAAGTATGGTTTAATTCTAGTGTCAAAAATTTTGGACTGAATCTTTAGGCACAAAAAGTAATTACATGTACTCAAAAGAGCTCCCCTCTGTATATAAACAAATTTTTAGTGTACCTCTGGCTCAAGTAATATTTTTTATAGTTTCCTAAGTTTTTAGTTTGTATATACATTGAGATGATTTTTTTTAATAAGGAGCTGTCAACCTTCGTATATTTACAAAAATACAATTTTAATATATTAGTTAGGTTGATACATGTATTTCAATCTGGCTAAAGGTCTCATCAGAAATTTAGAAAAGCTGTAATAGCTGTAGAGTAGGCAGAGCTTTGACAAAAAACCTATTATTCATCAATTTTGCTCCATTCTTGTCTTAGCAATCAAACACGTGGCTAGGGTATTTTCCTAACAAGCATCATGACCAAAAAGGTTTTTTAGTTTTGCTCTCGCCTCAACTATTTTTTACAGTTTATATTTTTTCACTGTTTTGTAGACATCCATTGAGTAATATTTGCTTAAACACTCATTACAAGTACCTAGAGCATAAACGTGCTGCAAAAGTCATATTTTTGCATAAAATTTTTATTAGAAGTTTTCCTAATCAGGTTTTTAAGGTCATGGTTTTCAAATGCAAATAAAAGAATATTTAATTTTTCAATCCGACGTTTCGTTGGTATTATTCCAACATCTTTAGGGATTTGATTTTAGTGAATATATATTATCTTTTTTGTCAGGTTTACATTTCAATTTCTTTAATAAAATTGGTAAAATCGAACAAAACGACATTAAACACAGAATTATAATTGAAAATAGATTTAAAAAGATTTAAAATAAAATATCACAGATTGAAATTTTCATAATGTATCACAGTTGAAACTAGACTTTGCATTTTTTCAACTTTTAAAGGGCGAAAATAAACTAAAAATAAAATGAAGCTTATCAAGTTTTTACCATAAGCCCTTCGATTGATGAAATAATTTCTAGTGTCCGACCGAGTACTCGGCTTCGGAGTTCGGCCAAAAAGTGAAGTTCGGCCAAGTTCGGTGTTCGGCCAAAACTTTTTATGATTTATAGAAAGCACAAATAAATAACAACTGGTTATATTTACTTTCCAGAGTGGGTAAGTAATCCTAAAAATAGAATAACAGGTTCATCAATTTGGGATAGACATGGTGCAGTACCAGACTTAAAAGTAGCAGAACAAAATGAAAATTTTATTGAAAAAGAAATTAAAATGTTTATTACGAAGCCTTTAAGTCCCGAAATATAAATATATTTGAGTATTGGAATTCAAGTCCATTTACAAATATAAAAGCTGTAGCAATAAAATATTTATCAGCCCCACCAACTAGTGTAGCTAGCGAACAGCTTTTTAGCGCTGCCGGACAGCTGTATTCTGATAGACGAAGCAATTCACATGGTGTGAATGCGGAAAATTGCTTTTCTGTCATTACAATATCAAACTTTTAATTTTAAATATTAAAGTTTAAGTTTTTTTCTATATCATCTTAAAAATCGATCAACTATTTTTCTTTGACTATAAAATATATTACAAATATTTTATTCTTTTTTTTGCAACTTAAAATAGTACAACTATTTTGCAAATATGATTTTTTTTAAAAAATATACCTATAATTTTTATTTTTGTTTATGTTTAATAACTTTTTGGTTTGAATTTATTGATCTAAAAAAACAATTTTTATTTTTATTTTATTAAAACAAAAAGTTTGGCTTCGGCCGAACATTAATATTAAGGCCGAAAAAAATCAATTCGGTCGGACACTAATAATTTCTAGCAGAAAATATTTTTATATTTTGTCATAAACATAATATGTAATCAAAAATGAAAACGATTATACTTTTTTATCGTTTTAAATACGTTTTTATTCAGCATTGTAAAGGGTCCGCCATCTAACATTTTTTTCAACTAGTGCTTATTTCGTGAATGGTAACACTTAGCTCATGTCTGATTTGACAGATAATTAGTTTTATCCTTCCGCTGTACGAATATGGTCCGTATGTTCGTTATCTTGTGAAAAAAGTGAAAGAAACTGGCATTCTCATCGATAAACCAAAGCGTGAAAAGCCGAAAACAGTGCGTACACCCGAGAATATTGCTGCTGTGGCAGAAAGTGTGCGTGAAGCGCCATCAACATCAATTCACTGTCGTTCTCAACAATTGAACATTTCGGAGACATCATTGAGACGAATTTTGCATAAAGACCTTGATATGACGCCATACAAAGTCCAATTGGTTCACGAGTTCAAAAAAAAAAGTTATTTGGCGGACCCTTTAGTTAGGATATTTAGTTATTTAATATTTTTAAACCCCATTATTCTGGCATTTGATGAAAACCGATCGAGTTGGTTAAAAATAAAAAATTTTACAATAAAGAGGAAGAAGTGAATTGAAATTAGTTTTAATCGCTATAATTGCATCAGGAATATCGATTTATATCTTTTAATCTTTTTTAAATTAAAAACAATGCGAAATATTCGGAATTGAAATTTCAAAAACGATCGATATGAATGAAAACTCTCGATTTTCTTCACTTGCCAGATTATATTTATCCAGAAAAAAGTATAGTCGTTTAAAAGTACTGGCCCAGTACTATTGGATCGGAAAAGGAACATTGTAGCAATTGCGTTAAGATCAGTGGATAGATTTCTTGTTAGTAAATAGACAAATTTTAGAGCTTATTTATGGCAAATGACAAATTTAAAAAAATTACCAACTCTGAATACATTAACGTTGTAGTGAATTAAAAGAACTTGGAAAGTTCGCTGTAGAAGTGGGTCAAAATATTGTTTAAAGCAAAAATACTTTAAAATAAATTTGGACTAAAGCCATATTCACACTAAATAGCGAAGCACGTGTTTTGCCAAAATGAGTGGAAAAAACAAAGAGCCGTTGGAATAGAATAGAGCTTAAATACGTGTTTTGCTAAATAGTGTGTATGTGTCTTAAGAATCTAAGCAGCCACTCAATTGAGCAAGTCTTATTAAACACAACTATATTTGAGTTTTTTATTTTTACGACTTTTTAAAATTTAATTCGTTCAGATCTTACAGGAAGTTTAAGGGCATGCTTTCTTCAACAAGAAATGTTTTAATATTTTTATAATAGAGACCATAAATCTTCATTTACTAACAGCGGTATTCAGAACTTTCAACGAGTGCTTACATTCGAGTGCAAAATTTTCTTTAGAGGGATTTTGTGTGTAAAAAAAATTTGCACTTCACGTAAGTCAATCGTTTTAACTTATGAATACGGCTGTAAGTTGGCATACGCCGACTACATATTTCAGTGATTATCTTTTAACAAAAAACAAATATTACTTTTTAAACTACATACCCATACATTTAAAACAGGTCATCGGATCTTGACAAAAGGTATATTGTTAGGAATCTTGCTAAATTATCTTTCAACTGAAGTAGCTACTTTCCGTTGATTTAATATAAGTGCATGTTCAAATTAAGAATTTTATAAATGAGTGATTTCTTTGCCCTGGATATCATAAAAGCACAAACGAATTTTTCATAATCTTGTTTTATTTTCTTTTCAGTTAAATTCTAGAAGTTAAAAATAAATAAAATAAAAGTTAATATTTATTTTTTAATGTTTAAAATATTTAATAAACAAGACCTAGTTGACGATGCACCAAAAATTGGGAAATTAAACATTTAAAATCTGCAAAAAAAAAAAAATGGACAAAAAGAAACATTTATTAGAAAATATGATCAAAAAAATTCAAAGCCGTGTACTGTCATGTATTTGTGTCAGTAGGTTTAGGTTAAAATATCAAGTCCTTTCAGCAATTATGTTTATGAAGACCGTCATGATTTTATCATCATTATAAAGAAATAATGAGAACGTAATATAATTCAATAATTACCTTTTAAATATGAAGAAACAGCTTTTGATAAAGAAAAGTCGCCAAAGTAATAAGCTTGAAAGAGTTTTATCCAAACTTGCAGAATTAATTATTCAATAGATAAGAAATCTAAAGTGATGACTTCAAGCGCCAATTGATGATATATTAATAAAACCCTGAAAACTTTTTTTTTAATAAAAATATCCTACAAAACCTCAATAACAAAATATTTATATTTAATTTGATTTTAAATGTCTAATTCAAATATTAAACTTTTTGCATTTAAAAACATCCAAAAGAATTTATAATCAAACTTTAAAATGTTTCTAATTTGTAAAGTTTTGTTATATTTTAAACGATAGAGTTTGGTCATATGGTTAGTCAATTCTGAAATCAAATTAAACAATTTTATGTATAAAATATATTGAAAATCGTTTTAAAACCTGCAATAAAAAAGAAAAAAAACAATAAATTAGAAATCTTAATAGAAGTGTAATTTATAAAGTATTTAATATTTTATTGTCAGCAGATTTAGGTTAAAATATCAAGTCTTTTCAGCAATTATGTTTATGAAGACCGTCATGATTTTATCATCATACAAAAGTAAATGTAATAAATATAAATATTACTATAATTACCTTTTAAATAAAAAGATACAACTGTTCCAAAAACCCAATCGCCTATAACTCTAAAAATTTAAAATGAAAATTTAGAAAATAAATTGATTTTTTAAGATAGTTTTTTTTTTATTTTGTCTGTAAAAATCAAAGCATAGTTTGAACATCAAACTATAAGAAAAAGCATCTGTCATAAAATTTAGAACTTCTTAAAGCTCTTCTTGATACCATGACCCTTGGAGACCTTCAACACGTTGAAACGAACAGTCTTGGACAAAGGACGACATTCACCAATGGTAACAATATCGCCAACTTCAATATCTCTGTAATGAGAAAAACAATAATTGTTATTAATATACAAGGATATTTATTATAAACTATTTATAATTGCTGGAATATTGTCAGTAGATTTAGGTTAAAATATCAAGTCTTTTCAGCAATTATGTTTATGAAGACCGTCATGATTTTATCATCATTTTGTCAAATATTTATGGACGTATTCAATATAAAAAAAAATAAATAATTCTAACAAGTTTCAAACTTCATCATCAAATATATTATTTTGAATATGGCCATAAACATTAACAACAAATATTCACACAACTTACCTGAAACAGGGAGAACAATGAGCGCTCATGTTCCTGTGACGTTTTTCAAAACGACTGTATTTGCGTACAAAATGCAAGTAATCACGACGAAGTACAATGGTACGTTGCATTTTAGTTTTACGTACGGCACCAGTTAAGATACGACCACGAATTCTTACATTACCGGTGAAGGGACATTTCTTGTCAATGTAGTTGCCATCAATAGCCTGGAGATTAAATAAAGAATGAAAAAAAAAATAATAAATGTGTTTTAAGAAAAGAACCACAATGAAATTATAAAATTAAATAAACAATTAAGTTCAGAATGAAATACGATACGATTTTGTTTATAAGATCAGAGTTTGAAATTTTAAGATTAAGACTTGGTTCACACGGCAATTATAATTGCGCAATTCTTGAGTTTATAGAAGAGGGAGGGAAAGAGAATGATAGGGGGTATAGAATTGCCCGTACTCCAATTCCGTTTTGTTTTGTCATTCGCAATTTTCAATACTGCAGGTTGATATACGAAAATTGCTGAAACAAACTTTTCCTGTGTGAACACAAGAGCAAGTTCAAAGGAGAATTGAAGAAGAATTGGGCAATTATAATTGCCGTGTGTGAACCATGACTTAGATGAGTATAAACTCGAATATATTTTATAGTAAAAATCCAAATCATTTTCTTAAATCTAATGGTGTTTTCTTTTCTGACAAAAAATGTAACATTTTTGTTTAACGAGGGATATTATGTTCTTTTCCAAAAAAAATGTTGCTTTGTGAAAAAGTATCGTGTTCTTTTCTAATATTGTTACATCTTCAAAGTGCAAAAAAGTTGAGCTGAAAAAAATCACAGGGTAACATATTGCCCTAAAAACAGCTGATATTTTACGCTTTCGTTTAGTTTAAAAAAAAAAAAAAATATTGTTTGTCCTTTTATAACATTTTTTAAAAAAAATTGTTAAAATGGAAGCATCTACGGCATTTTTTTTGTGCTACAAAGGTTTTTGAGTATTTAATGGATTCATCTTCATCATCTGATGATGAAATTTCGTCTGTATTGGTGGAACGAAATAATCGACCGCGGGTCAAAAACTTTGTGGAAAATGTAATCAATTTATACTCTGAAAGCGAGGTAAGTTTTTTTTAAAGAAGATGATTTCCGAATCTGTAGTTATTTATTATTTAGTTTAAGAAGAACCTACGTATAAATCTCTAAAGTACTTTGCATCTGATGGAGCGATATTCTATATATTACTGTAAAAGATCGTACCAAGAATGTCGAAAACAATCTACAGTGGAGAAGCAGATCCTATCATTTTTATGGTAAGCTTTTAAAAACTCAATTCAATACGAATTTTATCAAAAATTGTTGCTGCTTACAGGTTTTGCGGGAACAAAACAACTTTCAGGGAAGTAGGTAATCTCTTTGACATGAGTTTGTCAAGCTTTCACTCATCTTTCAACAACGTTGTAAAATTCCTTTTGGAAGATTTGGCTCCGGAAACAATAAAGTTTCCCCAAACAAACGAAGAAAAGGAAGTCGTCGCCAAAGATTTAGAAAAAGTATAAAAAGCTTACAAATACATACATACATATGTCAAAAATTTGTTATGATTATTTCTTTCTTTCTTTCTTATGGCATATTTGTGTTCTATTCTATGCATAAAAAACGCATTTTTTTTGGGGTTATGGCAAAATTAAAAAGTGAACATTTAAATAATGCGACATTTTTTATCAGAAAAGACAGGGATGGAAAATCGTATACTCGCAGAGTTTTATTTTTTTGTTAGTGTAGAAATTTTAACAAGTTTTGTTTTATTTAATTTTTTTATTTATAGATTTTCGTCTCCTTCACAATTTCGAACTATCGCATAAAAGGGAGGCTAAAGTGCAGTTTACGGGGTTTTGGAAATCAAAAAAAAAAAATACATGGTCCTCTCCAGAATGAAAAAAGAAAATTTTTTTCTATCTTCGGTTAAGGGGGCTGACGCCCCTGGGGCCCTCTAGGGCCAAAAAACCGGTATTCGTAGTAACATATAAGTGGGGGTACTCTAATGAAAGGAAATTTCATCTGGATTTCAAAAATGATTTTTTTTTGGATCCATGATACGAAGCTCCCTCTACAATCGTTTTATGGCGCCTGGCCCCCCTGGGTTAAAAAAACGGAAACGGGTTTTTTGGAAAACTTTGCTTAGCAAGGCACTTCCTACGCATACCGGGGCGAAGCCTCAGCGAAGCCGAGAATTGGACTGATGGGAGTAAAAAAACCCCTAAGCCCGGCCGAAGGCCGGTTACGCAGAAAAACTTTGCTTAGTAAAGCCACTTCCTACGCATCCCGGGGCGAAGCCTCAGCGAAGCCGAGAATTGGACTGATGGGAGTAAAAAAACCCCTAAGCCCGGCCGTAGGCCGGTTACGCAGAAAAACTTTGCTAAGCAAAGCCACTTCCTACGCATCCCGGGGCGAAGCCTCAGCGAAGCCGAGAATTGGACTGATGGGAGTAAAAAAACCCCTAAGCCCGGAATTGGTGTTATCGGTTCAAAAATAAAAATCATTTTTGAAATCGTGAGACAATTTCTTTTTATTTGAGTACCGTTTTTGTTTAATTTTATTTTTGACTTTTTTTCGTATATTACTATTGGTCGAATAATGGCTCTAATTTGGAATAGGTGTTATGGATCCGAAAAAAAATATCATTTTTGAAATCGTGAGACAATTTCCTTTAATTTGAGTACCCATACGACCCTGTTACTATGGCCCCCTGTTTTTTGCCTCCCACGGGCCTCCCGGGGCCGAGCCCCACCCAAAAATAATTTCGGTTTTTTTTTTTTTTTATTCTGGAGGGGGTCATGTATTTTTTTTTTTTTTGATTTCCAAAACCCCGTAAACTGCACTTTTGCCAAAAGGGATATTTTAGGACTACGGTCAAACCCCGATTTATGACTCAAGATATTTTAAAAATGTTTACATATTTGTGTTTAGCATAAAAAAAGACATATTTCCTATGAAGTAAACCTGATAATAGTAATAAATTCGACACGTCTTTCGCTATTACTTCACTAATCTTGATTTTCTCATAAGAGTTGCAAAAAAATATTTTTGAATAAACTTTTGTTTAGAAATGTTGGGTCTATAAACACGAATACGCATTTTACGGCAGTTTAAGTTCGGTCGTCAAAGGACTAAAACATGCAAAAGTTTAAACTAATTTTGCAATAAAAAAAATAAAAATCTGGGCCTAAGTTAAAAAATGGTCGGAACTCTTGTTTTCGATTTTAGTGTTAAATTTTGCAGTGTTGTTTTAGCTATTTCCTAACTACGGCATTCATAAGTTTAAAATACAGATTCAATGTGCGCTACATACAACGAGATCACAATTAGAATGTTGTTTAGGCTTATTCACTGGTTGTTCATGAGTCTATTCATAAGTTTTTTGAACATCCACAGTCGAACAGAAATTTTAACAACCGTTTTATATGCATTATTTATTTAAATAAATGGAAAAGAATAAAAATTAAAATAGGATAAGAAAAATATATTACAAATTTGTAAAAATTTAAAGTTTTCTTTGATCTTCTTTTATTTAATTCTTCTTAGTTAAACGAGCTTAACATCATTTATTTATTAATTCTTTATTTCCAATATTTCGTCTCCACATTCTGTGACTTCTTCAGGGAACAATTATAATTGAAAGGAAAAAAAAATAATAAATAAACTCAAGATGGTACCAGACATAGTTACAAAATAAATTTTAATTTTGTGGCACGCAACGAAGTCTTGTCAGCACCTGTATCAGTAGAAATTTTAATGCCTTTTTTAGTTTTGATGTAGATGGCGGTGTATACAATACACAATTTCAATTTATAGAAAGCGTTTGACCCGAACGCTAGAAAAACGTATAAACATCAATTGTTGAAAGGGTGTCTGATGAAAAAAGTCTGCTAATAGGCGCCAGAACCAAGCGCTCGACGAAGTAAGAACCCCGATTGTAGATCAGTATTATGATGAATAAAACGATGGACATTAAAAAATGCCTACTACCATTCAACTAGTTTTAAAAATTTTAGTTTAACTCACATTATAAAATCGAACTAAGAGTTTAACTTAACCTTCTGTTCCCACACATATTTTTAATGGCAGGCACTTCAAACTGTTGCTCTTGTGAATCATGAATTACTAAAGAGTATACACAAATGGAGAAGCTACCGTACACAGCGTTTTTTATGCTTACCAACTGAACTCGGGGCGAGCTAATGAAAACATTTCTTTTTACACTAAAAAAAATAATTGCAACATGTTGATACAACATTTTTGCTTAAACCACTCTTATTTTGCTTATATTTTGTTATTTTTGTATTAAAATTGAATGTAATTTAATTTTATCTTGCTTATTTTATCATTAATATTTTAAATAAATAACCATTTTATTAAATTATTATTCAAAAACATAATAAAAATTAATTTAAACTTTTAAATTTCAGCAACATCTTTTCATTTGCTCGGCCGGAGTTTGCGAACAAATAAAAAGAAAGAGGGCAGATTGAGAGAGACTTAGGTGTATAGAAACCCACTGATTATAAAAAGTGTGAAGACAGAAGGTTTAAAGCAGCATTTCATTAATATATAATTCCATCCCTGATCTATACTCTAAATTAATGCTACGTTTTGACTATAAATGTTGCGAACAAAACATGAAGTTTTGGTGATAAAAATGAAATATGGAAAAACAATTACAGAACGTCCTTTGGTGGTCCAATAAATTTGTACATAGATTAGTAATATGTTTTAAGGGATAAATTAATTTAAAAAAAACAAAACTTACATCACGGGGAGTCTTGAATCCCAAACCGATATCACGGTAACGACGAAGTAACTTCTTCTTGGTGCTACCGCCGACCTTAACCTTTCTGTTTAGGTTAATGCCGTATTGTTTTTGGAAGGCTCTCTCGGTTTGCTGGATACACACACGCGGGTTATCAAATGCAGGGAAGTGTTTTTTTTTTTTTTTTTTTTGTTTTGTGTAAAATGTAGTGATTGATTATCGTCCAACAAATGGATATAAGGTTTATTTGTTAAAACAGCAGGCCGGAGTCATTCAGGTGGTCAAAAGTGTTGTATATTGTGTAATTTTTTGGAAAATGGATGAAAGGGGGATGATGGCGTGCATAGAAATAAAAAAACAAAAAAACACAAGATTAGTTTTGGTTCTTAAAACTTACCTCGGCTGGAGTACGAAACCCCAAGCCAATGCTGCGATGAAAACGTGACTGTTTCTTGACATTATTTGGTTTACGACGTATCACTGGAACAGTGAATTGTTTACGGAAAGCACGTTCTGTTTGCTGCAGTACGAGTCGACATTATTATTAAGGTGGCAACACCAAAATGTGTAAAATTTTGTTCCAAAAAATATTAACAAAAAAAAGTAAGGTTAATTTAAGTTTATAGAACAAATTTAATAAAACAGTTCTTTTAATTATAATTAAAAATAAATAATTTTAAAATTGTTTAATATTTAAAACACTTATATTCAGTTTAATTTTTTTTTAATTTCGTCCGCGTGTTGTTACTTTCACACAAAATTTTTATCAATTGCCATTTATTTTGGCCAAGTTTTCTTACTTTTCCTTAATTTTTTCACATAACTTATAGCTTTATCGTTAGCTATTTATATTAATTTTCACATTTTCAATGAATTTTCACAATTCAAGCACATTTTCTTTGTTTTTTATGTAAAAAAAATTATTTTTTCACGCGTCTTACCTGATCAGCCATATTGATGAAAAAGGAAAGGAAGTTGAAAAATTTGACAGTTCAGAGTGAAGTTGGCTGCAGTTTTTTTTTTATTTTTTTTAGCCCGTTTACTAGTCAATAATAGATGGCGCTTATAGCTTAAATCTGTTTTCTCCGCATCATTGTTGCCAGCTCTGTTAAAAAACAATTTATATGTGATGAAAAACGCTATAAACCGGTAATAAGGGTAATTTTTTAATGTTTTTAAATGATTTTAAATCAATCCACCAGTAATATTGCACAATGATTTTAAATCAATCCACCAATAATATTGCATAACGTTTTTGTTATTTATTCTATTACACTATATTGTAATAGATTATAGTACAATATCGACAAATTATGCAATAATATTGCTGGGTGTATGGGTGCCTATAGGTATTTCTAATATATACTCAACAAAAAAAGTTTGAAATCCAAATATTTTGTTAATACTTTAATACTGTGACTTTAACTTTAAACAAACTTCGCTGATATAAAAAACAATGCTTCAATAAGAATTTGTGTATTTTTTTGCCATGCACTAGCAATATTATCGCACAACTTCTCGTTTTTGTTTTTTATTCTATTACTATATATGGTAATAGATTTAAGAACAAAATCTAAAAATTTATTATTTTTTGGAAAAATTTATTGTAGAATACGAACCATATTTGACCGTATGGACTTGGTTTTTGAATTATTAAATGAAATAATATTGCCAGTGTATGGGTGCCTTAAGTGACGAATATACTAAAAATAGTATTGCGCAACTTCTCTTGTCTGTTCTTTATTCTATTAATATATGTGGTAATAGATTAAGGAACGAGCCCGTAAAAAACTTTATAGCGCTCTGTGGAGGAAATATTTATTTATTAATACATTATTATTTATAATATTATTATTAATATATTATTAAATTAATATTTTATTAAATAATATAAATATTAAAATATTAATATATTATTAATAATATATTATTAATACATAGCCAATTGTTTATGTATTGTTAGTTAATTTACTATGTTTGTATAAATATTTAAATTTAAGTTGTATTATCAATGTTTATGTATTGTTAGTTAATTTACTATGTACATTAATAATACAACCTAAATTTAAATATTTACACAAAAATTCTAATATTCGAGTCTAAAAGTGGCCCCATCCAAATGCACATTGGAAAAAAATATCAAAATATAGCAAGGACGAAAAATGTATAATGGTTTTATTCCAAATAAATCCAGACAGAATTCCATTAATGTACTCAAGTAGTTTACGTTTATATGCACGTAAATTAAAAAAAAAATTGTCATTATGGATGAAACCGATTTTTTTTTATAAAACGTTAACCCGTGCCAAAAGTCGACCAGAAAATGCCCATTTTGGAAAAAAGTTATTACACTATGCAACAAAAAAAGACTTTTTGAAAAACACAAGATCTTGGCTATATAGGTTCGATTCTACTACCAAAAGGTAGTAAAACCCTATACTCGGTTTGTCCAGATTGGTGACCAATTCCTTTTTATGGGCCTCTAAAGTTTCTGAAAAGCAGTGGGACCCTCAAAATATGGTATCATTAGTTTTTGCCCTAAATCTTAATAAGACTTGGTGCTACGGCTTAACTATATTTGGCAATAATGTGGCTAACAGTCCACTGAACAAAATCTTTTAACATTTTATGCCAAAAAAATATTTTTTTCCTAGAGTTTTTTTGAAAAAACTTAGGAAAAAAATATGTTTTTTTCACTTTTTCCAATATTACTTACAGGGACTGTTAAATTTTTCCTAACAATATTTGGCAAAAGTGTAGCCAAGGTAACGCCGAACAACTCTTCTGAACATACCAACACAATCTGAACATGTTTAGGCACTCTAAACAGCTCATAAAGACCACTCTGCACCTTAAAAATTGTCGTTTTTGACTAAAAAAATCCACAAAAAGCCCCCGCAGTTGCCTCTAGATGGATAAAATGTAAGACCAACCCCCATTAAACTTTTATTTGGATTTCTGTTTTTTACAAGAAAAATATTTTTTTGTACGAACTTATGGTTTTTGTTTTTTTAATTTATATTTTATTATTCAAATTTTTTTTTACATGTATATTAGGGCAATACGTTTTTAAATTTTTTGCAAATATCAAAATTGGCATAGCACAGTCGCATAGGCCATGAAAAACTATGAAGACAAATGTATTTACTTTTTCGCGAATGTCAAAAAAGTACACTCACCAATCGCGATAAAATTTGGAATTATTATTTTTGAAAACTGCAATCAAAAAATTACAAAATATTGCTATTTAATGTATGCTTTCACTAAAGACGAACCCCAAACTTAAATTTAGGGGCCGTAAGGTATCCACTACCTCAATACAAATATTTTTGCAAAATTTAAGTATAAATATATTTATTTATTTGTTTTTCTTTAACTTTTTGCACACGTGTTATTTCGATTACTGAAGTTTTTGAATGAATTTTCGAGATAAAACTGTAATTTAAAAAATTATCTAGGTAAAAAATATCGCCCCTCTAAAAAAATTATACCTGATCCAAAACTTTAATTGATACATGTTGCATAGTTAAGGAAAACGCAAATTGTAATGCTATTGTTCGCGATCGCAGGAACGATAAAATTTAAAAATATTGAAATCAGCAGCGCAAGAAATGTAACAATAACAATTAAAGTAAAAACAACTTTAATTCGGCTGTGTCGAATCCTTATACCCCAAATATGTAAAAAAATTAAAAAAAAAATTGCATGGAGTTTTCGGAGGTGTGGGGGGTTGTTGGTAGTCGGTGAGTTATGTTGGGGGCACCTTCCCCACGCGATAAATGTTTACAAAATCATTTATTATGCTTTTTGCACTTAAGTAATACAATTTAATTATTATTTGAATTCATTCTTATATCCACGCCCATAAAAAGGGGCGGGCCAAATAGCATTTTAAAATCCTCTGGGCCTACATGCAGGACTTTGAACTAACTCTGACATAAAAAATGTTTCATTTGTTTAACAAAAATACAAAAAAACGTGTAAAAAAAATTGCAATAAAAGTATAGTCTAGCCAAAAACATACATTTTAATGTACACGTTGGTCTTTATGAGCTATTTAGAGTGCCTAAACATGTTCAGATTGTGTTGGTATGTTCAGAAGAGTTGTTCGGCGTTACCTTGGCTACACTTATGCCAAATATTGTTAGGAAAAATTTAACAGTCCCTGTAAGTAATACTGGAAAAAGTGAAAAAAACATATTTTTTTCCTATGTTTTTTCAAAAAAACTCCAGGAAAAAAATATTTTTTTGGCATAAAATGTGGAAAGAATTTGTTCAGTGGACTGTTAGCCACATTATTGCCAAATATAGTTAAGCCCTAGCACCAAGTCTTATTAAGATTTAGGGCAAAAACTAATGATACCATATTTTGAGGGTCCCACTGCTTTTCAGAAACTTTAGAGGCCCATAAAAAGGAATTGGTCACCAATCTGGACAAACCGAGTATAGGGTTTTACTACCTTTTAGTAGTACAATCGAACCTATATAGTCAAGTTCTTGTGTTTTTTTCACTGGTGCACAGTGTTATTATTAAAAATTGCCGAAATTTTAAATTTCGAAAAAATTTAGTTTTTATTTAATTTATTAATTTAATATACTCAAAAATATTCGGATGATTAATTCTGACTTCATCGGATATCATTAACACACTTTAGACAGGAGTCCAAAATTAACAAAAAGGACTTGAAAAAAATGTAAAAATGTATTTTAATTTAATTTTATTCAGTTTCGTAATATAAAGCCAATAAGGCCAAAAAAACTATATTACACAGTAATAATAATAACACCTAAGTTATACAAATAAAAAAAATAACTTAATTAGTTTTAAAATTTTTTTGAAATGCCTAATTTGAAGATGTCAATTCCAATTTATATAAAATAATAGCAGTTATTAATGAAAAAAATAAATTTTTAAAATGATTAACAGAGTTTGTGTTTGTAGCGACCCCTTTCCAGGACATTTTATGAAATTTGCTTATTTTGTCAAAAAATGAACAAAGTTTGAATGAATGTTTTCATCAAAGGAAATATCACTAAAATGTGTTAAGACTATAATTATCTATACTTTTATTAAAGAATCATTAACCCTTAACCCTGGGGGCAAAAAGACCCATGAAGCTTACATTTAATTATGACTACAAGATGGTAAAGCTTTTAAATTGATAAAAAAAATCTCACTTGATAACAATAATTACACTGTTAAACTCTGAAAATGCATCAGAGATGAGACTAATCAATTGTGGCAGATTTTAGGACGTACATCACGAATGTGAACACCAAATTTTAATATTAGCTACACTTTTCGAAATATTCGCGAACAAACAACAACAACAAAAATTACAATTTTTTGTATGAAAGTGGTTCATTCAATATAGACTTCTTTTCTGATTAAAAAATTCTCAGAAAAGATATTTAAAAAAAAATTCTAGACTTAAAAAATCAAATTTTTTTGGAGCCTTTTTCGAATTGTTTACTAAACATTCAAATTCAATTACATTTTTGATTCTATTCTAAAAATGTTTATGAATTTAATAATTTTCTTCAAATTTGTGTCTTTTTATTTTTATTTATTTAGTTATTTCTGCAACTAGTTTAATAAAAACTAACAAGCAATTTATATCACATACATAGGTTAAAAATATATATATATATATATTATATGATGAAAAATATATTGTGTGTTGATATGTTATGTGTTATATCTTTTACGATTTTTTTTTTTTTTTGAAAACTCAAATTTTTGTCCAAAAAATTAGTAATTTTTGACTATAAAATGTTTAAATTTCTTAAATATGTGTTTTATTTGATTCAATTTCAACTCATAGAATAAGAACCCTCAAAAATGTATCCAAATTTTGTTAGCTGGGACACTTATTGAATTAAAATAAAACACAAACATTAATTTTAATAATATTTATTAAAATATTTTTTTTTTTTGATCAAAATAAAACAGAAAATTTTTTAACGTTCTCTAAAAATAATAGAAAATGCATTTTTTGCATTTAATATCAACTAAACGAGTAATATGGCAAATGGAAAATGAGTTTATGAAAAATTTTAATAATAACTCGGAAAGAAATACTTTTTACTTATACTAAATGCAAATTAAAAATAAAACAAAATGCAATTCATACAAAACGTGATTTAAGCAAAGCTTTTTCATAAATAAATTATAAATTATAACAACAAAGAACCTACAAATAAAACTATAAACGAAATTAAAATAAGAAACCTAATGACTTGATAAACTAGGAGAAAAGCTTATTAACTAATAAAATAGTTGTACATATTATATAAAAAACAAGTTTCAAGACAAATGAAATAAAGAAATATTTTGTGTGTAAAACGTTTAAAGTATTCATTATTTCATTAAATTGTTATTTCAAGTGAAATTGAACAAATTCCGAATTAAATAAATTTGTCTTTTCAAATTGCAAAACTTTTAAAGAACGAAATTGATATATAAAAATAAAATTATTAAAATATTTACTTTAAAATTTTAAATTTTTTAAAAAATTAATTTTTCAATTAACTCGTTCTGTTTCTGTGGGTGCAACATGTAAACTATGAAAGTAATAATATTGGTGGTGGTATCTCTTAGGTTGTGAAAAATCAGTTAAGAACCAATCATTCCTTATCATTTCAAGTGTCCAAAAATATAAAAGCAGTTATATATTTAATGACGATATCAATTGTGTGACGTGTTTTTCTCCAATCATTTACTATATTCGACTACTTTTTTTTATTGAGTCTTTTTGGTAGCAGCAGCTATTTGTTTAGTTATCTTAACTGGGTTTTCTATACATTGTTTAAACAAGTTATTTAGGCCAAAAGCGGCTCTAACATTATCGGATGAAAAGAAGAATTTTGTTAATTTTCCTTTAGCATCAGCCATTGGACGACGTTCTACTTCTTTGCCATTTTGGAAGAGTATCACACTGGGTAATTGTCGGGAGAAACTTGAATCTGAGATACGATATTTTTGGGCCATATCGGGAAAACGTCCAATATCAATTTTACCAAATTTCAAATTATCCAAATTATATTCAGCCGATAATTCCGCAAATATGGGAGCGAAATTAACGCAACTTGGATTCCAAACAGTATAGAAACATATTAACCAATTTATACGTTTATCTCTGGCTAATTCATCTTCAAAAGATTGTGCTGTACGGAAATAGGTAATATGTTCTGGACCCTTGTAGGTTGGTTCAGGCAATAGCATGCCCACCAAAACGCACATTAGTAAATATCCTAAACCATAACGAAAATCACTGTAAGCCCATAATATAGCATTTGCTACTTTGGTATATAGAAACGATGAGGACAAATAATTGATCATAGTAACACTTCCCGTCTTTCTGCTTCGTATCATTATCACAATTAGTAAAAAGAACAAAATTTCTGTCTCTCGACTATCTAAATCACACATATCATCATCAGGACGATGTTTGAAAATCCTCGAACATATAGGTATAGTCTTTTTGGCTATTAAATAGGACAGGGCCATTAAGATATTAACCCAATAATGGGGTTTAGCTAGTAGACGTAATTGTTTTTTCGTTGTCATCTCTTAGCTTTGTCTTTTTCTATTACTTCTTCTTCAAGTCCACTTGAAATCTTTAAAAATAAGTGTTAATTATTTAATTACACTATTCACCGACCGAACTGAACGTTTCTTTAATTAACAGTTTCCGTTTTATTATAGTTTATGATTTTTTAAGGTTCTTGTGTCTTTTCTTGCTACTTTGCAAATTAATACAATGAATCTCCGAGAAAATAAGAAAATTGACTGAATTGGGGGTGGTGAAAAAAGAACAGTTGTTGTTCTCAAATGACAGAAACTGTCAAAAGCGAATAGAGGCAATGCAGTTTCCAAGTGTTGCTAAATTGTTTTAAACCTCCAAAAATGTGTGTTCTGTGAGAGCCTGATCACATTTAAAGCTGAATCAAAAACAACAGGCAGAAACGCATGCAGAAAAACAAACTTCTTTTAAAAATCCTACAATACATAATTTCCGGCAAATGTGCATTTTTGCGGCCATATTTAAAAAAAAAAACAAATATGACCTCCTATGGAATTAAAAAAAACTTAATTGAAAAAAACTAAAACAAAAAAGCTAGCACGAATATTTTCATGCAAGTGTGAATACTCAACGAAGCAGATTTTTCAAAAATAGATGAATTTTTCCCAAACAAAATAAGATTTGTTTGTCTATGTTAACTTTTGTGAGAATATTGCGTGAAATATTCCGTCTTGATATTGAGCACAGACGGTCAATAAAATTGATTTATATGTTATTTCAATAAATTTGTAAACAACCGAAAATTAATAAATATTACTGAAAATATATTGGGTATTTTAGAAACGTTTTACAATATTTTGTTTAATTTTGATTAAGAAAATATTAATTATTTTTTTTTTTATTTTTTAAGATAATATGGATTATTGGATATTGTCTTAACTTAAAAGAATTTCAAAAATGTTCATCCAGGGTTTCCAATTTTAGACTTTTAAATCAATTTTTCGGCAGTTCTTGTAAAAATCACGTTTTGCGGTTAAAAAATTTGTTTTTATAACAAAAGTTTAATTTTCAATTACACGACATTCTTAAAAATATTGAACAGTTTTCAAGAAATTAAAGAACAAGTTTGACAAAACTGTCACTATTCTTTCGCCATTAGTTTTGGTTATAAAAGAAGAAACACAAACAATTATAAAACTAATTGCCGACCTAGAAAATAACGACGTGCGACATTGACTACAAAAGCTGTCATATTTATTTTAGTGTAAAGACTACAGCAGAGATTAATTCCTTTTCCTGTATCTCTTTCGCTTATTAACAATACAATACTTTTTAGATTATACATTTAAGTCATTTAAAAGCAGTAACAAAATAATATATTTGAATGAATATTTAGGATTTGAACATATAAGAGCTCGTTTATTTTACATTGTACATTTGCTAATACACTAACAAAATATATGACCTATAGAATATATCTTTTAGTTTTACTTATCATATGTTGTTTGTATACAGAATATTGTTAAAATGCGGCAACACTGTTAAGAGAATGAGAAACAAAAAATCAGAGAGTATGAACAACCGCTGGTAAAATAAAATATATATTTCAGAACTGCATCATTCGACGTTTTTTAAATGCCAACTTGTATGGAAATAAACGACAAGCTCTTATTCTGTTTTTACGCTAATAGCGAACAACCCCCCATACATATTGTATGAAACTTAATAATTTTACTAGCTGCTAACCAATATTTGGTCAGAAAATAATCAATTCAATTTCTGACCAAGAATTTAATACTCTCTTCATATGAGAGAGTAACAAAAAGAGTCTCTCAAATTTGTTGGACATAGGTTTAAAATAATTTAACTACATTTTTTCTGTACTTTGTACATGTACAACATAAACATTTATACTATTTTACACATGCATGTACAAAATACAAAAAAAAAAATGTGTATATATTAGCGACAAAATTGCCAATAGCCAGTGCCGCGGTTGTAATTCAACGCCCTCTCTTTTATTTTAGTTATTATCTTTATGACAATTCTGAACAGACTCTAAATCATGGTAACCCTAAACTGCATTATCATAATACTATTGAGTAAGCTTGGAAACTCTATAAAGTGTTTATAATCTTCTGTAATCTTCATCAAATCGGTCTTATAAACGTGAAGCAGAGATTTAGTTATTTTAATATCATTGAAAAAATCTTTTTCAATTATGGCTTCATCAGTACATTGCCAATTATGGATGGGAAGTGTAAGTATTAAATGTCCTTACAATTAATAGCGTTTAACAATTTTACCTTCTGCATTTAGTTGGAACAATACATGACGGAAAACTTCATCATAGCCGCTTTCCGCAAAATGGGTGAAGATCCTACTACAGTACGTTTGATGCGTAATAAATATACTGGTGAACCGGCAGGCTACTGCTTTGTTAACTTTGCTACCGATGATAGAGCTATGGATGCCATGCACAAGTTAAATGGTAAACCTATACCAGGTACAAATCCCATTGTAAGATTCCGTTTAAACAGCTCCAGCAACTCGTACAAGTTGCCAGGTAATGAGAGGGAATTTAGTGTTTGGGTTGGAGATCTTAGTTCCGATGTTGATGATTATCAATTGTATAAAGCATTTTCTTCAAAGTATACCTCTATAAAAACGGCTAAAGTTATACTGGATAGTTCTGGATTTTCTAAAGGTTACGGATTTGTACGTTTCGGTATCGAAGATGAACAAAAATCTGCTTTATATGATATGAATGGTTATGTAGGTTTGGGTTCTAAACCTATTAAAATTTGTAATGCTGTACCAAAACCGAAAAACGAATTGGGGGTAGCTTTGGGTACTACCAGCAATTATGGCTATGGTGGTTCTGCCAATATAGGCTCAACAACTACTGCAGCCTCTAGTGCAGAATATACGCAATATTATGATCCTACCAGTACATATTGGCAGGGATATAATGCCTGGCAAAATTATTATGATCCCACAGGAGCTACAGCCACAGATCCAAATACTGCATATTATCAACAAGCTATGGCTCAATCACATTCAAATCCTCAAACATTGGCTCAGCATGCTGAAGCATGGAGTGCTCAACGTAGTGCTCAATATGAACAACAAAATGCTGCGGCTGCTGCTAACTCAAATGGTGTCCCCACGATTGAGGAGGATGATTATGCATTGGTAGAGCATAAGTATACTTTGGATGTTGAAAAATTAAATCGTGAAGCTTTGGATTCGGATCGTCATTTATATGATGCTTTAGAAAGTTCCAAATGGTTGCCTTTGGAACAATTAGAAGCTTATTAAGATTATAACTTAAACATTTCAATTTTGAAAAAAATTTAGTATTTAAGTTTTTCTTTTTAATTTAGATTTTTATCATTAATAAATAATATGACATAAACTGAATAAAATAATTTTTTTTTCCATTTCTAGAGAAAAAACTTACGAATTTGTTTTTAAATTGGTATACAATTCCCCCAAAACTTCTACAATAGACTCCAAACAAATATTGGGAAAAGGCAAAAAATAGCAAAACTATAAAAAAGGTAAAAAATTACTCTTTTATAAACAATATTGAGAAAAAAGCATTTCAAGAGAAAAAAATCTGAAAATTACAATTTTAAGCGAAAATCTTAAGAAAAAAGTTTTAAGCCCAAAAATAAAAAAGCAAAAAATGTCAAAATAAGCAAAAATATATATATCAAGTAGTAATGGCAAATTTGTCTACTTTGGTCATAACTTTTGTTGTGTGAAAGATATTAACCTTACGTCGTCAAACTCATTTTTTATGACACACAATTCACCACTCGATTCACCATTTCCGTTTTTATTTTTGTAACTTTTAAAGCGGGGTCGCTGAAATAGACTGTAGATAAAAAGATTATAAAATAAAAACAAATAAAAGCATTAAATTCGGATTTAGCGAATTTTTGTATACGCTCCACCGAGCATATGTTACCAATGATACAAAAAATGACTGCGATAAAGAAACATTATTGAGGTGAACAACTTTTTTAGATGTAGGCGTTGTGGTGTAATGGTTAGCGCGTTGGACTGTTACACAGATGGTCCCGGGTTCGATTCCCGGTGACGACAACATCAATTTAGAAAAAATAATATGTATGAGTTTTCCATCACTTATATGTATCGCAGCGCCCACCTTCGGTGTTCCCATAGCACTTAACCCCACCGAAGTAAAATAATGAATCAGGGCTATGAAACAAAAAGCTTCAATAAATTCGCCAACTCCACATCAGGTGGCGTGCAACAACTGTTCTAAGACTTATCATCTCGCGCAATTACAATGTTGCCATGTTTGAAGCCCTTCATCTTTCACCACCTTTCATCTCTCTACTATCCCCTTTCCAAAGAAAGCAACACATTACTTAATAGGAAGAATTTCCTGAGTGTTGCTTCTCTTTAAAAAAAAAAAAAAAAGATGAATTAAAAATATTCACTTCTAAGCGTCTAGCGGAAAAATTTGACACCTACCGCTAACATACAGCAATTTGTATGAAAAATTTAGTGCTACCTTCACATTTTCACTCATAACTTTTGAACCTCTAGACAGATTTTGCTCATTTTTAAAATAATTAGAACAGACAGACGATCATCGCTAAAAATTCAGAATTTTTTAAATAAAATCTAATTAATTTTGGAAATATGCGTGTTTTTGGAGCGTTAAAATTTTGAAAATCGACTTTTCAAATTGTCCTTAAAGGTCTGTTTATAAAATTTGTCCAATATGTTTTAAACATTCCAAATTTGGATTAAAAATTAATTTTTTAGGGAAAATCAATAGAATTAATTCAATGTTCTCACAATTGAAAGGTAAATCATGCACCACTCTATGAAACATATCATTCAAAAGAACTTTTTTTGGGGCCAGATCAAATCAGTTGCCACTTTACCTCATACGATCCTACAATTGAATAATTAAGAAAAAAAAAAATTTTCTTTTATATTAATTTTAAAGCATTATTTTTGTTTTGTAAATTTGTTTTAAAGTAATCATACCTCTTTAATATTTTGATGATAGATTACATAGATTTCTTACTCTTCTTCTATTAACATCAAGCACATTTTTTCATACACATTTTTTAGGGAAAATCAATAGCGTTAATTCAATTTTCTCACAACTGAAAGTTAAATCACGAACGACTCTATGAAACAGATCATTCAAAAGAACTTTTTTTGGGGCCAGATCAAATCAGTTGCCACTTTACCTCATATGACCCTACAATTGAATAATTAAAGAAAAAAAAACAAATTTTTTTTATATTAATTTTAAAGCATTATTTTTGTTTTGTAAATTTGTTTTAAAGTAATCATACCTCTTTAATATTTTGATCATAGATTACATAGATTTCTTACTCTTCTTCTTTTAACATCAAGCACATTTTTCATACACATTGAAATATTTTTTACGTATGTCTAATAATAATTACGTACACTGACTGAAAATTTCAAATAGTAAGATATTTATGTAATGTATGATTTGGAGCATGTCTAATGTTTTCAATATTGCCAAATTTTGATCAAAAAACCCGTTTTTATGAAAATAAATAACATTAATTAAATTTTCTAACGACTGAATGTTAAATCACGAACCACCCTATGAATAGATCATTCAAAGGAATTTACACAAAATATTTAAAGGTATTTTTATTGTAGATAGATCAAATCAATTGCCATTTTACCTCATATGACCCTCCAATTTAATAAAGAAAAAGAGAAAACGTTTTGTTTAAATATGTGTAAATTTTAATTTATTTATTCAATTTTATAATAATTTTAAAGTAAACATAATATTCAAATTTCAAAGTCAAATTTTAATCAAAGGAATCGACATTTGTTTAAGCAAAGAACTGCTTAAAATAAAAGCAGTTATTTAAATATATTTATAAATAAAAAAAAGTTTGTGGAAGAAAGGCAGACTCCTAATTATTTACATATTTTTGTTGTTTTTCTTTTATTCATAACATGATATAGTATTTGTTTAAAGACAATTTAAGCATTTAACTACTTTATTAATATATATATATATATATATATATATATATGTATGTATAAAAAAGTCCAAGTGTAGAGATAAACAAAAACTTACATTGTAAAAAAATACAATACAAAAAGAAATTATAAAAACAAAAAAAAAAAATGATAGTAGTAACATAATTTGTTGTGAAGAAAGCAAAAAAGATATTAATGAATTCATATATATGAATTGGGACGATTTGTAAATTGTTTGGGATAACGTTTTACAACTGTCGACGAATGTTGTGGGGTAGTGTTAGTGGTTGTATCAGTTGTTGTTGATGATGCATTTGAATATTCAACACCTGATAATCATTTGGCTTTTTTGGATTCCTTCTTTTTACTGCTGTTGCTACTTTCCTTAACTTCCTTTTTCTCTGGTTTTTCTTCAGGATGATCTTCATAACTAAAAAAGAAAAAATACAAATAAATTTATAAGGAATTATTTTCATTATTTCAAGTAATTTTAAGAACAATTTAACAAAATTGTATAGGTATTTTGTGGAGAATTATTACAAAATTTACAAAAAAATATTTGTTCATTTAAATATCAATTAAAAACATTTTGTTTTAATTATTCTTAAAAAGACTTCCATTTTTACTTCACTCCACTCCCTCTGAATACTTACGCAAACAATGGTTTTAATTCACCACGAATTAAGGCCACCAATAATGGTGTACCCATACAAGCTGGTACCAAATATAACAAAGCTGGTTGAGCATGTTTGAATACATGCATCACAAAAATGGTGGCCATTAAACCCATGAAATAGGCAACCAAAGTAGAATAGAAATAAATACGACTCTTACGTTTGGTACTATGATCAAAACGTAACAATAAGGCAATAAAGATGCCGGGAATAACAATATCTCCCAATCCTAGCATGGCAAAATTGGAAGCATTCAAACCGTTTGTTAACAAATCCTGAGGGAAGACTAGTTTAATGGGTGCTTCGAAACTCTTGGCCACGGTAACCATAACGTTTGTGCCAAATACCCAGAAAATATCATAGAAGAATAGACCGCTCAACAAAATGCAGCCAGTAACAATATTATTTAAGTGTAACATTTCAACACCATTAACAGCAAAAGCCAAACCAAACATATTATTGGCAATCCAGTGTTTTTTCAACAAATACCACACACCAATGGCAGCCGATATAACCAAGCAGACAATATCATGCGTTGAGAACTTGTAATTGATGATATCTTCTTTATTTTTACCTTCACCTTGTGTAAAGTGTATATGGAATGGTATTTTAGGTACAGCCGCAGGCATTAAGGAGTTTGCAATTGGGCTAAGTAAGTGGGCCAAGGCAATAACACCCAATATAAAGAAATATCCAGTCAACAAAAGATTAATATGATCTTTGGAGAAAATCTTAAAGAACATATAGAGACCGAACAAGGCTACAGAAGCTATAATTGGAAAGAACATAGCATCCTTTTTAGTCATTGTATCAGCTTTTTCGCCGCTAATCTGAAAGTAAAAGAAAAATAGAAACAAAAAATTATTACAAAGGGAAAAATACAAAATTTGGTTTAATATAAGAAATTGGCAATTATATTTTAGAATTCAACTTTTTAAAATACATTCGATTGTATTTCCCATGGAATCAATTTAATTTGAAATACATATCATTTATGTATGTCTTATTTTGTAAATATGTAAATTTTTTGTCTGAGAAATACTTTTTTTTTTTTTGAGAGTTTCTTAATGCGATCTTTCCGATCTTAATGAAATTCAGATTTGTGATAGCGGAGAACAAATAATGTAGACGTATTTTTAAACGGTCCGATTTCATGTTTTAGGGTTAAAAGGCATGGTCAAAAATTATTACATTTTTGTACGTAAAATTTCTTAAATTAACAAAATTCAGTTGAAGTACTTGAGAAAATAAAAATTCGCAGCCAGCAAGATTATGAGCCTTCAAAAATATGAGTCTTAAATGACTAAAAATATATGTATGTATTTATGATCCGCCTTTTTCGGACAAATCATTGTTGTTAATTTGTTACACTTTTATGAAACCTGACCTATTTTGGTGTCAAAAAATGATTCGGTTTTCAGTCAATAATTTATTTTTTTAAGTTTTATTCAAAAAGTTGCTAGAATTGATTTGTTTACTATAATTTGTAAATAAAAACATTATTTACGCGTAGTTTTATATTGCGTACCAAATAAGAAAACAAAATTTCGTACCAATTCGCTCGTGTTCTCTTAAAAATAAAAATAATGAAAACAATAAATGCGGAATTAGGTGCAGGACAGAGACGAAGAAAGAAAATATACTTAAAGAACCACCATGTGCACCATGACGTCCTAGCTAAATTTATTCATTTATTTCTCTCTACGAGAGAAATTTATTTTTGGGACTCAAAAATTACTCAATTTATGAGGGAAATTTCGTTTGAAACACTTACTTTCCTCAGTCATTTTTGAGTCCAAAATGAATACTCTCTTGGATGAAAAACTTTAATAAGAAATTTTTGATTTTTAATAGTGTTTTTAGCCAATTTCTGATTCCGTTTGCCGGCTGGGTTATGATACCAATATTGAATATGTACTTAACTTAGGGTTACTATTTATTCAAAATACTTGAAATTTAAGTGAAAAATGCTCTTCGGAAAAAGTCTCATAAAAGTCAAACAGTTACGAATATCAAAAACCCTTTCATTAAATAGACACTGAATGCGCTCATCAATGACGAGGGGGTATCAAGCTCTATTGACTCATTGGAGCATCGTCGGAATGTGGGCTGTGTAACATTGTTCTATCGATATTACCATGGAAATTGTTCTGCTGAGATAAGTGAACTTATCCCCAGGGCCCGTATTTTCATTCGAAACACTCGCTTATCTAGCAGAGCTCATCCGTTTGTAGTCGATTGTCCAGTGAACCGCACAACGCATTACAGGGAAAATTCGTTCATCAGCCGTACTAGCCGTATATGGAATAAACTCCCCGCGGAGGTCTTCCCTGTCACTTACAATGTAGCGAAATTCAAATCAAATATTCACAAACACTACTCCCTCTTTCCTCCTCCCCATAACCTAATTTCCTGATATCAACACAATGCATTGCATTATAGGGGGCATCCCCTGAGTGTTGGTCTAACGAAAAAAAGGTCTATTTTTAATTTAATTTATTATACAATTTCAAGACAAGCCCATTTTTACAAAATATGGCTTACATAAAAAAATACTGCTAATAGTAATTATATTTAACATAAAATCAAATCTTAACATAAATTAAACAATTTTTAAAAACATAAAATAAAATGTAGACACAAACGTATATAAATACTCCTCATTTATCCTTCTTCCAAAATTTTAACTGTTGCGTTCAAATATCAGATATACACTAACAAATTTAATAAATTTGTGAACAAAAAAGTTCTAAACATTGTTGTTAATAAAAAAATTGTTTCAAATGGCAAAACATGTATATTAAGTATTTATTTCAGCGCAAACATTATATTTATTATTAGTGTCCGACCGAACTGTTCGGCCAGAAAATGCATTTTGTCTGTATTCGGTATTTTAAAGCATTATGGACAAATTTGGCGGATGGAAAAATGTTTATTGGACTGATTAGATGCTATTTTGAGTGTCAAATTTGAAGAAAAGTCTTTAGTTAAGCAATGAATTCACTGTTCGGCCTCAGAAAGTTCGGCCAAATTGAAAATAGTTCGGCGGCCGAACTTTTAACTTTATAGCCAAACTTCGGCTTTTCTCTTAAATTTTATACACAAAATCGAATTAAATCGGCTCAACAAACATGTTTCTTGTACTGATTTAATAATTGCTGGTGATTTCAACTCAGATTTATTAGAAACTACTGATCTGTCTGATTCAATGTTACAAATTGGTCTTTCATCTGTTAATTGCAACTTACCTACTCATTTCACCAACACTGCGAGTACTCTAATTGACCTCTTCTTTGTTAATGATGTGTCCAAAGTGCTGCTATATGATCAACTGGCGGCATCATGCTTTTCTAGACATGATTTAATTTTTATAACTTATGATTTTCATTTGAAACATAAAGTCGAAACTTTTTCGTATCGTGATTTTAAAAATATCAATTATCAATTTTTGGCTGAAATTTTTTATAATATTGACTGCGATTCTATTTTTCATATGCCGTCTGTTAATGACCAGCTGTGCTTTTTGGAAACTAATCTTCTACATATATATGACCTTGTTGTCCCCATAAAAACAAGAACAACAAAGAAAACTAATAGACCTTGGTTTACAGTGTCTATTAAACTTTTAATTGAAAAAAGAGATAGAGCTTACTCGCGTTGGAAACGATTTAAGACACCTGAGCTCAAAGAAGAATTTTGTATAGGTAGAATTGAAGTAAATCGTCAAATTAGAAAGGCTAAATCGGAATATTATGCTAAACGTTTTAGTAACGCAATTGATGGAAAAAGTAAATGGAAAACCATACGTGAAATTGGTATTGGGAAGATCAAAAATAATAACATTATCTGCAAATATAGTGCAGATGAACTCAATGATGTTTTTACAAGAATACCTATTCCTGCTCTTGGACAGCACAACTATAATTTTGATAATAACCATAACCGCAGTGACATTTTTGAATTTTGCTGTGTAAATGAATCTGAGGTTTTACAAAATATTATTTCGATTAAGTCTAATGCTATTGGCTATGATAACATCAACCCAAAATTTCTTATAATCCTACTTCCTCAGCTGTTACCATTCATCACTCATTTATTTAACACCATCCTCATGACTAGTGTCTTTCCAACTAACTGGAAACATGCAAAAATAATACCAGTTTCAAAGTCTAATTCTGAGTTCAGGCCGATAGCAATTTTACCATTTCTGTCCAAAGTCTTTGAGAAAATAATACATAAACAGATAAGTGACCACTTAGCACAATATAATCTGCTCACCAGCAAGCAATCCGGATTTCGACAGAAACACAGTTGCATCACAGCTTTAATTGACGTTACTGAAGATATACGTTGTTCTATTGATGGTGGGAATTTAACACTTTTGGTTCTTTTAGATCACTCAAAAGCTTTTGATTCTGTTGACCATTCATTACTTTGTTCAAAGCTCTATTATCAATTCTCATTCTGTGACACATCAGTATCATTAATTAAATCGTACCTTGATAATTGTTCTCAATCGGTGTTCTTAATTGATTCTTATTCTGGAGCTTTATCTGTTACCCGGGGAGTACCACAAGGTTCAATTCTGGGCCCACTTTTATTTTCTTTGTACGTTAATGACTTACCTGATAATGTATCCCATAGTAAAATTCATTTATATGCCGATGACGTGCAGCTATACATCAACACATCGCTTAAAACTATAAATGAAAATGTATGCAAGCTTAATTCTGATCTTGACAGTATTTATTGCTGGGCATCACGAAATGGTCTATGTCTGAACCCACAAAAATCTAAATGTTTAATAATCCGTAAAAAATCTTTAAAACAAAATATTAACGTTGATATTCGTATTGAAATCGTAACTTCAGCAAAGAATTTGGGCATTACATTTAACAACACGCTAAGTTGGGATAATCACGTTAATATTGTAGTAGGTAAAACGTACTCAATGCTTCGTACTCTATGGGCAACACACTTTTGCACTCCAGTTAATATTAGAATGCAAATTGCTAAAACTTATTTAATGCCAGTACTTCTTTATGGATGCGAAGTTTATGCTAATTGTGATTCCACTAGTAAGCAAAAGTTAAATACTCTTTTCAATAACATTGCTAGATATGTATTTGGTCTTCACACTATTGATAGAATTACAACCTTAAGTAAAAAACTTTACAACTTGACTTTTAATAATCTGGTCAACATCAGGACTCTTACGCTTCTGCACAAAATCGTGTATACAAAAGTACCGTCATATTTATATAATCGGATAATTTTTGCAAGGTCCGACAGGGGGAATAAGGTTATACCTATTGCACACAGAAGTAAGATAACGGAATGGCAATTTTACTATAACGCGATCTATCTATGGAACAGACTTTCGAATAGGGCACAAACAAGCAGCAACGTAAACACTTTTAAAACCGAAATAACAAAACATTTGAACAATAATACAACGTAACTACACACTTTAAACTAAAATTAGTAATTAATTTGCACTATTGTTAAATATTGTTAAACTTTGTAATTTTTTAAAACTGTTTTTAATTTTTAATTTTTTATTTTTAAAATTTGTCATATTTTCTTTTTTTTTTTATTTTTTTAATTGTATTATATTGTATTACTATAACTTCTTCTAGTTCCATACTATAATTAAAAGATGTATGTCTTGTTGTATGGAAATACAGATAAATAAATAAATAAATAAATAAAATAAAATAAATAAATACCAAAATTTGTCATCATTGCCTCTAGATATCAAAAAACCGACAAAATATAGTTTTTTGGCCGAACTGTTCGGTCGGACACTATTTATTATTGCATCAGAACGAATGATGCGATAATAATTAGAAGTATAATACGACTACATTTGATTTAAACATTGTGAACAATATTTATATTATATTTCCTTTAAACAGGACCTTGCAGAGAAAAATACGAATTACCAACAAATTTGAATTTTTTTCTCTTACGTTAAAAAAAACTTTGAATTATCTATTTAATAGTAAGATTTAATTATGATATAGTACATTCAAAATTTTAAATGAAAATGTGCACTTAAAATGTGAACAATTCATACTAATTGAACGTTTTGAGTATTTCGTACTTTTATGTGTGACATCCTGATTAAAATAACTTATATTTTTTTTTATTTGCAACACAATAAGCCACAGTGTTTTTTTTAAAATATCGGTTATACATCTTTTTGCGCTTCATAATGTTAATAATAATTATGGAAAATATTTTTTTCTTTTGTATGAAATTATCTGTAAAAAACAATTTTAAAAAATTTGTACATTAAATAGCTGAATTAAATAGCCAGATTCATGTTATGTCGTATATAGTGTAAACAGAGTATTTTTTAATGACATTAATGTCATAAATGTTTTGCCAACCCTGGAAAGTTTATTATACAACTTATTTTATATTTTTGAATGTATGAAACATTAAACAAAAACACTAAAACAAAATTCTTTTTACAGCTTATAATAAAATATTCTATTTTATAAATATAGGAATATTTTTTCGAAAGAAATATAATATTCGGTTTTTATATATAAGATTTTAAAATCTAAAAATTTTCAATGAATTTAATTACATTTAGTAACGGTTTTATTTTTTTCCTTAAATATATATATTAAGTGCTCATTTTGCGATTTTTTTTTTTAATAATATCGAAAGAATATTT
The DNA here is from genome assembly GCA_021234595.1 of Delia radicum. NCBI lineage: Eukaryota > Metazoa > Arthropoda > Insecta > Diptera > Anthomyiidae > Delia > Delia radicum. The sequence goes on from CM037854.1 coordinate 119,767,715, forward strand.
TTAAAAATAAATTCGAACCCAATCACTACACCAATACATGCTTCATTAATATTCGGTTTTTTGTTTTCATATAAAATACAACCCTTAATTCTGCAAGTACACAATAATTATTTGTAAAATGGGGAATCCCACATTAAACAAATCGAAGCGAATAAATAAAAGTGAAGAAGCATTGTCAAAGGCAAGTTGTTTTTTTAAATTAGCCGAAATGGGACGTAAGGGCAAAAATACTTCGCTAGAGCAACGAAAATTAGTGATTTTTCATTACAAAAAAGGCAAAAAGTGTAAATATATTGCTGAAATATTAAATATGAAGCCTAATACTGTCGGTGACATTATACGAAGATATTAAAATAAGGATAAAATCAATTTTAAAAATCAGACAGGTCAGCCAAAAAAGCTTACCGAGATGGAGGAGCACCGGTAAACCCACGTTTAAGTGCTCCTAAAATTTTAGCTGAGGTTAAGACAGAATTCGGGAAAACAGTTTCAGAAGCAACAATACGTCGCACCATTAAAAAAACAAGGGTACAATGGCCGAGTTGCTCGAAAAAAACCTTTCGTCAATTTAAAGAACAGGAACCATCGACTAAAATTTGCTAAGGAGCATATAAAAAGAGATGTAAACTGGTGGGATGGCGTTATTTTTCTCGATGAAAGCAAATTTAATTTATTTGGTAGCGACGGAAAGACTATGGTGTGGCGAGAGCCGAATGAGGAGTTGAAAAGAAAAAATTTACTCCCACAATTAAACACGGAGACGGAAGTCTAATGGTATGGGGTTGCATATCCGCAAAAGGGGTTGGAAAGCTTGTGTTTATTGAAGGTATTATGAACAAGGACTCATATTTGAAAATTTTAAGAGAGAATTTAAAACAATCTGCAGAAAAAATGGGGATTTCATCGACCTTCAAATTGTATCAGGACAATGACCCTAAGCATAAAGCTCACATTGTCCGTGAATGGTTGCTTTTAATTGCCCAAAAGTGATAAATACGCCTGCTCAATCCCCCGACATGAATCCCATAGAAAATTTATGGGACCATTTGGATCGCCGTATCCGTGAGAATCCAGTTTCTTCGAAAGGCGAACTCAAAAAAAGGCTGCCAAACCGTCTTTCTGAGGTTATAAAAAATAAGGGATATCCAACCAGATATTAATTTCATTTCTTAAAATTTTTATTCAAATGATTATTTTATATATTATAAAAAACCGAATATTAATGAAGTATAAATTTTTTAAGTTTTCAATTATTTTGTTTTCTTAATGTATTTTCTCAGTGTTCCTTAATCTAAGATAATTTTTTTTGTATCTCAAAATATATTTATAAAAGAAACAAAAATTTAATGTGTCTGTTTTTTCCTTAATTTCTTGATAAAATTTAGCTTTTTGTAACTCAAATAAAAAAACCGAATATTAATGACAGTCAGTGTACATCCATATATGACCATATATGAATACCGTTTGAATATATTGAATCATAAACACTTCAATATACTCAGTTTTTTATTACTATGTAATACTGTTATTTGGCCTTGTGGGCTTTAGTATTATAGATGAATTATAAATAAATAAAATAAATAAATATGCCCATATATAAAACATGTCCATATTAACCCATATATGCAGCCATATATGAACATATTATAACATACTAGCTGACCCGACAAACGTTGTTTTGCCTTCAAATTATGTTTGTGTATTACCATCCTCATTGCATGTGCTACACGTATTCAGCCATTTTTTATTTTTTGTATCCGTATCCAATCAATGCTGTGTAACAAAGCAAAAATTTTTGATATTCACACAATTTATATGAAACTGATTAATGTTCAGAAAAATCACCACATCTCGACCAAACGAAAATATTTTTAAACAATTTTTTTTTTAAAAACCATCCTCATTGCATGTTCTACAAAACGTATTCAGCCATTTTTTATTTTATGCAGCCGTTCTCGAGTTATGGAGTGACAATCAAAATGTACACTTCTTTTTATATATTATGTATAACATATATAAACTTTTTTAACCGTGAATGGAATTTACTTTTTTTTTAAATTTCGTTAAAATTGAAGCAAAATTGTCGATACATCGATAAATAGCTTCTAAGGTGTAAAGAATTTATATAGCATTGAATTAGATTTAGTTTAAAAATACAAAAATTCAAATCCATCGTTTTGGTCCAGAGATATTTTTACTTAAGTTAAAATATCCACTTTTTTTTAAAAAATGGGAAATTTGAAAATTTAGCAATATCTTAAAAACCTTTCTACTTTTGTAATTTTGGACTTAATTTTTGGATACAGCGCGCGATTTTAAATGCAAAATAAATGCCAAATATCGTGGATTGATTTTTTTTTTCAAAATTTGTAAACCAGTGTTATTTGTTTACCCAAATACGTAAGTGAAAATACAAATTTAATCACTCCCACAATAGAATGGAACATTAGTCCAAAATGGAACGGTATGTAATGAAACAGTGACGCGTGTAATCGGAACACTTACCACATATGCATTATTGGAATGTGTAACACGAGCCATTTTTGTCCGTTTTGCGATATTTCGCCAAGTTTTCAAGCCATTTTATAAAATGACGTTTTTAAAATGGCCAGTATCCATATATATAGGCTAGGTCCGAGAAAGTTTCAGAAATTATTTTTTTTACGAAACGTCCACAGGACGTCTTATTTATTTGTTTACCCAAATACTTACGTGTACTTAGTGAACTAATTAATGCTAATAAAATTTCAATGCTTATGGAAAAAATCTCAAGTATGATTGAAATACACTTGAGCTTCTTAAAACTATGTGACAAACAATTATTTCTGAAAATCATTTGAGTATTCGGAAATACAATTAGTTATATCTGAATGTGTTTTTTGGTTCAAATTTTTCTCTGGTTGGTCTTTAAACTTAACCATAGGAAAAATTTTTTGGAAAATAACTTCCGATAGTGTTAAATTAAGACTACCTAAAGATAATCAATATTAATCTGCATCAAATCTTCAGTAAACAAACAAAAATATCCCCTGAAAATTGCTGATGTGTTCATAAACGTGAGTTGTCTGCATGAAAATAAAGTATCAAAAATATTATTTCACACGTTATACTCAATTGCTTGGTACATGTTACAGTTCCCCTGCTTCTCCATATAATAACCGCAACCAATCATTAATTTGTCTACATACTGTGGTCTATATGGATTCATCATTTTAATTTGAAAATTTACCCACCTTTTTAGCTTTATGCAATTTAACCGAGCGTATGGAACCAAAAACAATTGGCAACATGGCCATAATGACCAAGCTGCCATAGGCAACAGCAATACCTTCTGGTGTTGATGGTACTTTTGCATTTGTTATCGTTTCAGTTGCATTTTCCACTGCTTCTTTGGCCGCTTCTTTTACAGCTTCCACAACTAGTTCTACAGGTTTTCCCGACATTTTAATTTCACTATTAATGACTTTTGATTACAATTACAAAAAAATTTTTGTATTTTCCACGATTTTCTTGGGGAAAACAATGAAAATCGTATGGAAAAAAATGACACGCACTCAATACGGTTTACCGTCACTGCAAAAAGCGAAGCAGGAAAAACGGTGAAATACAAAAAAAATCATTGACGTTTTTGTTTTCTATGTGGATGTCAACAACGCTGCATTATCATTTGATAAAGGTTGACGTGTCAATTTAAAGAGTTGCATTTTTTCGGAGTATAAGTACAAACGTGTAGGGGAAAAAAGCTTTTTCTGACCCTAATTTGTAATAATTGAAATTTTTAAATAATATATATTGTAATAAAAAAGTTTTAACATATTGGATTTATATTATAGCCGATATCTAACTTAAAATGGATTTTAGCGTAAATCTGATTATATAAATTTATTTAAATGGAATATTATTACTTTTTAGAAACATTTTCAATTTATGCTGGGTTCACAATGGTGAAGTACTCCACTCTGCAGAATAGATTTAGCTCCTTTCTTCTTCGCACTTACAATTTTTTTGTATCATGCCATTACATTATATTTTAGTACACTCCAATGTTGTGAATCCAGTTTAAAGCACGCATACACGGAAAAATACTGCTAGAGATGGAGCAAAGAAGAACCCTAAATATATATAGTAGAGCTTTCTAATTTATCTCTTGTAGTTATATTTTCCTTTTTTGGTTCCAAAATGTTATGGTTTACAAATTCGCAATGAAATAAAGCTTCGAAGATTTTTTTTGTTCAAAAATTTAAAATTAATTTAAAACCAAATACCGAAACTTAGCTGAATCTCAAACCAATACAAAAAAAATATTATGTGAAAAATTTGATTTCGAAATCTAGTTTAAACTGGATTTCGGGGGTAAATGTATATGTACCCAAAATCTGCATTTACATTATGTTGGAATACAGTTTTAATTACATTTCGAAATCTAACTCGTGTATTCGATTATACACTACCATTAGATCGAAAAAAAAAAATTTAAACTGGATTTCGGGCGGAATATAAATGCAGCTTCAGAGAAGAAACAAAATAATAGTAGAAAAATTATCAAAAGCCAAAAAAAAATATATTCCCCTACATTTTGTATGAAACTCAAAAATTCGCCGCTTTCTGGCGAAGTTTAACGTTTTATACAAAATGTATTGGAACATTTTTTTGGTTTTTAGTTCTAAATTTGATTCTATTTATACTTTAAAAGTTAAAGCTGTTACGGAAAAAATACCCACACATTTTGTATGATACTCAAAGGGTAGCCGGACTTAAATTTCGTCGAAATATAAATAATTCTGTTTCTTCTAGAACAGAATTGAAATTAAAACTGAAAGCTATTAACGGAATTAAAATTAAAACTGAAAGCAGCAAAATTTCCTCATTAAGTTTGACTAGACAAAATTTAGGTTTTCATACAAAATGCATGAAACTTTTTTCGCTTTTAAATGTAACTTTAATTATTTTTCTTCTATTCTTCTCTTTTGTTTCCACTCTTATTCTGAACCAAGATATATTTATATATCTTGTTCTGAACATACTCTAGAAACAATTTACAGCACTACCGACATTCATACAACGAACTGCAGCCAACTTCATTGACAACATCTAAACACAATTGTCATTCCCGGCTAGCAAAAAAAAAAAAAAACCAAAAAAATTTTTGCAAACCTCCAAATCGGGATTAAATTATTAAAACAATTAAATAAAATATAAAAAATGGAAACAATTTTGGGTATACGTGGTCCAGATTTTGTTATGGTAGCTGCTGATGCCACACAAGCACGCTCCATCATAGTAATGAAAGAAGGTAAGAGGTGACATTTCAGTGAGATGCACAAAATAATGACTAAACAAATTTTAATATAAATGTTTTGATTGTAGATGAAAATAAAATACACAAAATTGCGGATAATTTAATGATTGCCACTATTGGTGAATCGGGAGATACTGTACAATTTACAGAATTTATTTCCAAAAATATTGCCCTCTATAAAATGCGCAATGGTTATGATTTAAGTCCAAAATGTGCTGCTCATTTTACGCGTAAAAATTTGGCCGATTATTTGAGATCACGTACACCCTACCAGGTTAATATGTTTGTCGCTGGGTAAGTAGGAATTGCAATAACGACAAAGGATGTATTTTTTATATATTTTTCCGATTGCTAGTTACGATCCTAAAGAAGGGCCCGAATTGCATTATATCGATTACTTGGCTAATGCCAAGTCGGTTAAATATGCTGGTCAAGGCTATGGTGGCATGTTTTCTGAAAGTATCTTTGATCGTTATTACTATGCAAATATCACCCAGGAAGAGGCTTATGATGTCATCAAAAAGTGTGTAGTCGAGATACAAAAACGTTTGGTTATCAATCTACCTAAATTCAATGTGTCCGTAGTGGATAAGGATGGCATTAAAGAACTGCCCCAGATAACTTCACAAAACCTTATTGATTATCAACCTTAGATTATAATATCCTTTTAAAGTTTAGGCATTTAAAATGCTGATTTTTTTGGTTAAAACAAAAACTGGAATTTTTTTTGTATAAAAAAAATATGGTTTAAAAAAATAAAACAAGTTTCTTTTTTAAAAATTGGGTTAAAGTTTTAAGAGAAAAACCAAGTCAAACAAAATTAAACGTTTATTTACATTTCAGCCTCTAAACTATTATCAATTTCCTTGGGCCATTCCAAATCAATTGCCATAACATCCAAGGCCATTATGTCTACAGGTTGTCCTATAATTGAAGACACTGACGGCGAAGTTCTGCCAAATTCACCGTGAACCAATTCTTTTATATAAGTACCAGCTTGACTTACTAGGTCTATAACTAAAAGTTTAGGATTTTCCCTTTGCACCATGGCTTTCATTTGATAGATCATGCGAGGTCTTGTATGCAGTGGTCTACGATGTAAAACACGTATGGGTGTTTTCTGTTGTATCTCAAAACCATCGGGTAAATTTAGTTTTTCCATGATTTCTAGAGTGGCCGGCTGTTGTAATGCACACAGGGCACGATAAAACTTTTTCTTGTGTTCTTCCCCAGATTTAATGTGTACGAGTTCTTCACGTTTTACCATTTGTAAATTCCGTACAGATAGCTTAAGTGACTTGTCTATTTCTTTTTCCATACGGTTGGCTTCGGCAGACGACAGTGTTGTGCGAACGGAGTTGGGTATTTCCAAAACAAATGGACGACCTTTGCCTAAACAGCGAACATCTACATCTTCACGACCACTAGACATGAAAATAACTTTGGAAGAGTCTTTGCTAAAAATATATAAAATAAAATATTTTATAAAAATATTTTTTGATAACACTAGATTTTAAACAATATATAGAGTAGGGTGTCCCTTAAAAATAAATTTGATATTACAGCCCACATTTCTATTGCAAATGCTTCCAAACGAAAGAAATCGATTTTAGGAGAAAATGGTAAAAAAAAACTGTATTTTGAAAAATTAAATTTTTTTATTTCATTTATTCTCTTAATATACTCGAATACAGATACAGAATCCTGACTTCATCGTATATTATTAATCCACTTTAGACTGGAATCAAAAATCATATAAATTTGATAAAAATGCAAAAACGTGTTTTCTTAAATTAATTTAAAAGATTTTTTAAAATGCCTAATCGTCATCAACCAAATTAAAAACATTTCAACCAAGGAAAATAAATTTAACAAATAAAAGAATAAAAACCTAGAATTTATTCGCAAATCTGGAGAAAATTCTGAAATTCAAATTAGTGTAATATGGTCGTTCTTAAATTAAAAAAAAAAAAATTAACATACATTTAGAACCAAATTTACAAACGGCCAGTGAATTGTGGTTGAAGCTTAACAATAGCACAACGATTTGTATATTTTTAACGATAACAGCAATTACGCATAAAACCTTTTATAATTCGTAATGCCAAATATTCTGTTATCGGTAACACGAATATATCTATTGAAAAAAATCGATAACATAAAATATTGATTTATCGATCTCAAAATTATTTATAAAACTTGGTTATCGATAACCCTTTTTTAATTTCAATTTTATTTTGGAAATTTGTTGTCATCGATAATTCCTATAAAACATTTTAATATATCAATGATAAAAATGTCTACAACTAAAGAAAAACTAAAACGCCTATACCCCCTGTTATCGATATTTCTTGAAAAACAAAATATTTCTTTAAACTATAAAACACGCTGGCCAATTCATTTCAAGAATGTGCCAATATCCCAAAAAAAGTATAAAATGTTATCAATAGCAAAAAATCTGAAATTACTTAAATCGATATCGCTACTGTTGCCAAACATTTTTAACATACCAAAAATATGGTGTCACAGCTCTCATTAAAATCTCTTCAATACTATCATCCATAATACGTTTACCATTTAGAACCCACGGGGTATGCGAAAGCTCCCTAGATATCTTACGATAACGTCCCGCCACATAGACGGTGGGTCCTGCTAAATCTATTGACTCCAAAGATAAATATTCTGATGACATTGGTGGCGGCACAGTGAAAAATTCTTTAAACATTTCAGCTTTTACCCTTTTGGGAATGTATTGTTTTTCCAATACACCTCTAGATACAATCTGCCGTTTTGTATTGTGTGCAGTGGGAAATGCCTTGTTATGTAGTTGTTTTAATTTCTCTACTTCTTCTGGTTCTTGAGCATGAGTTAGTTGAATGTTTATCATTATACCATTAACATCATAGTCCTTTTTTAATTCTTCGCAAACAATGGGATTTATAATAAGTTTTACAGCTTCTTTTATAGGTACATCAAGTGCTCGTTCTTTATCAATTTGTGGTCCGAATTTATCCATTAAAGCATACCACATAGATAATTGTCTTACTTGCAGTAGCATGGGCATACTAATGGCTACAACAATATCATTGCATTCAAAATTGTGGATATCAGTTTTCAAAATTCCATCAATAATCTGCTTTTGAAAATCTTTAGAAAAGAGGCCCAGACAACAAGGGCAGACAGACATTTTTGGCTTTTTAGCCACACATTCTTCCTCATCTATTTCTTCGGGCTCAAAATTAACTTTTAGCTGAAATGGAAAGGATTTGTAGCACCCATTGTATGTGGCTATATGTTTTTGACTTACCTTATCAAAACTTTCCTTTAAATCTTTATATTCATTGCCACGAGCCTTTAAATATCTTAGCTGACATATTTGGCATACTCCACAGTCTTTTAAAAAGTCTACTAAATGTTGGTTCAACATTTTTAATAACAAATTATAAAAATTAATAAAATCTGAGAATTGTTTACAAATTGTGGAATTGTACACGTGAATCATATAAACAAACCAATGACATTTTTATTTCAGTCGATAAAACAGTGGCTTCGTTTTAAGGTTTTGACATTTGAACAGCTGTTCCAAAAAACAACTGTTCATCAAAAATTTTGTTTGTTTCTACTAAATCGCAAGAAATTTTATAACTTTTTGCTAAAATTTATTAATAATTAAACGAAAAGGTAAGTTTTCTGTTAATAAATTAGTAAAATAGATTTTTCTGTAACTAGGGCAATAATTTATATATTAAAATTATTGCAAATATTTCGAATATACCTAAAAAACGATGAACTATTCATGTTACGTCATTGAGACTTCGATGGCCCGGAGGCAGATGCATTTGTTAAAAACGTTTTTAATATATTTAATAAATTTTATTTTTTACTAGTCCACTATGACTATTACACCGTTCTTTCGTTCTCCCTTCACCGATTTAACCGGTAGTTTGATCAATCATCAAAGTTATGATAAATGCGGTGCCATGGAAATGAACATGATGGACTGTTTGGAGGCCTATGGTGCTGAGAGAGGCAAAAAGATGTGCAAAGATTTAATTGATGATTTCAATGAGTGTTTTACCATGCACAAACAAATGTTGCGTTTCCAGGTGGGCATCGTTAAAATGAATATAATTCGAAATGATTTGATGGCGGATGTACTTCTTTTCTTTTCAGGCTATGCGCAGTGAACGTATGAAGCAATATTGGTCCGGTGAACGCAAGAAGGAAGAATTGTATGCCGAACCACCAAGAGTAGATTCTTATTAGATTATGTTATTTTCATATGTTCTTTCATTATAATCGATTTTGAAGAATTAAAATAAGTAAATGATAAAAAAGGAATTTGAATCAATGGTTTGACTCAAAACTCAAGGCTAGGAAAACGGATAAAGATAGTTAAGTGGTTTTAAATACTTAAAGTATATCAACATCTCAATTGCAATAATTAATAAAAAAAAATAAAAATTGTTACCCAAAGTTGCCAAATATTTATTTGTAAAAAAAATTTTAGACCTTTTTCAAAAAGTATTTAAAAATAGCAAAACCTTTATATTTTTGATTGTTATGTTGAACAGACAATATGAAAATGTATTTTTCTGTTAACAATTAGTTCATCGATTGTATATAATTTTTGATAATCTGAAAAATCGGACCATGAATTTTTCAAATACTCAGTCTTAAAAAATATTCCAAAATTTTTTCGTTTTCACTAAAACCATAAATAATGGCTGGTTTTTATTAATATATCATGTATGGTAACAGATTCGATGATGCTGTAGGTAAGGATGGTGCTATTTTTATTTTGGTAACGGTATTTAAAGGTTACCGATATTTCAGTTATTTCGGTAACGGTTTTTAGAGTTAACTTCATTTTGCTAATTTCTGTAACAGTATTTTAGTTATTGCAGTAACGTTATTTTAGGGATAACGTTTTTTAGTTATTTCTGTAACGGTATTTCAAAGGTACCGTTATTTTAGATATTGAGGTAATGTCAATGCACACCAACAGTTTTTACCCCATTATGCCTGAGTTCCCAGTATTATTATTTTAAGAAATTAGCCTGCCTTCCATGGAAAAAAATTAAAAAACTATAAAAAACATTGAGTAGTTAGTAAAAAAGTTAAGAAATATGTTTTTCAAATTTAAATTTTCAATAAAAGTGAAAATTAAAACAAAAATGTGAAAAAATCTAGTAAACTTTTGTACAAACAGTGTAAAGATCGAGTATCCAAATTAAAAATATCGAGTAGTAACGAGTTACCGAATTTATCAGCACTATGAGATCTCCAAGAATATAACAATATTTTCGAATAACCATACTTAACAATACTTTCGAGTAACCATATATAACAGATGTTTTTTGTTCTGCACGTGGTCTTAGAAATGTAAACAAATACACGTGCTGATTGAAAATGTAAGCAAATAAATGCATATGTAAAATATCGAGAAAAAAACTTATATGTATAAAGTTTGTGTTTTTTTTTTAAATCTGTCACAAACAACGTTGAGTATGTTGAGGACTGAAATTTTAAGAAATAATTTCTAGTGCGATTTCCTAAATTTTTTTCATATAACACCTGCCCTAAATGATGGTCTGGGGGGTATTATAACCCAACAATATTTGGTCTATTGGGTTAGCCAGTGACAGATTTTTGAAAATGATGAAATTATTAAATTTTTTGATCGATTGCTAACCCAATAGACCCACAATTATACATTTAAGTTTTTTTCTCGATATTTTATATATGTATCAATTTGCTTACATTTCCAATTATCATGTGTATTTGTTTACATTTCTAAAAGCACGTGCTTTTGAGCACGTGGTCAGCAGAAATTCTTTTTAAACAAAAAAACAGCTGCTATATACGGTTACTTGAAAGTATTGTTAAGTATGGTTACTCGAAAATATTGTTATATTCATAGAGATACAATTTTTTCTTTGTAGATTTATCTCGAAAAACACTCGTCCAGTATACTCTTGGCTTCTAAAATTGTAATCACTTCTAGAAATTTACAGTATCCATCTCTGCAAATTAAGCTTAAATTAAACTACCCTGCACTACCATCATATCTAAATTTTGACATTTAACTTAAAAAACTTGGCAGCACTTGCTGTTATCAAAAAAAAAAAAAAATGACAACCAAATTTTTTTTTAATCTACGCTGTTTGGATGGAAAATTTGTGAAAAAAAGTTAAAATATCAAAAATAAATGACCGGTTAATATATAAATATATAATAAGTAAATAAATTGTTTAATAATATTTCAAGGAATTATAAAATATACAAAACAAAGTTGTAAATAATGTGAGAAAACTCAAGAAACAAAATCATTCTCAACAAGTGACAAAATAGTTAAAAACTACAAAATAAACCAATTGTTTACATAAAAAAATAATAAAAAAGGAATATCTATTAAAGAAAATATATAAAAGAATTAAAAATTTCCAAATAAGTGGAAAATATGATGTGTTCTTTATAAAGAAATTATAATAAAAAACCAGCCACCCCTACTTTTTTATTGTGGAAAAAAAGTTTTGTTCACCGCCACCACCGACCTTCATGCAACCTTCATCACTTCACATATTCATCATCCATATCATCATAATGTTTTATAAGATATTCACGTGTATAATCAATTCATATTCTCGATTTGTTTTGTTTGTAACGTCTTGGAATGGAATTTCCCTTAAGGGGTGGCTTTTGAAATCTATGGCTTTTGATTTAAAAGTTCTCATCCCTTTTTAATTCCATAGTGGCTGCTAAGTAACATGAAATAAACAAACTATTTTTTTATGAATTCTTTAGTTACTAACAAATTGAAATAAACAAAAACATTATGATTCGTATTCAACACTATCAGTTCTTACGCGACCTTTGTTTTGTCTATAACAAGAATTTCAACAGAAATTTAATATATTTCATAAATATTTAAAGAAAAGTGTATTTGTTCGTTGGTGACCTAGTGATCCATTGTTGCTAGTGTTGCTAGTAACATCGTTTAAACTGATAACAAATCATTGAATTGCTTTTTTGTGTGTGCGAAGTTGTAGTTAAATCTTGTTTTTTTTTTTAATCTCACATAATTTAGTTTTTATTGGCAGTGAATTTTGATTATATTGAAATAAAATTGTTTTTCGTCACTAGAGTTCTAGAGTTCTAGTTTTTAAGATTTTAATCTTAAAAACTTAATCTTATCTTTAACATATAAAAAAATTATAATTAACTAAATAAAAAACCTTAGTTTGATATAATTTTTATTAAAAATATGTTTTTTTTAACCTTTAATTGTGCAATGAAAATGAAAATTATTCAAGTTCGAGGCCATACTATATATTTCTTTATTAGGATATTGTCCTAATAAATAATCTATAGAGTTTTTGTTTTCAAATTTATTATTTGACAACTTTCAGGAATGTGTTGATAGATCTACTTTGGGAATTTTCTAGGTTCCCATCATCAGAACACGTTTTGAAAGGGTTAACAATCCCATGACAAACATTCATATAAACTACCCAGCCAGAGATTCATGATGGTTCAAAAAACTAAGTACTATCAAAGCATACAATATACCAAATCCAAAACGTTCTGAGAACGTTTGAAAAAACATATTTAAATTACTTTAATAGCACTTTTTAAACAAACTTTACTGATGTTTATTGAAATAAAAATGATATCTGTGGAATTTTGATAAAATAATGTAGTCAATAAAACTTTTAAATGTTCCTACACTCAAAAAAGTTTTACAGTTACTACATGACAGTTGATTGTGTAGTAATCAGTAGTAATTGTTTTTAACTGTAATTACCCAGTAACGAACGTTTGTTGTACGTACTTAAATACGTATAGCATACTTTGTGTGTACAGAGTCCTCGGAACTCTATATACGTTTTAGGCTTACTTTTAGAATAACATGGCCGCTTTTTCATTGATTACCACCAACCCACAAAGTATACGATAAAGTATCCGTTCTTCATACAATTCCATGTACTTTTTGTTTGGTTTTGTAATTAAAATGAAGTATTTTCTCATATACTTAGTATACGGTGCTGTAGTTAACATAAAGTATCTGTTCATATACTGAGTATATGGAAGTGTACATTAAATACACCCTAAGGAAAATGTTAGATATACCCACTTTTTTACAGGTACTCGTTCAAGCTATTAAATCCCTCTTATATCTCATAAACTCTTTAAATTTCAAAATTTCGATATAAAAATTTTGAAATGTAAGAGTTTAAGAGTTATAAGAGGCATTTAACAGATTAAAACAAGTACCATACTATTTAATATAAATAAAAAAAAGTATTTTTGGTACTTCACTTATTATTTTTATTGTTTTATGAATTAATATAATAAAACTTAAACATTTTTATACAGTACAATAGACAAGAATACATATTTCCCGAGCTGCCAAACGTCGTAAATGACGCTTACTAAATCCTTCCAACATCTTTATACTTTTTTTTAGTAATAATTAATAAAAAATTAATTTTGTAAAACAACGCGTGCTTTTTATCTCAAAACTATAAACACTTTCGAAGTTTTTCTTGTTCTTCTTCTTGTTTTCTATTGGCAGCCCACCATCACACACTTTGTACATTAAAAAGTAAGCAACAGCGTCTACGCCTAGGATACTTTGTACAATGAGAAAGTGTGTTACACACAATTCTATACCACATTCAACTTACTTTCTCTCTGACTGTGTACATACGTATTGTACATTGTACAATACAAAGTAAGTTGAAGCAAACTCTGTGTCACTCTTTGGCTTACAATTCTCACTACTCGGAAAATTCGTAACTGGGTACAGTTGTTTTTGTATGAAATAATGCAAAACAACTATTTTGACAGTTGTTTTCAAAAACAACTAACGAAAACTACTAAAATTTTTAACAGTTGTTTTAAAATTTTTGTAAACAACAACCAAACAGTAATTTTGAGGTAAACAGTTCAATTTTGTTAGTTATTTTAAAATAAAAAAATATATTTTGAAAAACTATGTTTTGAAAAATTCTCGTTTAGTTTATATTAATATGTTTAGAGTTTGCAAATAATAATTAGATAATTTAATTGTATCTCCAATGCATTAAAACGTCATAACTGGAGTACCGTTTGGAATGTTGACTTGAGACTTTAAGTAAGATGCTGGAAATACTAAATTTTGTTGTAATTGAATGAAGAAAAAAAAAAATTGAATTACGTATAAAATATAAAAAATAATTAATGTGTTTTTAGCACTGGGAAATTACTTTCTTTTCGGTATTTGGAGTACTGGAAAATTATTCCAAATTTTGTATTTAAAATTCTATGAAAGCAGTCAATTTTTGCATTAAATGCACTTTAAAATCATTATACTTTTGGGTTTTCAAAAGTTTTGGAAGCGTTTTAAAAACAAAAGACGTAGCGCTTTACAACTACTTTATGTTTGGTTTTTGTAACGTTTTAAAAATACTCTAAAATACCAACATGATATCGTAAATCTGGGTTAGCATTTGAGTGCCCTGAGAACACTATAATCATTAAAAACATGTTGCTTTGGTAACGTTTCAACTACCATACGTAGTGCTTTCAGAATACTTCTATGTTTGTTAATTTCTGGCTGGGTAGTTTACTCACTACATGAGCACTAATATATGAGCTCGAAGTTAAAGATTATCACCATTGATCGAAAATAAATTGAAAACTTGTTCGTTATGTGCAAGCTCTACCTTTGGCAGATATACAATACACTCTTTGGGTTTTTATTCTCCTTTTTAAACTGGGAGTAAACTAGGCCGTACTTTGTCTTTTTTACAAATTTTATATAATTTTTTATTAAAAATAAAAATTATGTTTTTTTGACCTTTAATTGTGTAATGAAAGTCCCTAATGCATTATTCCTTTTTGAAACTTCATCTACTTGTTTCATTAACATTTTTTTTCAAAGTTTCAATTCTTATTTTTTTGATCTCTATATAATATTCCTATTGATCTCTATTTTTTTTCTTTTTTTTTTTAAAGAGAGGCAGCACTCAGGAAATACTTCCTATATTTAGTGTGTTGCTTTCTTTGGAAAGGGATAGTATAGAGATGAAAGGTGGGGAAAGATGAAGGGCTTCAGACATGGCAACACTGTAATTGCGCGAGATGATAAGTCTTAGAACAGTTGTTGCTCGCCACCTGATATATAGTTGGCGAACTTATTGAAGCTTTTTGGTTCATAGCCCTGATTCATTATTTTACTTCGGTGGGGTTAATTGCTATGGGAACACCGAAGGTGGACATTGCGATACGTATGAGGGATGAAAAAACTCATACATATTAATTTGATGTTGCCGGCACCGGGGATCGAACCCGGGACCTTCTGTGTAAAAGTCCAACGCGCTAACCATGACTTTGAAACACATAATTTTTAATAAACCTATGTAAGCTGAATCCAAATCTGTCAAACACATATTTTTTTCTCGTTTGCAGTTCTTTAAAAATAGCGCTTTTTATCAGTGAAACTTAATACTCGAGAAGTTTGAGAGATCGAACTACTCGTCGACTACCTCGAGTAAGGAAAGTACACTTTTTGTTCGTTTGAACTAATATAAAAATGTAAATATTAAAGATAACAAATGTATTGTTTTTGGAAAGGTAAATTTTCAAAGTATATACCTAAGGTGAGAACCTTAGTCGAATGAACAGTGAGTCCTAGACCAACTACTACTCGAAAAAAACTTGATCAGATCACAAAAAAATTTCACAATTTTTTTATATTTCTTTTTTTAAATTCAGCACTTGTATAAATTGCCTATATTCATACAGTTGCGGTCATAAAAATAGTAGTACCCATAATGAGTTTAGAAACGCTGAAAAACCTCCCCAAATTGTTCTGTATCAAAACTAATGTTTTATCAGCGAATAGAGTAATTATTCGATCTAGGCGTTTAACTGATTAAGGTATTATTGGAAAAATCGCTTAAATTGATTAACCGGTTATTCGGTTTGATTAATCGACTAAATGGGTGGTTAATCGTTTAATGCAATATAAATGTATTTCTTTGGTAGTTTATCAATAAAAACACTAACAACTTTTTTTTTTTTATATATGGTTTGTTTCTGATGATTAAAAGCATTTTTAAAGGAACATATCTTAGAAATTAAAAGATTCATTTATGGAGAAATTTACGTTAGTAAACCCTTAGAGTTACTGAATTTTTCGATTAAAAAGCTTTAAGAGTCTGCCAGCGTTACCATTTTTAGTTCTTGAGTCGGTTTCTACACCGATGATATTTGTTTTGAATTTTTACACTAATATTTGTTTTCCAAAGTAGAACATGTACTCTTTTAAACTACCCAGTTGGCAAAGCGTCAGCGACAGTCGGTTATGCGTTGGCAGAACGTGGAACTAACAATATTGACTATATTGTCCTGTTACCCGTTTGATAACAGTGGCCAAACCTTGGGTAAAGCGATCTTGCCACCGTTGGCATAACGTTGGTATTTCAAAAATTGGGTGCTTTTAAAATAGCTTAAATTAAATTAATTTTGAGAAATATGTTTTTTAAAACATTTTTAAAAAGCAGCAATACAATTTGGTCTTAATCTTATACATCTTATTTAAATGTGTGAAATATAATAAAATAGTACAATATTAGTTGTACCTTTGTTAATTTTTAACATGTTTTAGCGATGTAGTTTGTAAAAAATTTTATAATTTTCTTTTTTTAGAAGATATATATTTCCTACAGTTTCAACATTAAAATTGAGAGTTGAGTGACTTGATTTAAAACAAATGAAATCTTGCTACTTCTTTTCAAGTAGAACAAAAGAAAATAGTAACGAAAGTAGTGAATAAAATCAACTAAAGTAAAACATTAGCAAGTTTCATGTCAAAAACTAATTTGTTAAAACTGTCATGTAGACAAACTTTCAAAAAATTTATATTAATTTAAATTTTTAAAGAATTAAAACAAAAATCAAAAATTGTCTATCTTTGTTTGTTAAACCGATATGGCTTTTGCTTTGAGTTGCTTAAATAAGTTATCTAAAGGTTTCTGAATCGCTTTCCCTCGATTCTAAAAGAATTTTAAGTTATTTTAGAAGTATTTCTTTTAGAAGTATCTCTTCTTAAGCTTTTTTTGACATTTTTTCAGGCAAAGTTAAGAATTTTTAGCTATTTTTTTGTCAAAAAACAAATGAAGTCACTAATACCCAATAGTAATTATATCGCATTTTTCGTAAAATCCTTATTTCAGCAAGCTTGAGTTCTATTTGAGTTCTTAAATAAATAACATATCATTATTTATGATAAACTTACATTATTAAGCATGTTTGCGCTTATTTATGGCTTTTGTGCATCATTTTTACCTCTTTTTTGAATTTCCGCATAAAAGTGATGCCAGCTACATCTTGTGAATATAATTAAAATACTTTTTGTGTTTTTCTTTGCATTTAGTAATAGAAAATATATAGAAAATCCTGCTATTTTATTTTAGTTTATTCGACTTTATAGAAACTTTTTTATAAGATTATTAGAATCACTACTATTTGTATGACCGAAAAAATATATGGCTATTTTGAAGAAATAGCAATTAAAAAACTAATAGAGCTCCTATTGAAAAATTAATTTGCATGGCAAATAACTACCAAATTACTAGAGTCTCCAATTCGGTTAATCGATTACCCGAATCGGCGATTAATCGCCTCTACTTCGGTAAATGTCGAAACAAATAACTTAAAACTAAAATAATTATTCGACCCAAATAATTGGTTAAAATATGTCGATTAAACTGTTAAAAATTTAATATTTTTTTTCCTTTATTTTCATCAAAATTTTTCCTAATATTTATAATTTTAGCTAACAGCTTAGAAAAGCAAAACATAATTAAAATACTATCAAAAAATTTTAAAATCGAATGTAAAGCTTGTAAGGCTTAAAGAAATATTTTTCTTTAAATTACATTATTATTTAAAATTATTGTTATAAACGTTAGTTCTTGACATTTTCATTCCGTAGGAATTCTGCCTTTTGTCAAATCTTCATCAATTAAATAAGAATAATTTAATAACTTATGAGGACCATTTTTAAAATTCGTTTAAAATTGATAGTTTACTTAAAATCACTTAATGTCGCAAATAAATTCCTTAAAATTTGTATATTTAATATTTTGAGTTAAGAAAACTTTTAAAATAAAAGTCAAATTCGCCTTTTTTTGATTGAAATACCGGCGGATTTTGAGAATTGTGTAAAAAAGTCGTTTGAAATATCTTGTATACTCACCTTTTGAGAAAAATATTGGCGTAATTTTTTCTTGAAAACATTAAACTCGTTTTCTACAAAATGAAAATTTTTGAGTTATGACGTTATTGCAGTAAATGAGTGATACGTTGATTTCCAAGCCAAGTGTCCAGCAAAAGAAAAAGTATATCGCAGCAATGCCAAACTAACAGTAGTTGTTCTCCTCTAAGAGATTATATATTAAAATATTTTTTTATGTAGAATTTAAAAAAAATCAAATTTTTAAAAAAAATTCAGAACTAGTTCCGAATATTTAGAGTAATACAAAACTCCATTTATCTCAAAATCAGTCAACATTTTTTTTTTTTGAATTTTTATTTATTTATTAAAAGTATTTAAATATTTTTATATCGATCTGGAAAGTTTTAGCATGTAAGTCGTATTAGCTTTGTAGAAATATATCTGTGTTAAGTCTACAAAAGGTACGTAGTCGTATGAGCAATAAAAAATACATATAATAAAATCATATACAGAAATATTGAAATATTTATGAAGGACAATATTCAACGGGTTACACGATGAAACTTTCCAGATCGATAAAAAATATCCGAATTCAGTTAAATAATATCTATAAATTATCGCAAAATTTGTCTATATTTAACCACGCCTACTTCGCCCATTTATTGGCATAATTCAAAAAGTTGTTCCATTTTTTCTTATCCTCTTATTAGTTTGGCATTGCTGCGATATACTTTTTCCTGTAACGGGGCAGTTGGCTTGGAATTAGAATAATTGGAATTGGTTTAATTTTAGATTCATTAGAATAAAGGGTGATTTTATAAGACTTTTTGGATTTGATTTAAAAAAAAAAACAAATAAAATTTAGAGAAATGTATGAAATCTTTGTTGAGTCGATAGAAAGATCTATAAAATTCAATGTTTAAAGATGATTAAATGTAAATGTTGACAGCGGCTACGCCTCAAATGGTTCATACGCTGGGTCCAATTTTGGCGTACTCTCTCCAACATATCGGCCGGTATCTCACGAATAAATTATTCAACCGTTGCGGGCTTGTCCCTATAGACATGAGCCTTAACATAACCCCACAAAAACTAGTCTAAGGGCGATAAATCGCACGATTTAGGCTGCCAATTGACCGGCCCCAAACGTGAAACAAACTGTTCACCGAACTCGCCTCTCAATTGGGTCATTCTTTCGCGTGCTGTGTGGCATGTGGCACCGTATTGTTAAATTCACATGTCGCATACGTCCAGCTCTTCCATTGCACGTTGGCGCTCGCCATTCACAGTAACGTACCTGCCTTCGTCGTCTTTAAAAAAGTACTGTCCAATGATGCTACCGGCCCATAATCCACACCAAACAGTGCATTTTTCTGGATGCATTGGCACCAAATACGGCAATTTTTGCGTGTTCACGTATCCATTCAACCAGAAATGAGCTTCGTCGCTGAACACAATTTTCCGATAAAAAAAGTGGATCTTCAACAGTAACAGAGGCCCAATTGCTGCGAACTGCTCCGAATCAATAATTCACGGTCATCAACAACACTGGTGGATACAGCTGCGATATTTTCCTTAGTGCGCACTCTACGTATGCGTGTTGGTGGTTTAATGTCTAATAATGTAATTTAGTCACAAGACTATAACCATAAATTGGCACAATGCACTTTCTTAACCGAGCATGAATTTTGATAATAAAATTCAATAATCTGCAAGCGTTTTCCGTTTGTAAGTCGATTCATGGTTAAATTATAGACCAAACTGAACATGTTTAACAGTAACGTGTTACACGAAAACAGCTGAGCTGCCTTCTTTTACTTAAAATATTTGTTTATTCAATTAAAAATTGAATTGGATTATATTTAAAAAAAAAAATTCATGGTTTTGCAGTTCCATTTCGAAAATGAAGCAAAATATACGAAAAAATTAGGTGAAGGATGCAAATATAAAAACAGCAATATTTCAAAAAGTGCAAATGCTAATGTAAAAATTCGGATTCAGCTTAGCTAAGTCTTTAAAAAAATCTTTGTTTCAAAGGCAGGTTCTGTAAAAAGTGGAAATT
This sequence comes from Delia radicum, assembly GCA_021234595.1. NCBI lineage: Eukaryota > Metazoa > Arthropoda > Insecta > Diptera > Anthomyiidae > Delia > Delia radicum. The sequence goes on from CM037854.1 coordinate 119,788,304, forward strand.
TGTTGCGTAGTGTTATAGATCGTTGACTTTTGTTTATATGGATATTAACTTTTGTTTACGGTTGAATTTATTTAAAAAATTTTTAATTTAATTTTTTACAACTAAATTAATGCTTACATTTATTTTTTTTATACATTTGAGATGTAAGCGGAAAAAATATTTGATTACGCTAGATTACAGCAAGTTTGAAAATCTTAACATTAAAATTTTTATGAATTCAATATTTTGGGATTTTTTTATTTTTAACGATAATTTTAAAATTTTTACGCATTTTCTAAGACAACAATTACTTAAATTGTTTCAATAATATTAAAACGTTGAACAAATTAAATGCATACTTTTAAATCTTGAGTGCATAACGTATGCGGAATGAAATTGCAACAAAATGTAATATGTTGTAATTTTTTCTAAAACTAACGTAAATTTTATTTCACTTTAAAAAAAAAAACAATACATACTATTAATTTAATGTAAAAAAAAATTTGGTCCCATCCGATCCGATTTGCGGCAGTTTTGGGGAACTTTTTCCATAGCTGTTGAAAATATCGATGTTAGCATTTTGAGGAGTTCCTTTTAATTTTTTCGATCAGATTTTTTTGTATTTTTCGGTCTAAAGCCACCAGCATAAACTCTTCGCTTTAAATTAGCCCAAAAATCTTCGATTGGACGTAATTGAGGGACATTTGATGGGGTTTCCTCTTTATGAACATATGGTATATGAAGTGTGTCCATAGCGTCTATGGTTTTTCGAGCGTAATGGCTAGATGCTAAGTCTGGCCAGAAGATCACATTTAGGCCTCGATGCATATTTTCTATGAAATCCTTCACTTTTGGCAAACAGTGCTCAATATATCGTTCAGAATTGACAGCCAATCCAGATTCAAAAAACACTGCTTCCGACATCCCTTGCGGATTAATTGCAAGCCATAGTAAAACTTTTTTAAGGAACTTTGTATGCTCCAAATATTTTATTTTGTTAGGTTTCTTTCCTTCGAAAAAGTGCCTTCCCTGCCATTCATTGCCATCTACAAAATAAGAAACAATTTCCGAAGTTTTCCAATTAGTATGATTATTGAAAAAATTACAAATTGTTTCTCGACGTTGTTCTTTTTTTTTGTCGACATTTTAAAATAATTAAATGTCAATTTATTGATAAAATTGTCAAAGCAACATGAGAAAACATGTGGTTATTCAAATATAACGGTAAAAAATTAATAGCTTTAGTACTTTTTTTCCAGCGTTGCAAAACTTGTTGCAATCTTTTCCGCATACGTTATTTTACGATTTTTAAATCGTATTTTATATACATAACTTCCTAGCCCTAGTTATAAGATACTTTTATTATACCAATTTTATACAAATACTTTAAATTATCTTAAAAACTGCAAATTTCGACCTAAGCGATTATGCAAAAATGTCCAAAATACACAGAAAAAACTAAAAACGGGTTTCAATTAAAAATTTTATTGAATCAATAAATATTTTAATTGATTTTGCACCTACCACTGAAATGATAGTATTAACTAAAAAAAATTGCAGACAGTTTATTAAAACTCTTTCAATTAAAATAATAATAATATCAATTAAAAGAGTTATTGTTTTTCTTTACAACCTCATTTAAAAAGTTTAGTTAAATTGATTAAAACTTTAATTAAAACTTGAGAAGAAAACAATGGTAGTTTTAATTGAAAACTCGTATTTTTTTATTTTTGTTATATGCCCCCAATTATATAAAAAAAGAAATGAAGGTTTGTAAATTAAATTGACATTTTATTTTTAATAAAATTAAAGCTTTTTAATATAAAAATGTATTATAAGAAAACAAATAAAAGTAAAGACAAAATTTTTGTTTTGCTTGTCTTGGCTTGAACTTTTTCTTGTAATTGAATTGCTTTTTTAAAAAAATCACACACAACTTTAAAATGATAGTTCAATGACACTTATACTTATTGAAAATTAAATTATTAACAAAAATAATAGTTTAATTGTCCTTTTTCGATAAGGTTTATTTAAATCCACATGTGCACTTTTATTACCACAGATAAAACACGAAACTAAATTAAGTTTTCGTGCGTACACGAATATCTCAACAAAAAAAGTGTTGCAAACTCTAGTAAAATAACTACGATTTTGCGTGTATTTGAAATCGGTAAACTATTCAACTTATTAAAAGTTAATCATTTGCGATTTTTTTTTCTTTTTATTTACAAATTAAATAATATATTGATATAATTAAACCTTTGTTTGATTATTTAATCTAAATAAAATAAAAAAATAGTTTGCCAAATTTTTAAAAATTGTGTTTACATGTTGTCAACATTGTATGGATTATTAGAAAATTCGATAAATTTTTTAATTGAATCAATTAAAAAATTGTTTAAATTGCCATTGATATTCAAACAATCGATTAATTAGATATTTTTGGACCATAATTTTTTCTGTGTATTATAGATTCGGTAATTTTTCACACTTTGTGGGCCGACTAATTTGAATATTTTGTAATCTAGTGTTTCTAGTAAGGTAATGGGATCGAAAAGTTCCATATATGTTATAAAAAAAAAGGCATTACAGAAAATTCATGTTAACAGTTTTAGTGACGCAGAACAAATTTAGAAATATTTATTTTATCCCATAAATAAACTACACATAAACGCGTCTACGAAAATTTTATTTTTAAACGTATAAATAAATAAAAATATACTATGAGTCATTTACGACCTAGGTCAATATTTTATATCAACTCTCTAAGGCAAAGTAAACAACATTGTTCAAATACTAGTGAAACCAAAACAAAATTCCCAAAAACCAAATAATGTTTAATTGTAACACACAAATTTTCAACTTGTAGTAAATTACTTGTGATAAAAAAATTAACAATTAAAACAAATATTTAAACAGTTTTTAATTCTAATCTATAAAAACACAATGTTCTTAATAAAAAAAACAATGTTCTTAACAAAAAACAAACTAATTTGTTTTTTTTTTTTTTAAATGAGAAAGAAATATTTGCACTCGATTGAGAGTTTCTGTGACATTTTAAAATGTAGAAATTTAAAATTAAAATATTTTCAGTCAGTCTTCGAATGTACAGTGAACTGAAATGTTGTAGTTAGTGTCTTGTATGAAAAACAACTCTAATTTAAAACAATTTTTGAAAAGCAATTATTTTTAACGATAATAAAATACTGAAATTGATCGTTTTAAGTTTAACATACACTTACAAATACATATTTTATAATTATTCAATTTTTGATTTGCACGTGCCATTGTTTTTTTTTTTTTAGAACATTAGCCATATAAAAGATTGTGTAAATTAAAAAAAAAAATAAAAAATATATATAAAAAACATTATATTCAATATCGTGTATAAACAAAATTGTTGCTGTTTTAATAAATTATTGACATTATGAGTGACCGTGAATTAAGTTGCAGTAATACAGCCGGACAATTCATGGATCGTGGCCGTATGAATCAAAATGGTGTTGTACAACCATTATTAACAGGTTAGTTGCATTTTATTTTATCAAAATTTTTACGAAATACTTTTAATTTTTATTTTAAACTTAATTTAAAATTAATATTAATGTTTTTAAATACACTTCATATGATAAGTCTATAAATTAATAGAAATTATGAATATAATATAATTGAAGGGCTTATTGTAAAAACTTGATAAGTCACATTTAAATTTTTGCTGATTTTTGCCTTTAAAATTTTGATTTAATGTAGAAAGTAGAACTTTTAAAGGACTTTTGTACCCTTGGCATTTGTTATAAATGTGTAAGCTAGACTTTTATAAAATATTCATCAAATTATGACTAGAAACGAGCTAAACCCAGCAATAAAAAAAATGTGGCTTATCAAGTTTTTACAATAATCCCTTCAACTAATATGAATGTCTGGTTAAAAATTAGTACAACTACTCCAATTTGTTTGTTTTACATATAAATTTATCAATTTATTTTACTAAAAATTTACTAAATTTATATAAGTATTTCTTAAATTCCTATTTTCTTTGAAATTATAAATGTTTTTGGATAAATTTTTTCTTCTCGAAGAAAACAAACAGTCTGTCTCAACGATAATATAAACCAAGATTAGCAGAACTGGTTTGGGTCGCGCTTGTGATCGAGCAAGGACACCAACGGGCAAAATTTTAATATAAATATAATAAAAAAAAAAAACATATAATTTAAAGTAAAAACGAATAATTTTATTTGTATTCGTTTTTCAGAACACCCCCAAATAAATACATATTTTTATATTTTATAAGTACATATTTTACGACTTTTAATGCATAGGGCCTAAATTTTTAAATTAACTTTTGAAACATGTAAATGAAATTTTAAAAATCAGTTTTAGACTTATATCGCACTTGATCAACAAGAGGGTATTAACTCAAAATTTTAAAATTTTCAGTAGAGTCAAAAAACTGTTTATGGCCACATTTTAACAGAATTTAAAAATTCAAACATATCATAATAAGCAAATTCCATATTAAAATATATATACATTGTTTTTGTTTTAAATTTTACCACTCATTGCAAAAAAAAAATCAATTTTTTGAGTTAATACCATTTTTTTTGAAATTTTATCGATTTAAAATTTATAGAATAAAACAAATTTTATCAACAAAACAGTATCAACTCAAAATACAACCAAATATAAATAAAACAGTTTGATTATTTTTAACATAAATAAAGGCTCAAATCAAAATAATACCTTTTTTATGAAAATATACGATTCATTTCTATTTGAACTTTTGTATTAACTCGAAATAATACCTTTTTGTTGAAATAAAGGTAATCACTACATTATCATGAAAATGGTCTCAAAAGTGGTTTTCGAGATGAAAGAGTAATCGGAATACGTTGAAATTTTTACAATAGATAGATATTGATGTTGTTAGTTGATTTCTTGAAAAAAGTGATATTTTAAAAATTTTGAGTTAATACCCTCTTGTTGATCAAGTGCGATATGTATTTAGTTATTTACGAAATTTAGAAAAAAATCTGAAAAAAACTTCTAAAATCTGCACAATAAAACAAACAATAAATTCGGTCGGTTTTATTGGTCGTTTACCTTTAGCATATATTTGAAGCCTCATCCTATTAGTGTTTCCAAATAGCCGGGGTTTCGGTTAATCGATTCTGAAAAAAACCTATTTACCCCTATTCTTTAAAACAGTATTTTTCTCACAAAAGATATTATAAAATTTTTTTGTAAAAATATGAAAATAACTAGTGTCCGACAGAACAGTTCGGCCAGAAAATGCATTTGGTCTGTATTCGGTATTTTAAAGCCTTATGGGCAAATTTGGCGGATGGAAAAATGTTTATTGGGCTGATTAGATGCTATTTTGAGTGTCAAAACAACACTAAAAATAACACTTCTGAATTTGTTAATTATACAAAACACTTAAACATTTTTATAGAAGCATTCACCAAACAAAATGTCCTTTAAATTTACAAGATATTGTTTAAACTGAATAGGCAATGCACCCTGGGACTCCAGGGAAACTTAGCATTCTACGTTCCCACAATTCCGGAAATTTGAATTTTTTGCCATTATAAAAATTTGTGCAAAACACTTTCTATTAACAAAAATCTCAGTTAGTGCAAGACGTTTTAAAATATTATTTTTCGAGTAGGATTAGGGATGTTTCAAAAAAATTTTAAGGATATAAATAGTGCTGAATTTTGCAACTAAAACATAATAATACACATTGGTTTTTATGATATTCGGATGTTTAATAAAAATTCAAGAAAAACCTTAATTTTTCTTAACTACTAACTATATTGATAATAAAAGAAAATGTTTGTTAATTTTCACAATTTAAATTAAGATTTGATGCCACAACTAACTATGCTTAAAATCTAAGCTTTTATACTATACTTGCTTCCGAGTTGATCTGAATGAAATTAAAAATCGTTTAACTGACAAAAACACCCTTTTTTCAAAAACCGAAATTTGGCCTAAAAATCGGGGTTTCCGTTAAACCGTTTTGGAAACACTATAAACCTATTCATCGTGTGCTTATGTTTTTATTTTAATTATAGTGGAGTACGGTTATAACGAACTCGTAGGGATTGGACAATTTAGTTCGTTATAAACGAAGTGGTAAACATTTTCCAAAAATTAATCAAATGACAAGATCTTTTCTTAAATTTTCCTAGTTTTTAAATTTTTGTTTGTAATATTGAAACAATTCTTCTACGTTTTATACATTTTCTTAGTTCTTTTAATTAAAGTTTCAAGTAAAAAGCTAAAGATTTTTAAATTTGCAACACATTTTCCATTTTAATATCTCAATTTTTTCTATGTTCGTTATAAGCGTCAACATTTGTATGAGAATTCGTAAAAGGGCCCAAAAAAATTAGTTCGTTATATAAAATTTTCGTTATAACCGTATTATTTTGTATGAAATCAAACAGTATATAGGGTAAAGAGATCTCTATCACGATTTTCCTGCAAATTCGTGCTCAGGAAATTTGTATTCGCACTGGGTGCTGTGAATTTCCGTCACGAAAGAGAAGGTGAAGGAAAATGAAAAAAATATAAAAACACTTTCTTATTATTCTTAAAAAAATCGGTCCAAAAATCAACTTTAATAATTAAATTATAAATAAATAATTAGTTTTTTTTTGTTTAAACTTTAGTTTTTTATTTGTAAACACTATTTTATCAACATTTTATTTTTTTCAACTTCCTTTACCGACTCTCATTTGCCGTTGAATTATGGCAGATTATCTCACCTTCTTAAGGGAATTTTTTGGTAAAAATTGCAGACTTTAAAATGCTGCAATTGAAAACCCGCTGATGAAATAAACCCGGTGTTCGTTATAACCGAACTAGATTGTATTTGTAAATAGAACACCAAACTTTATTTTTAGCCAACTTTTAAAATGTTTATTCTATTTTTATATTCATTTTAATTAAAGTATTTTTGATTTTTGTCTTAAGAATAAATTTCAGATTTGGTATTTGTTTTTGCTTTAAGAAAACATCTTGACGATCATATTGGATATACAAGTTAATAATGTAGATTTTTTTGCTTGAAAAATGCATTTATTTTAATAACAAAATGAATTGATACATTATTCGAAGTATTGTACATCGTTAGCCACTACTTTTCCCATCTTTCTGGTAGCATATGGATTCCGCACCAAAAGAACTGCTCCCGTTTTGAGGTGAAGAATGAATTAAGCCAATTTCTGATACCATGTTCTGAAGTGAAGCGTATTCCAGTAAGCGCGTTATGCATCGATCGAAACAATGGTAGTCAGAAGGGACAAGTTCTGTGCTGCTATAAGGCGGTTGAGCCAAAACTTCCCATCCACTGTTTTACAAATAGTTTTTGACCGGTCTTGCAACATGTGGCCGAGCGTTGTCATGATGGAAGGTTATGGCCTCGTGTCTGGTCGAATATTATGGTTCGTTTTTCATTGATTGCTCTCTTCAAACGAATCAATTGTGTTCGGTACAGGTCCCCTGTGATCGTCTGACCCGATTTCAACAGCTCATAATACAAAACACCCTTCTGATCCCACCAAATACAGAGCATTATCTTGGCGCCATGGATATTCGGCTTAGGCGTTGGCCGGGTTTTACATGAGACTTTTTGCGCTTGGGGTTATCGTAATGTATCCATTCTTCATGACCAGTAACAATACGATGCAAAAATGACTTCTGTTTGTATCGTTCAAGCAGCATTACCGACATGCAAAATCGCCTTTCAACGCCTCTCGGCGTTGCTTTTGAATGAATCCCAATGCTTTTCAACGTAGTTAAATGGCTGGTTGTCTTACTCCCAATGATAATGCAAGTTCTTCTTGCCTTTGACAACAATCTTCGTGGAGTAATGCTTCCAATTCCTCTTCTTCAAACTTTTTCGGCTGACCAGGACTCTCCTTGTCTTCTGTGTCGAAATCACCACTTTTAAATCGCGCAAACCATCGTTCAAAAGTTTTTTTGAGTTGGTGCATGCTGACCGTAATCTTCTACTAACAATCGATAACTTTCAGCAGCCGTTTTCTTCAAATGAAAGAAGGTTATCAGACTTCCCCGCAAAGCATCTTATTTAGGCACAAAATTCGAGATTATTATAGCGAATACCATATTTGTTATTATTGATACAAAGCATATTTGATAGTGATGCCATATGTTGTCCAAATCGACATTATTAACTTGTATACCCAATATTTGTAACCTTTAATTTAATAAAATCAACTAAAATGAAGTTAGTGGAAATCCAAATAATCCTGTAAGGACATCACATTACATGTAATTTTAAAATGTTCACGATTTTCGTAATCTTTGACATAATAATACCCAGTAAGAAACTGCCAGTGCACAATGGTAAAATGTGGGCAAAACTAAAACAAAATTTTTGAATTTTTTTAGAAATTCTGATGCCAAACGAAAATATATAGCCACCTTAGTTATCGTATGACACATCAAAGTTGCAACATTTATTACATCGATTTCGTAATTAAAAAATTTAATTTAAAACTGAAAACAAAGTGGGATATGGCATTACTTTTGAATTTAGTTTTTTATAAAATTATTTCTATAAAATTAGTTTTGTTTTTAATCATTGCATGGCGATTTTAAGTATTTCCAGTGCGTATTTCCATGATTTTTTTAATACTACAAAATGTATTTTTAAGAAATAAAAAAAAGTTAAACTATTACATTTTAATAAACTCTTGAAAATTCTTGGTACTTCTTGGAGATTGAGTCTTTACATTATTTAATAAAAATTAATGTCTTTAGTGAGTACTATACATTTAGCTGCCTTTTTTGTCATTTATTTAACTGGAAGCATTTTTGCGACTTCATGTATTGCAAATGAATTATTGGTAAAGGCATCACACAGACTTGGGCGACGTCAATTACATTTCAAAATCGTTCACTTGTGAACTTTTTCTATATCATTAAAAATTTCAGACCTACGCTCACACTTGTGGGCTTAAACGCTTCCTTGGAAAATTCTAAATTTTGTCAATACCAGGCATGGGACATAATTCCAATATCCGTGTATTTAATTACAGGCCAATTACTTTTTTATGTTCAATTACAAGTAATTGGGTGCAATTGAGTAATTGCCCTGCAATTAAATACCGAGATGTTGTTACTAATCCCCATGTTTGGTTTTAAACATTTTACAAATTTTCCAAGGAAGCGATTAAGTTCACAAGTGTGAGTGTAGCTCTAATATTATTAATGATATAGACAAATTTCACAAGAGAACGATTTTGAAATGTAATTGACGTCGCCCAAGTCTTGCATCACAGAAGTACCAAAAGTACACATGGAAAGTACTACCATATATTCTAAATTATTGGGGAAAACATTTCTTCGCATCAGTAGATATTAAAAATAAAATTTCATCAAAATCGGTTCATGTACTAAGAGAAAATATGGTCAAATATGAAAATTTATTTAGTTTTAATATATTTTCTGAAAATTATTTATTTTTTAAGATGATCGTATTAAAAATCCTTTTTATGTTGAAAATTACTCGGTTTTGTTTGAGACGCTTTAACAGCTCTTCCAAAAAGCGTTTACCAGAATTCGTTTTACAATAAAATCAGTAGTGTCCGACCGAACAGTTCGGCCAAAAAACTATATTTTGTCGGTTTTTTGATATCTAGAGGCAATGATGACAAATTTTGGTATTGGAAACATGTTTGTTGAGCCGATTTAATTCGATTTTGTGTATAAAATTTAAGAGAAAAGCCGAAGTTTAGCTATAAAGTTAAAAGTTCGGCCGCCGAACTATTTTCAATTTGGCCGAACTTTCTAAAGCCGAACAGTGAATGCAGACAGACTTTCCTTCAAATTTGACACTCGAAATAGCATCTAATCAGCCCAATAAACATTTTCCATCCGCCAAATTTGTCCATAATACTTTAAAATACCGAATACAGACCAAATGCATTTTCTGGCTGAACTGTTCGGTCGGACACTAAAAATCAGTGATCCATAAAAAAATACTGGCGCTATGTCAAAAATTGCAAAACATGTTTTTCAATTGCTATCCAAGCAGAAATTGCCAACGGTTCAAAAGTCTAAGCACTGGTTGAGTATTAATATTATCAAAATAATTACGTTTTGTTTAGGAACAGTATATTTGTTTAAGAACGGTATAGTCACACGGTTTCAAGTTTGATAACTGTTTCAGACATAATTTTATTATTATTTTTAATTTTTTTATATAAAATTTATATTTTTTTCTTGTAAAAAGCTTTTTTTGAGACAACTTTTTTGTTTTCCCTTTTATCAAGTTAGTTTCAACAAATTTAATGCCAGTGCTGGAAAGTTTGAGCAACAAACGGTTAACCAGCAGTTATAATATACTTACCTTATTTATATTATGTGTTTTGTTAGCTCATTTGGTAGAGTTCTTGACTGCCAATCTGGCGGGTAGGGGTTTTCATATTTAAAAGTTTTTCACATATTATTAACACGTCAGCTGTTTGTATTGAGATGATTTTGTGTGAAAAACTTGATTTTATAATTTTTTTAGTTAAAAATACAGGTTTTTAAGCTTTTTCCTCCTTTTTATTTTTTGTTTTGTCTATAAACAAAAACAGGGGGAGTAAACTAGACTGTACTTTGTCTTTAATAAAAGTTTGATATAATTTTTATTAAAAATAAAAATTATGTTTTTTTTCGACCTTTAATTGTGCAATGAAAATGCAAATTATTCAACTTCGCATATTTTTTGTTACATACTTGAAAATACCAAACACAATCGGAAATCACTCGGAAAATTTTTTAAACGATATGAAACTTTCCTTATACGGGATTAGCGTAAGCTACTTACAACCTGTATCCTTGTTGGGGAAAACCGTAAGCTCAAAATTTTTGTTTGTTTATTTTTATACGAAAATAATTCGTTTCTTTTGCTGCTTCTCAGTATTATGTAGTAGTAAGCACTTACATCAGCGCATTTGTTATATCCTGCTTCTAAAAACAAGAAAATTTTTCACTGGGTCCTCTTTTTAAAAAAAGAAATACAATTTTTATCTTATATATTTTTCAAATAAATTTATATTTGCAGGAAAATAATACTTAAACCAGAAATTGCATCTTCCCAAAATTTTGTTAAAATGTGGTTAGGTATAAATTAGAAATGCGCACGTGAGCAGAGTGTTAAAAAATGTTCAAGGTTGATTGAGCGTGAGTCATATTTTTGTTTTAAATTTCATTTTTTAGTTGTTCTTTTTTGTGTAAAATTTATATGTTCGTGGTTTATAGCTCCAAAATTATATTATGTTATCATAACAATTGGATGTTTCACTTCCACAGTAGGAGTTCCCGGACTGTAGTTTTACCAAAAATAAGATATACATTTTTCTGGTATGAAACAATATATTTAAAATGAATAGGTAATGATATCTTTTTATCCACAATTAAATATATTTTTGTGGATATTACACTATATTTTTTTATATATAATTTTAATTTTTTTAATATCTTATTATACAAGTATTCGTACACAATTAGATTAACCGTGTTAAATCATTGTATATTATTCGTCGCTGTATTATCTTTCTGAAAGATCTTACAGATTTATCGAAGAACTATTTACTTTATATTTTTAAGAACAACATACATTTTTTAATAAAGAATTAGTTCCATGGTAAAACTACGAACTACTTACACAACAAAAAAAAAATAAATAATTCCCTAGAAAAAATAATAAGTACTTACATTTACAACTTACATGTACAACTAAAACATTAAAAAAACTACTAAATTTAAAATTCTAAAATGTCCGTATTCAAATTGAAAATTTGCATATTAAATTTCAATTAAAACTAGTTCTAATGTTTTAATTGAAATTTATATAACATTAATTGAAATTTTTTTCTTCAGTGTATAAAAATTTTCATACACTCAGGGAACTTCTGCTTTAAAAATATGTAGTTGTTTGGGTTGTAATACAGTTTCATTATTTTTAATGTAAATGTAAGTCATTTTTAGAACAAATAACATTTTTAACTAACCTTGTAGTTCATTTAAAAAACAACTCACATCAAATGACTGTTTTATGATTTTACATTCATTTTTTACAGTTGTTTTTTGTTATTTAAAAAAAAAAAAAAAAATTTATTTAAAAAAAAAAAAAAAATTTTTACTACAATTGTTAGTCATTTTTTGAACATTAAAAAACAAATGACAATGTTAGTTGAATTTAATGAAATGTAAGTCGTCCTTATTTTAAATGAAATTTCATTTGTTTTTGACTACAATTGCTGTCGTCTTTACCAACATAATTTCCTAAGTGTACATAAAAAAGAAATTATTTTGACTTTAATATCTGATTTTAAAAAATATTTTACAAAACTGCTATTGATTTACAGCGTCAGAGAAGAGCACGTGACTGAATTTTGACTCACAATTACGCTTACTTACGGGGGAACATCGTTATCACGCACACTCACTCAGGGTAATTTTCCACTTACTCACGCTCACTTGAGTAAATTCAACTTTTACACACACGTGATTCTAATGAGTCACCCAAATATAACGATCAAACCTCATCCGGAAAAAATAAAATCCTAAAAAGTGAAACATCGAATTGTTATGATAACATAATATAATTTTGGAGCGAAAATATAAATTTTACACAAAAAACAACAACTAAAAATTGATATTTAAAACAAAAATATGACTCACGCACAATCAACCTCGAACATTTTTTTTACACTCTGCTCACGAGCGCATTCCTAATTTATACCTAACCACATTTTAACACAAATTTGGCAACATGCAATTTCTGTTTTAAGTATTATTTTCCTGCAAATAAAAATTTATTTGCAAAATATATGAGATAAAAATTGTATAACTTTTTTTTTTCAAAAAGAGGAACTACTTCCAATAACGTCCTTTTATTAAGAAAAAGTATATGATTACTTCTTGATTAAAAAAAGTTATACGTATAGGTTAATAACATTGTTATTTTCTTTTAAGTAAATAATTACTTCGTTATTGAAATCATGCTTTCTGGTTTAAATTTAAAGAATTGATTACAATACTACTTGCTTTTCTGACTCTATCGCAGAGTTAACCAAAACTCTCAATAAATGAAATGCGTCTGTATTGGATAAGATAATATTTCCCAGCAAACACAAAACTAAGCATTACAAATGTAATGAATTTTACTTTTAAAAGCAAAATGGAAATGAAGTTTAAAAAAGTAAATAAAATTAAATACAAAATATGCCTCAGTTTTTACAGAATTAGGCAATTTTTTTCACACATATTTGACTGGTCGAGTTTAATTTACAACTGAAACTTAAAAAACTAAGTTTATTTAGGCATTATAAATTAAGTTTTCCAAATTTAAGATTTTGTAACAATTTCTTATTAACAAAATATGTTTTAAATTTGAAGAACTTAATTTATTTCTCAGCTTGAACAAATAAATTTTAAGTCGGAAAAAACTTGTTCGCAGCAATATGTAGAAGGAAAAAGGGATAACAATTTCAAAGCATTTCTTTTTAACTCTGGAAAATCGAAATCATTTAGATTTTTCCAGAATTCTATTCCCATTTTTCCCAGAGCTTGGACTTCGGTTCGAAGAAATATAATTTCTGATTGTATATCGAACTCATATTGAGTAACATCACAGTTATAAGGGTTATTAAATACTGTACTTTCATCTAAGCAAAACGAAAGAAATTTACAATTTATCAATTTTTCTTTAATAGAAGACTCCAAAGAATTTCCTATTTGGGCAATACGCCTAGCCACAGTTTGGGGTGACAAGGGAATTGACTTTATGAAATCTGTTCTATAATTTAACGTTTGAAAAGTTTTTTGTAAATTATTTTTTGCTAGCATTCCATCCATAAATGGTCTGCCTTGCTGAGCGATTTCCAAGCTTATTTGGCTTGAAATCTCCATTTTTAATTTTTTATTTAGCAAAATTTCATCATTTTGCTCTTCTTGCAAAACCCATTCTTTAATTTTTTGCATATAAAGGTTTTTTTTGCTCAAGAAAAAACATTTTCCTTTTTTCCTCTTAATTTACTTATTTCTTTGTGAAAAAGGTCAAAATGCCTTTTAATTGAAAATGTTTTCTTTGTTTTAAATGTTTGGTAACATAAAATGCATTGCATGTTATCAAAAGCATTTTTAATGACAAAACAAAAATTTCTGTCTTCCATTATACTATTTTGTTTGCTGGTTTATTTTGAAATTAAATCAAAGCTGAAAAAACAATAAAGCTGAAAAAAAGCAGTAAGCATCCGCACATGTGCACTCGTTAACACTCAATTAACGACTGAAATCAAATTGAAATAGAAGAGAACAAGCGTCGGTGTGAGTTTTTTTATTGTTTTTGTAGCACAATTGTGCACAGAAAATGAATATTTGGATTACTCTGCTCTATCGTTGGAATGTGTTTGGTATTGCAGTTACTAAATTTTTCAATTAGATATGTAAGCAAGTGGGGGGTATAGCCTTCTTTTTGGAATGTGTAATTTTTTCGTGGTTATGAACACATATGAGCATATACGAATCCTATATGGTAGTATGTGGACATTAGGGCGCTCCAACCTTATATGGAGCAAAAAATATGTCATTTATTGACTGCCCCCCCCCCCCCCCCCCCCCCCCCCCCCCTTAAAATATGAATTTGGGTGTAAAACAACGTATCCCAAAAAATTAGGACAATCCAACGGGCCTGAAGTTTAAAAAACGGTATATATAGAAAAAATATGACTTTTTTTAAATTTCTTAAAAATTTTAATATTTTAAGTTGATCTTGCATTTAAAGGATTATAAAATCATAATAAACAGTAAATTATCTTTCTAATAAGGCAATAAAAACTAAAATCGGTTAAAAAACATCCAAGTTATTACAATTGCCCCCGGCAACTAATGTGTCACAGAACGCTTAATCAAGAAGTTCGAGCCCAAATTTTGAAATTCGTAGAAATAATGTAATGCAAAAACATTTTTGTATTTTTTTAGCTCCAAGGTACTCAATTAAAAAGTATTTTTTATCATGTGCTTTGCAAACTCGTTTTAAACTAAAGCCAAAAAGTCTGAATTATTAAACACAGTTTTCAAATCTCCAATTTTAAAGTTTCAAAATTTACTAGGGTTTATATATGTGCATGAACGAGTTTATTCATGTTCATAAATGGATACATATATGTTGATTTTTAACCGGGTTGCTGTTAAGATGGCGATTGTACATTTATATTAAAATGAAGAATACATTTACGCTGATAAATGTTTTTGTTTTTAATTTAAGCATTTTATATTGCAGTATTATTAAGGACCGATTACTGAATGAATGTCCAGTTAAAGTTAAACAAACAGTTAAATTGAAAATTTATATGTGAAACAACAACAAATATGTAACTTAAAGTCCCAGTTAGTAGCAAACGGGACATTGTGAAAATGAGGCTAAGTGTTTAAATGTGTCAGTTTTATTTAAGTGAAAAGTACATCAGGGTTTTATTACAATTTATTTATTTAAACTTAACTAAAATGATAACAGTTGCGTACAAATGATTCGCTATAGTTTGCAGTTCATTAACCTCTTCATCATCATCTGTGTATCATTTGCAGGGACAGGAACTTCATGTACTAAAAAAGTGTATTTTAGGCGCCTTAATATGCATGAAAAATTTTAAAATATGCACTAAAAAATAATTCATGCCCATTTTTCGTAACCGAAATAATTGAAAACCCGTTATCTGTAAAATACCATTAGCGTTATAAAAAAAATACCGATATCCTTAAAATACCGTTTCCGAAATAAATGAAATAGCGTTACCCTTAAAATGCCGTTACCGAAATAATCTAAAATAGCGTTTTGTTTAAAACAGCAATACTTTTATTTTTTTAAATAATTTAAGTCGCTACATGATAAATAATTAAAAAATAATATAAATAATAAAAAAAATTCTTCGTATGTTAAATAACATTACCCTTTTAATACCGTTACCGAAATAACTGAAAACCCGTTACCGTTAAAATAGCGTTACCACTAAAATACCGATTCCGTAATAACTTAAATACCGTTATCACTAAAAACCCGTTACCGAAATAACCGAAATATCGTTTCCCGTAAAATACCGTTACCGAAATAAAAGAAAATAGCGTTATCCTTACGATACCCGAATCGATCGGTTACCATCCATGCTATTTTTCAATATAACGAATTAAAATGATGGGTTAACTGTGCAAAACTAATGCAGAGAATATATTAAACTACACAAATTTATAGGGTTCGGACTTTCTCATTTATTAATTGAAGTCCTTAGATACGCAACAACAAACAAAATATGGTGATGCATTTTTTTTTGGCCTGAAATTTGATCCATAAATGCATGAAAGTCCGAAGATGTTGCCGAAGATGGGTTAATAATAATGACAGATTAGAATATTATTTACAGGTGATGACATCAAACAGCAAACATTTAAAAAATTATATTATATTATAATGTGAATATATCAACATACATGCTTTTAACACAGTGCAACAAAAAATTTCTTTGGGGGTTTTGTATATTTCTTTAGGGGTTTTGTGTATCGGATGGTATACTTTTACTTCGCTTTGAAACCATTTAGTCTGAAATTTATTATTCTATCAAACTACTCCTGATAGTAACAAATATTTCAGTGCCCCCCACATAATAATTTGACAATTTTTTTCATATTCTCTTAAATTTATTAGCAATTAGAGTTTTCTATTTGTAATATTAACATTTATTTGTAATATTATTCCTGACAATTCAAAATGAACTGCAATTTTAAAAGATCAACAATACACACAAAATTTCCATACCAAACATACAGGTACCATGCAATCTAACAAATAAAAACAAAACAATCAACTAGAATATGTTGTGTTTAAATATTAGTATGCATGCCGGATTCCCAATTCGTTCCCAGTAATGGTAACATTAGCACTTGGACTGGCAACCCTGCCAAATAACTCCCAAAATAACTTTGAGCAGGTGCTTCAAAGTTTATTTTGGGGCTTCTGGATTGTGTGCAACGTAGGTCTTTGAGGCTTATCAGCGACAGTAGGGTTTCAAACCCTTTTCACTCGTTGGAGCATCGTCGGAATGTGCATTGTGTGACTTTGTTCTATAGATATTACCATGGAAATGTTCTGCTGAGATAAGTCGACTCATCCCGAGGGCCCGGGTTTCTGTTCGTACTACACTCAGGGAACTCCTGCTTTAAAAGTATGTAGTTGTTTGGGTTTGTAATACAGTTTCTTTATTTTTAATGTAAATGTCAGTCATTTATAGAACAAATTAAATTTATTACTGATCTTGTAGTTCATTTAAATAAACAACCCACATCAAATGACTGTTTTATGATTTTACATTAATTTTTTACAGTTGCTTTTTGTTATTTAAAAAATAAATGTTTAATTTTTTTTACTAAGATAAGTGGTTCATTTTTACTACAATTGTGGTTCATTTTTTGAACATTAAAAACAAATGACAATGTTAGTTGAATTTACTGAAATGTAAGTCGTCCTTTCTTTAAGTGAAAATTCATTTGTTTTCAACTACATTTGCAGTGGTCTTTACCTACATATTATTCTAAGTGTACCCGCTTGTCAAGTAGATCTCATCCGCACAACGCATTACAGAGAAAATTTGTTTTCAGTCGCGCTAGCTGTATGTGGAATCGTCTGCCTACAGAGTTCCAAACACACTACTCCTTCTTTCTTCCTCCCCTGATATCAACACAATGCAATGCAATAGTAGGGGATGCCTGAGTGTTGGTTCAAAGTAAAAAAAAAAAAAACTATTAGTGTTTTCTATTTGTAACAGTAACATTTAATTATGATCGGTGCGCCCCGGTAGGCTAGTTGGTAGCGTGCTGGCTTATCTGTGCGGGGGTCGTGGGTTGGATTCCCACCAGAGGCACTTCTCTGTTTTCGCTACAACGCGCCGAAGGCCATAGTAGCTAGTGCTCGGTTAGGGAAATAGTATATAATTTGTAATTATATGATTATTAATTAATAAAAAAAAAAAAATATGATTTCAAACCTGACAATTCAAAATTAAATGCAATTTGACAAATTTTTAAAAATTTAATTATAAAATACATATTTTTGAATATTTATTTAAATTTAATTTGAAAAATTTTCACAGAATTTTGAGATTTTTTATAGATTAAAAAGTCCAGGTTTAAGTCTTGCAGACTGACTAATAGTGAAGTTTTTACAACCCAAAGCCGGGTTTAGCAATAAAACATTCTAGTTTTGTTTGGTTTGCGATGAAAAATAATTATGGAAAGTTAAAAATTTTCATTTAAAACGTTGTAAAAAAAACTATATTCTCAAAATTTGGTGTTTCCCGTGGATACAAGAAAAAAATATGCAAACAAAACAAATAATATTTGAATCCACTTGCCAATTTTACTATAAAAATGGAAACTTTTTTCTGAAATATTTACTAAAAAGCATTTGATTTACCCGACTCTAAGTTTTCTGTTATCAAACTATCTCAAATGCCATAAAAAACTCTTAAAATTTAATGATTTTCTTCTAAAACGAAATTATTTTTTTTAATATTTTATTATTTTTAAGTTTTTTAATTATAAAAAATTTTCCCTGAAGAAGTCTTCCAATGCGAAGACGAAATATTGGAAATAAATACTTATAATTATAAAATAAAGGATCTATAGCTCAATAAAACAAAAGGCAAAATTTATTCAAAAAGATCGAAGAAAAATAAGAAAATTTAAATATTTTATCTATAAATAATGCTTTAAGTTCTGAATAACTTTTTTAAATAAAAAAAATCCCTGATTCCGTGGATTTAAATTTTAAAAAATTTTTGTTTATAAAAATTATTGATTTTAACTTTGAATATGTTTAAAATTTTTATTAAAAAAATGCTGCAATTTTTTCTTTAAATATGCCCACTCCTTCATATGCCACTTAGTGGATAAAAACGCTGAATTAGAGTGCTTTTAATGAAGAAAAAATCAGCTAATTATACACTAAAAAAGTTAGTAAAGTCAGCAACATTTTGCTGAGAGGATAATTGCAGAAAAATTGCTAATATCAGCAAACAAATTCGTAAATTCAGCAAAAATTTTGCTGATTTTGGCTAATTTTTTGCCTCCCATCAAAAGTGTTGCTGACTTTACTGACATTTTTTTAAGTGTGCTTAAAGTCTTGCTTTACCATTCACTTTTTAAATATAAAATAATATCATTATATTTTTAACCGGTTAACTGGTTTTGTCGCATATGCTACGGAAGGCAAAAACTATAATTGCTAACTTTACATAAGATTTTTATTTAAGTCAAAAACAATGTTACTTTGTTATTTGATGCTTCAAATAGTATACAATTTTTTCTTTCATTTAAATTTTGAATTGCACCGGATAACAATCACATTGCAGAAAAAAATATTGTCCATAAAACTTAAATTTTTCAATTTTTGTTGGATTTCAATCTAACTTTCCATTAAAAGTTTAATAATATTTATTAAATGTTTAATTAAACAGGAATTTGGTTTACACAACATTTCCAGTTTTCATAACTTTTATTACCAATTTAAAAAAATGACAACATTAAAAAAATCATGAAATTAAAAAAAAAAAATCGTCAAAATTTAAAGAAATATACGAAATTGAAAAAGTCGCAAAAATTTAACAAAATTGTCAAAAATAAAAAAAAAATATTTTATTTGTAATATTTGCGATTTTTCCAATTTTGACATTTTTTCCTTATTTTTGACGACTTTTTTCAAATTCAATTAAAGTTTTATGAGTACATATCTACTAAAAGTTAGCTTGAAATAAAAAACATCATTCAATTAATTTTTTTTTTTTTAAAAGAGAAGCAACACTCAGGAAATTCTTCCTATTTATTAATGTGTTGCTTTCTTTGGAAAGATGAAAGTGGAGAGATGAAAGGTGGGGAAAGATGAAGTTCTTCACACATTAATTGAAACTAAATCAATTAAAAAGTTACAAATTGTCTTAATTGATACTACAATATAGGACCGAATTCAAGTAAACTTTTAATTGTATTTACAAATATTTTAATTGAAACTCGATTTATGTTTTAAATAATATCGTATTATCGTTGTAAATTTTGTTTTCCCAACAAAGTATTTTCAGTTGATGTGCCGTTAAAAAAAAATATGGAGATAAATTAAAACCATTCTTAAAAATATAATTTAAAAGCTTAAACACTTTCAAACAGGTCGCGATATATCGGCTAATGTTACGTTTTCTTTGATTGAATTTATTTTGCATTCTGTGTATTAAAATTAAACAAATTCTAAATATTATGTAAAAAATATTACATTAACTTCATAATTTTTCAACCGGTCGCAAAAAATCTCGATGTAAAATGTATCTAAAAAATTATGGTATCCCAAAGTTAAATTTTTCAACCGCATTCTAATAATTATCTAGAATTGGTCGAAAAAAACTCTGTAGTCTTGTTTCTAGGTAAACTTAAGTTGATTTTTTTAAGTCCGCAGCTAAAACTTTTGTAAGACTTTGAAAATATCGATATCATTTTTGACTAATCGATCAAAGACAATTTTGGCCAAAGATTAAATTTTTTCTTTGAGCATAATTACGAAAAAAATCGTTGCACAGTGTTGTTTAAGGTCTAGGTTGATATAAAACTTCTATTTTTTGGCACAGTAATAAATATAATCAGTTTTGTATGTAGCTGCTATTAATTTGCAGATTAGTTTTTTATAACAATAATTAAAAAATGGATGTTTGAAATTTTTTCTCAGATACTTTGGACTTTTTCAATATGAATGTTGAAAAAAAAAAATAGCTCACAATGAGCTATTTTTATTTTAGATAATATAGAAATGTTGTAATAAACCCCCTCAAATCTGTAGACAATTAACTGATACACCCTTAAAAGTTTGTCGGTATAATCTACTACATTACATTTGAAATAAGCTGAACAATCGGCTATACTCCGAGAGGGCGACTGACCTTAGGTGGATTAATGGCGTGACTTGTGTGGTGACAAGGAACATCTGTCCGGCTCTGGTTCTGGGGCGAACGAGGGCGCTCCTGACGCTTTCCAGGGGGGAAATCTCTGACATGATGGCGGTGATAATCAGCCACTGTCTTATTGGCAGGCACGCTCGTAGGTTGGGGGTGTTATCGCCGGACTTCTGTAGGTGCTGCGGGGACGAGAAGGAGGAGGAGAGTATGGAGCACTTTCTCAGTTCATGTCCTGCGCTGGCGCTACGTAGGAGGGCCTCACTTGGATCGGCGTTCTTTCACGATCTTGGGGAGCTTTCAGGTGCTGGTATTCCGCACCTCCTTAGCTTCGTAAGAAGCTCTAACTGGTTTAACGGTGCAGTCTGATCGGTAATCCGTCAGTCTCGTGTCATCACAACGGACCTCAGAGTCGAAGTATGCTACCACTCCGACCTAACCTAACCTACATTTGAAATAAGGTATATGAATTTAAAAATGCAACAAATGTTTTTACATTTTAAATAACTAAACTGGTGTATCCCTTGTGTCCGTAAAATTTTTCAATAAAAATGTTTACTTCTTCTTCTTAGTGTAAAGAGACTAACTAAAGAAATATTCTACAGTAATTAATATAAAAATTAATTACGATTGTCATTATCTGACGGTTGCAAAACACTTTCTAACATGAAATTTGAAGAAACTTGCTTAACGGCGACTCAATCTCTAAACCTACACTTGGTATCCAACTATTGTATGTGAATAAAGCGCATCATAAAACGTGATAATTACTTGTGAAAAAGAGATAGGATTAAGAAGAAAAATCATTCTAGTTGAGAAATGAATTGTGCATTGGTATTAGTTAATTCTGTCTCTTCTGATCGAAACAATACTTGTTTGTATGTAGTGTGACCAAACTCCACTTTAGCCACAGTCATCGCTGTGTCGACCGTGGCTCAACTCGTTAAGAGGTGAGATTACGATGCATAGCTTGATGCTAAGGCAGTGAGTTCAAATCACAGTACGACACCAAAAAATAAAAAGTTTTTCTTATAGAGCAAATTAACAATATAAAATACTTTGTTCAATTGACACATAAAATTAACCACTGACGAGTCCCAGGAGGGGGACAAAACTGCGGCAGTCTGGTGTATCCCTTGTGTCCGTAAAATTTTTCAATAAAAATGTTTACTTCTTCTTCTTCCTGTAAAGAGACTAACTAAAGAAATATTCTACAATAATTAACATAAAAATTAATTACGATTGTCATTATCTGACGGTTGCAAAACACTTTCTAACAAAAAATTTCAAAATTTAGTAACGTCATGATGCTTGTTAGGAAAAGACCTAACCACGTGGTTGATTACTAAGAAGACAAGAATGGAGCAACATTGATTATTAATAGGTTTTTTGTTAAAGTTCTGCCTATTATATAGGCTCTAGCTTTTCTTAAACTTCGGGTTCTGATGAGATCTTTAGCCAGATCGAAATACTAGTATCAACCTAGCTAATATGTTTGATTTGCTTTATTTTTGTAAATATACGGAGGTTGAAAGCTCGTTATAAATTGAAAAAAAAAAAAAAAAAAATTTAGTTTTTTTTAACTTTTGAAAAATAACGGTAAATTTTTTACTAAAAAAATGCAGTTCTTGCAATCGTTTATTAAAGTGCTGTGTTTTTGTAACAACTGTTACAAAAATACAGTATTTTTCTATAGTTGGCTTTTTAATCCTATACTTCATGGCGTTACATATTTGAATAATTTGACTAAATGAATAGCATAATACTATAAGTAAACAAGCCAAACAATTCCTTTTGATTAAATACGATAAAGACACATCTGTATTTTAATATCAAACAGTTTATATTTCTAAAATAACGGGAAATTTTAAGATATGGCCTTTTTTGTGGTGAAATTTAAAAAAACGGTGATTTGAAAAAAAAAATTTTATAATTTTTAAACAATTACAATTTATTGGCAGTAAGAATTTAAAAGTTATTAAACAAACCACTTAGTTAATAGGATAAAATTATAATCTTTCCGAAACACATAATTTGGTTTTATATATTCGCTATATTTTTGTTTATTGGGTGATCCGAAACTTTTACCCTTTTTGCTACTAAAATCGTTAAAAGTGAAAATATAGAAACACGCCGAAATAGGTGTTCACATATTTTTAATTTACTATCAAAATATTGAACGTGCATTTTGTATTATTTCATAAACTACACAAACAACTGTCATGTAGTAACTGTAAAACTTTTTTTGAGTGTGCACAAATTTTGAAACAACTGACAAAATAGGTAAAAACTACTTTTTTAAACAGACATTTTTTTTCGATACTTGATAGCTGAATCAAGCTGTTGTTTAAACATCGTTTGTTACTGTTTTTTGTGTTTTATCGGTTTTTGGTTTTTTGAAAAGTTAAATTTTCGAATAACTAAAAACTTAAGTTGTGTGTGCTCGGGTTTTGACAAAAAATAGGAATTTTTCGATTAAAAATCAGCAATTTTGCAGCCCTAGAAAAATTAACAGCATTTTCGAGTGAATGAAGCCGGATGCATAATTTGATTCGATGATTGGTTTTGCCATATTTGTGACAGTTTTTCGCATACATTTTAACTATTCTTATAGCTTGTTGATAAAATGGAAGTCACTTCCAAAGTTATGTTTCAGACATTGACTAGAAAAACTTAGGAAACCCTTCAACTCCAACGAAGTACGCTTTTATTAATATATCCCAATAAAAATTGTCCTGAAATTCAAGTTTAACTCAAGTGTAATTCAAGTCCTAATTTCCAATTTCAAGCCTTGATTTAAACTTAATTTACACTGCAATTCAATAGCATACTGCAGCAAAATGGATACTCGATTATCGGTCGAACATAACAGTGTAAATATGCTTGAATTCAAGCCTTTATTAGCAGATTAATTAAAGTTCAAACGGCACACGAAAAACGCCTGCATTCAAGCCAAATCTTCTAGCAAAAATCTAGCCAATTTACACACGATGACAATTGTAAAAATATTTTAAAATACATACATTTACAATGTTCGCTTTACATTCAAAATCTTGAGAAGGAAACCATCTTGATGCATTAATTTTTATGGAATTCGCACTACTTCTGACAGCGTTAAACGATGTAGTGGTTTTTTGAGCTAAGAACAGAAGTAAAATGTTAGACCGAAACAAATGCAATTTACTTACATATTTATTGCAATCCAAGGAAGAAGTTGTACTTCATCTGAGTGAAAACACCAATCACCATTCGGATCGACCGTCTTCGATTTCAATAAAATTCACTAAAACTGTCATACTTGACCAGAAATAGACGAAACATAAATTTCAGGTTCTTTAAAAAATTCCAAAAAATTTATCTTAGAATTGAACAACAATATGAATTAAATAAATTTGGCACAAAAAATATTGAAAATTCCTCATAATAAGGAATTTATCGCTAATTTCCATATCCCAGACATTTTTAACTCTTGGTTCCAAACTTGGCTTATTATTGACACAGAAATAAATAAAAATAATACATACAATGTCCATAACCATATTTAAAGCGAAATTTTCTAGGATTTTCGAATTGTTCTCTTATACATATTTTAATGTCCACTCATATATGGGAATTTATATTACTTTTTATTGTTGTTTTTCTAAATTACAACAACAAAGTTTGGATTGTTGCATAAAATAAAGAGTTGTTGTTGTATTATAATCTAAAAATAGTATTAGAACTTTTTTCCATAAATTTGTGTAAGTTTATATTTGTTACATTGAAGCACACCTATTTCATTGTCCACATGTGTATTTTGAGCCCATTTCTGGCTCATTTTCGAGCTTGCTTGCTAGCAAGGCATTTCACTTTTTAAACACAAATTTTTTAAAGTTTATTTGGAACACAAGTTGGTTTACCACAAATATTTATTGAGATCATATAAAAAAATAAGTTCATAAATTCATATAAAAGTTTTGTCAACGTAAATTAAAATCGTGTAACCGTACATTAAGTTTGTAATACAATTTTCTATTAGAACAATAATTATAAATGATTGAACATTTTGGATGTTTTACATAAAAAATTGCATTTTTGGTCAAAAACATAACTTTCTTAAACCGATTCAATACCGGCATCTTGCCGGTATTAAGGAAAACGAAAACGAACGTTATTGGTATTTTATCGGTTATTAATTTGAAACGGGTTTGAAATGGATAACTGTATTTAAAAGGTATCGGTGGCCAATATTGATCAGAACTTAAAAGGAAAACCACGATTATTTTGTAAATAACGCATTTTTTTGCCATTCTTATAATATTTAATTACTTATATTAAATACTTTTAAACTCGCAAAATTAAAAAAATTTTTACACTACTTTTCGCTTATAGTCACATCTCTTAGTTGCACATAAGTTGTTTATCGCTAATGTGACTATACTACATAAGCGATATAGGTCATTTTATTGCTTATAAACGACTTAGAATATAGTCATCATTTAATGTGACTATATAAAATTTAATTAGTATTATAACGCTTGGAAAGTTGGAATATAAAAACGATGTTTGAAAAGTTTCAGCTCAATCCTCTACTGTCAATTTTCATTTCAGCATCTTAAATTTTTATATAATTTAGAACCTAAAAATGTTAAGATTTCACAATTATTTCAGAAATTTTCTGTACTGTGACTATAACATAAATTATTGGCATATAATTTTACTTTTAGTATCCAGAGCTACGTTGCATATATGCCAAAAGTAATTATATCATTAATGGCCTATATCGCACACACAGAGAATATATTCGTTGTGATAATCGAATTTGTCGCCAACCGAATTTAGGTAGTCACATGTACTATCAAAGTATTTTGTTACAGCTACCGTCATTTGCAGATATGTCTACCATATTAAGACTTCATATTCAGTAAACTCTACCGAAATTTTTATAAAATTATTTACGAAATAAATAAAACACTGTTTCCAATAAATATATATTAATAATGTTAAAAAATACAAAAACAAAAACATAAACATAAACATAAATTACCATGCTAAATATACCACCTTCAAATTTTTAGCTGCAAGTTCTCTTATTTTCCTCTGCAAAAGTCTTCTTACTGAGATTCCAGGATCACATTAATGTATTCTTCATGGATTACATCAAATATCTTCGAGCTCTGAATTTTATTCTACTTGCAGATGGCATTTAGTTCCATACGGGTTTTCTGCACAGATTGTTTTAACTAAAACAAAGAAGATCAACATTTTTGTTTGTTAGAATACTAGAATTATAATTATTTTTATATAGGTGCTAACCTAAACAATATTGTCTTCCAATTTCTTGATTTTTTTAGCTTTTACCCATGTTGATTAACATTATTGTTATTAATTTTTTTATATCAAAATAAAATTTTCTTAATTTTATTGAAATTTTATTAAGAAGTGAATATTGAAAATCTGTTCGTACTAAACATTGGCACATTCAGTACTTTTGCTTTAAAAATATGTAGTTGTTTATGTTGTAACACAGTTTTTTTATTTTTAATGTAAATGTCAGTCATTTGTAGAACAAATTAAATTTTTTACTAATTTAAAAAAACAAACCACATCAAATGACAGTTTTATGATTTTATATTCATTTTATACAGTTGTTTTTTGTTATTTAAAAAAATTAAAAATAAATGCTTGTTTATTTTTTACTAACATGTGTTTCATTTTTACTACAATTGTTAGTCATTTTTTGAACATTAAAAAACAAATGACAATGTTAGTTGAATTTAATGAAATGTAAGTTGTCCGTTCTTTAAGTGAAATTTCATTTGTTTTTAACTACATTTGCAGTGGTATTTACCTACATAGTATTCTAAGTGTATGACAAGATCAGAAAAAATTATCGCTGTTAATAGATTATGACGAACTTCATTAACTTTCGACACTTTGAGGTAAAAAAAAATATTTATTTTGGATGAAGCCATTATTTTTGCTGCTAAATCAATTCGCGTTAATTATTTATCTTTAAGGGCACAAACATTTTGGCGGTTTTAAGTTTCAAGCAAATTAAAAATATTAAACTTATAGTTTTTGCATGTGTTTAATTACACCTACATCAATTTATAGATCTTATTGTATTTATGAAACTCAAAAATTTTTATTACACCACCAAAAAATATAAAAATAACCCGTTATTATTTGTGAAAACACTAATTTTTTGTCGGTTTAATGATATATAATTGGGTTAGGGGTTAGTTATTTGCAGGAAATCATATTAAATATTTTTAAATTTGCAAAATCAAAAATTTTATAAAAAGTATGATTTCTTAGATTATATATATTTTGTTTGCTCAACAAAATGTAAAGTCCTTAAAATTTGTTTATGCCTTTTCGATTTAAGGATTAAGCTTATTAAAATATTGCGCCTGTATCCGCCAGAAAGAAAAAAATTAAACTTTTTTGCATTTCATCAATTAAGGCCTTTGTAAAGATTCACTCTAGATACCTAACAATGTTCTCAAGCCATGTTTTTTATAAAAGAAATTCAAAAACAATTAATTAAATTTCGCTAAATTTTTAAAAAGTTGATAAAATTTTTAAGTTTTAAATTTTTAAAATGCCATTTTGACTCGGAGATGCAGTTCACAAAGAAACTCAGTTCATGCAATATGCTAGACAATTTCAAATATAATTATGAATGTCAGACACAAAAAACATACTTTCAAAAAAAGTCACGCCAATACCTTATAAGTTTGTGATGTTTGCTGACATTAACCTGGTATACCTCAAACCAATACCATTAAACGCCACAAAAACCGTAAAGAAAAATCTGCGAAAGTTTAAAAATCTGAAAATTTGGTTTAACTTGTAAACCAACATACACAAAGCAACACTAACCAGAAAAATAGTATCACTTCCCAGGTATTTTTTCTGTCGCACTGTGTAACATGTCGAGATAGCTCTGATGGTAGATCGGTTGACTGACAACCTGAAGTCCCGCACATACAATATTTTTTCCGTAAAGACTACTGAATATACACCTTAAATTAACTAAACATCAGTTGAAAAAAGGACTACTTACTTTTCTTTAAAACAATTGTATTTTTTAGTTTATTTTCAACTGTTGAAAAATTAATAGACATAATCCAAAAAAACAATAGATTGATTTTGTTTATTTCAATACTCAATATAATATAACAACTTTTTGTTTTAAACAGAAAATTTAACTATTACCGAAAGTCCGTTTTTTTTGTTTATTTTGTTTATTGAATAACAGACAGAAAGTTAAAAAATATATTTCTTTGAAAATTTAACTGAATATTAGATTGAAACAACTTTACTTTTAAATAACTGTTGATGTTTTATGGAAAAGTTCTTGTGAGTGCGGGTTTGAGTCCCATGTGGGCTCACTATTTTTGTCCCTAATATTATTTTTTATTTTTTTTTTTTTTTTTCGGAGTTTAGTAATGATTTGTCATTATTTTAAGCGACATCCCCATATAAAAGTAAAGAGGTTCGTAATGACAAGTACTTGCCGTTAGCAAATATATACTTATATAACCACTTATATGGTAATGGGCAATTCCATATGTGACTTACACTACATTTGACAAAATTTTTGCCCTTTTCCATCGTATTTTATGAATACCAAGATGTTAACAATATTAATTTTATCGAAGATCTACAGAAAATAATACAATTTACATGTTGTTATAAAAACTTGCACACTTGTCATAATAGAGATATGATTTATTCAGTCATTTGTGATTGTGACTTACACTATACTCAAAAGGAAGTCGGTTTTTAGAGTCTTTTTGAACTTTGAAAATCTTCCTCGTTAGCAGTGTTATGACAATAAATTTTATCTTCAGCCATAATAAACAAAATAAATCATTGGAAATTAGTAAAACGATATTCTTTACTTATTTAGAAAAAAAGTTTCAACAAAAATATATTGTGACTTACACTACAGACCAAAACGTGACTTACACTACCGTCATTTTGCCATTCTAAAAATTAGCCTTTTTCCATTAAACATCCAAAACTGAAAACACAGGATTCAAAACTGAAGTCTTGTTATTGCTTTAAACAAATAAAACTATATTTATTTTCATTATATTGCAATTTTACAAACTTAAAATTTTATTCAAAAAACAGGTAATGAAAACAAAGAAATTCATTATTCAAAGTAAATAAGTAAATATAACGAAAAAAACAAACGTAAAAATAAAAATAATTCATATACAACCGCAAAAATTGGTAAACTTAAAACTATGCAGACTCATCTGATGAGGTATCAGAAAAAACTTCCTGATATCTTGATGATTGTGATGCAAACACAGGAGTATTTAATGGCACCTTTTGTTGTTTTAGCTTACTTCTATACTTCCTCATTTCTTCAGCTTTTTTTTCGTAATGAAGATAGCACATCCAAAGACGCTGTTTCTTTCAGCGCACACCGTCGTTGTCTTTGTTTCATGGCTTCATTTTTCTTAAAGTTGCCGGTAAGCCCTTTTTCCTTTAATGCCTCCCGCTGCTTTTGTTTTCTCTGAGCCGATGTTTTGGCCATCACTAAAAAAAAACCATCAAAACGTTACATTTCATGTAATTACGCCGTGACTTACACTTCATTGTGACTTACACTACACACATGTGTAAAACAGTTTGCTATTTATGGATTAAGATTTTTGATTTTTGAGGATGGCGTTATATAGGCAATGCTGTCTAGTAAGAAAATTTAAAATTTAAATGATGTACGATAAGATTTGAAGAAATCAGAAAGAAAATTGTGTTTATATTGTGACTTACACTACAACCTTATGGTGCTCTCTTTTTACATGAATATTTCTTATACGCATAATGTTACATTAATAGCAAACTGTTTCGTTAGTAAGTTCATACTTTACTTTTCAAAATATAATTATTAATTATTCACAATTTAAAATACTTACCGAGAAAATGCAGTTCCTATTCAAAACTAATAGCACAATCAGCTTATGCAAACAAGGTCATATGGTATATGGCAGTATTGCCAAAAAACAAAAATAAAAATTAGGGTTTTCATTGCAAATTCTTAAAGTATAACTATCATATGATCGTATGAAAGTATTTTTGTTTCCAAAAATTAGTTTTTATTTTTGTCACTTTAGGTGTACTTTCATATGAAATTGCCCTAATGATTTTCTACACTGGGTTCTTTATTTGTTTAACTTAAATAAATAAATATATTTAAATTTATAATTTATAATCATTTTCAAAAATTTGTCGCTCCTAATATTAAAAAGCAATAAATAATAGAAAATCGTGTGATTTTTACTAAAAGGTTACACTTTTCTGGGGTTTAACTGTTTTTATTAATTTTTTGAAAAATGCCTTTTTATATAAGGAGTGAGACAAAAAAAAAACTTCGACTTTATCACTTACAACTGCTTTTATATGCGATACTGAACTTTATTGTTATCAAGTTGTCTTTAAGAAGATTTCCGGATTATGTGTGCAAAATATTTAACTATTCGGCTCATTACATCGCATCGATGTGAAATCTGAACAAAAAGTGAGTAAGAGAGATTTTTTGGCTTCTTTAGTATACTAATTACTAGAAGAGGACCATTTCCAAAAAAGTGGCAGTATTGGAAACTTGTGTATATATATATATATATAATGTTCCTTAAGAGGAACAAAGGGGCCATTTATTTAAAAATAATCTTAATATCATTCCATTGTTCAGAGTTTTGAACAATTAAGATAATTTTATTGTGAGAAATTGAAGAATTTGTTGTTTTAGTTGCTTTTTGGTATTAATTTATATAAATTTCAGATATAATAGAGTAAAGATCAAGACTTATACACACAGAGAAAAATTTAGCTATTTGCCAACTGAATTTCGGTTATTACCACTCAAATTCGGTTATTAATAATTTCAGACGGTTGGCACAACTTAACATTCGTTTTAACAACAAAGTTCGGTTAATTCAACTGAATTGTAGTTGCAATACCCAAAATATTCAGAAATCGAATGTAAATATCGTTGTACTAACCGAATTTATAAGTTGGAACCATTAATATACACTTTTCAATTCGGTTGGCACTTTATTTCTCTGTGTGTATCAATTATTTAACATCAAAAATTAAATTTAAACTTAACACAATCCTTCACCTTTAGATTGCCCAATACTGTTCACGAGTTTAATTAACACACAAATTCAGACTGTAGTAATGGTAAAATAAACAAATAATCCAGAAAATGTCTTCACATCGTGCCCTATCCGCTAAAAAGACGTAACTGCCACGATTTTGAATTTTTGGGGAAATTTTTGATAAACATTTTTATTTTTTGATCATTTGCATAATTTCTCAAAATTACAAAATATTTTTTTTAAGTGATTTCTTATTGTTGCTCTGCTTCCTGTAACACTACTCTTCTATAATGTTTTCTAATTTATCTGTAAACTTTGATTGATTTGTGGCAATCATTTTTATTTGTTACTAAAATAGTATACATTCAATGAAGTTTGGACGTTTTTAATAAATTTAATTCTTTAAAGTATGAGAGAAATTCCAAATAAGAATACTTTCAAAAGTTTTAACAAAAAAACTCAGTTATGTAAATTTTTTTAACTAATTTTATTTTTGGCTAAGGATTATTAGAATGAAAACTTGTAAAGAAATAAGAAACATATTGTCTGCATATTTTTAATTATATGCATATTTTACTTTTCCAAACAAAGTGGGAGTTAAAAAATTTAGTTTGTATTATCGTTTTTCTGTTGGCTATTTTTAAGGAAACAAAGTTGTGAAAAGAATTATGACCACGTTACCTGTCAACATGTATTATTTTAGTAATCAGTTACATGTCCGTTGTCAATTGATTTACCTTTAATCAAACATTTTTTATGCTGCAAGAATTTTGTTAGAATACAAAAAAAATTAAGTTGTAAAATACCACGTTAGAACTTATACCGTGAATTCTTTAAAAGATCTGAGAGTAAATTTTATTTCAAAATGTGCCATAACATTATACATATGAACTTTTAATAAAATAATAGAGTTTATCTAAAAATTGCATTAAATACATCGTTAAATCATTTTTAAAATCATAATACTAACAACGTAGACGTATGAGTGTTATTAATGCCAACATATGAATAATATCACTCATACGTACACTATAAAAAATTTTTGTTGAAGTATACTCTTTTAAATGTAATTAACTTGCTATGTACTATAAATTAAGTAGAATTAGGCATTGTGTTTACTATTCAATTTATTGTGTTTAAAAATAATGGGCACAATGTGTTTAAATGAACGTTTTTAATTGAAGTACATAATTGTAGCAACATTATAATTTTGTTGAAATTTAAATTGTATGTGTCTAAAAAAGCAAGTCCAAATGCTTGAACCTACATTTGAGATGTTTAGAAATATTCTTTAAATGCATATAAATACCCAGAAAGTGCTTTTTATTCAATACTGTGGTTTCTCAAAATAGAACAAATGCATTTTAATAACAATTACTTTATTGACAAGATAAATTCGTGAAAAAATATTTTTTTTTATAACTAGCATTAACATCCTCAATAACAAATAACATTAAAATTCAAAAAAACGACAAATTATATAAAGCTATTGAAATGTGATAAAAAGAGTATTTAAAGGATGACATTATTTTAATTAATGATTAGTTCTTTAAACATTCATTATGTTATTTTTCTCCTATAAAGTAAGATGAATAAACAAAAATTATATAGTTCGTATAAGTTCTTGAGGGTGAATTATATAAAATAAGTTGGAAAACGTTGTTACTATGTTAATTTTCAATATTAAATCGAATTTTTCATCCGTTTCCCATTTAGGCCTTCTCCGTTTCCCATTCTCCGTTTCCCATTTAAATTTAATTTTGTATGTCTTGTTGATCTTTTAAAATTGAATTTCACTTTGAATTGTCATGTTTCAGATCATAATTAAAATGTTACTATTACAAATAGAAAAAATGTTACTATTCCAAATGGAAAATCGTTAATAAATGTAAGAGAAGATGAAAAAAATCTTGTGGGGATCAGCGTATTTTCTGTGGTTGATGGATATATGTATATATCTGATCAAACCATGAGTTTCTTGTGGGTGATGGATGAGAGTGAGGCTGAAGATGACCTAGTGTTTAGATCGAAAGTGCGGCACTCCCTCTAGCGCTGATCCCCACACGATTTTTTCATCTTCTCTTACATTTATTGATAATTAGTGTTTTCGTTTTGTAATAGTAACATTTTAATTATGATCTCAAACCTGACAATTCAAAAGGATATGGAGTTATGGTGAATTTCATATTTAGGAGATGGTCGATCCGAAAATGTAATTTTGTTTGATTGAGTTGAGATGTTTTCACTCATCTACTAATTTTTAACTTGCATCTCTGATCCGAAATCAAATCCGCGGCACCAAAAGAGGTGTGCCGCAGTGTAATATTTCTAAGTTATAAAAACTTCAAAATCATAGTTTTCTAAGTGTAGAGAAATTTGAACAGTTTTGCAAAATTAAAATTTTTCCAAGAAATATTGCCAATTCAATTTTTTAGCTGTATATAATTTACCTATCTGTCTTAAATTTGGAAAAACAATGCTCTGAAATAATGCCATTTGTACAATAAATGTATCATTTTTATTTGTAACTTTCATAGCGAAAAATGTCTCGAATTATTTAAAAATCCGAAAATGGTTTGAACTTCCTTCCCAAAACTTTGAATATTTATTTATGGGTAATTTTTCCTTTTTTGTACTTTATGATTATTAAGAAAATACTTTGTGAGAACTGTTTCAGCAAAAAGTTATAAATTATTCTATTAAAGTATTTTCACTGGTGGCACTTTTTTCGTTCAACGTAATTATGTATAAATGAATCAAATTTTGTGCTTATTCTGATTTTACAATTATTATTAGAAATTAATAAGTTTTTTTGTCCTTGTTTGCGATTATTAGCGAAAAGTTTCTTGGTTGAATATCCGAAATTTTGGTCCGTATTGGACAAAACTTAGCATAGATTATTGGTTCACACTTTATTGGGATATGCAAATTTAATGAAAATCGGTTGATAGTAAGGCGAAGTTAACCTACAAACGAACCACTTATATTGAAAGTGCTATGAGTCCATATTCAAAAAAAATATTGAGATAATAACGGGGTTCTATAGTAAACTCACTGCACAAAGTATATGTTTCCAAATTTTAAAGATCACTAAAATTTTAACGAAATTCTTGTGTTGTAAGTTATTTTGAATAA
This sequence comes from Delia radicum, assembly GCA_021234595.1. Lineage (NCBI taxonomy): Eukaryota > Metazoa > Arthropoda > Insecta > Diptera > Anthomyiidae > Delia > Delia radicum. The sequence goes on from CM037854.1 coordinate 119,822,535, forward strand.
CACGGAAATCCTCCCTATAAAAGTGTTGTTTGGGACCTATGAACGTTGAAACCCAGATTCCAAATCTGTTTTTATAATTATTCCAGCACTTACCATTTTCGCTAAATTCGCAATTTATTTATTTCGTGGACGAAGTGTTATGAGAACACCGACATTTTGTATTCAGAAATTTTGAATTTTTTTTAATAAACATATAATAATATATGTGTTTCTAAAAAAACCGACTATGTATTTAAGAAACCGGTTTTTCGACCGATTCTGAAAAACCCGGTTAACCGCTATTAAATAAAAAAAGCACTGTTCTTATGAAAAAACATACCCATATATTATAAAAATATGAAAATGGCACTTTGAATTTGGTTTGAGTAAGAGTATTATTCATAAATAAGAGTATTATTCACAAATCTAAAAATAAAAAACGACTACTGTTGAAGATTTTATCCATACTAAAACACAGATTTTTTATAAAATTCGGATATTAAAAAAAAAAAATTAGGTAAACCTTTCTTTTTCTTAAAGGTCATCATAATAAGGGTAAAAACAAAAATGTAATTTTTGCGTTCTTTCGCTTTTTTCTGTTTTGGTTCCAAACTAACTATAGGGAAATTCGATACTAAAGAAAAGGTATTCGCAAAGCCCTTACAGAAAAATGATTATAAACAAATATACCGAACATATTAAGGTTTTTGTACTCCCAAAATTTGGCTGCTAAAGTTAAGCGCACCCTATGACATAAAAAAGATCGGAGTGGTCACTCCAAAGATACCTTCTTCGTTAGTCCTGATATGATCACAGTTTATTTTTTTCGAATACATTTTACAGTTCAAGCATGGTAAATTGTTCGGGTTTCATATGAAAAAGCAGATTTGATCCGTAAAAAAAGTTTGTTTTAACAATAATGACATAAAATTTTTTAAGACTTTATTTAATAGAGTATTCTGTTTAAAACAAAGTAATTTTCTAATTTTTTTTTTATTTTTAAGTTTAATATAATTTTTATTAAAAATAAAAATTATGTTTTTTTCGACCTTTAATTTTGCAATGAAAATGAAAATTATTCAAGTTCGAGGCCATACTCTATATTTTTTTATTAGGATATTGTCCTAACAAATAATCCATAGAGTTTTTGTTTTCAAATTTATTCTTTGACAATATCCTAATAAAGAAATATAGAGTATGGCCTCAAACTTGAATAATTTTCATTTTTATTTTTATTTTATTTTTATCGATAGTTTTTAAATTAAAGTATAACGAAATGGAATGCTGGAGCACTAACCATAAATAAAGAAATGGAATAGAACGGGGAAGGAAATTTGAATTTAGCGTGTGCTTAATGTATTATCACACATATTGGTGGAGAAAGTTAATAACTCACCCTTTGACAGTTTTCTGAAAATAAATCATTCTAAAATTAAATCAACAGAACACCAGTTGCGTGTTTCCTAAATAAACTTTTGCAAAAATGTTGTCCATTTTGCGCAATCCCGATTAGTTTTTGATATACTGACCATTTGAAAGTGGCCATTATTTTAAATGGCCAGTATCTCCGAAACTAAACGTGATATGGCAAAACGGATAAAATTGTTGCTCCACAGGAATTACTCAGATAATACAAATAGGCTATATTCCGAGGGATTCATTTTTTATGAAACAGTCACAGACTGTCTTAATTATATCTTTACCCCTATACGTGAAAATACAAATTTAAACACTCCGATAGTAGAATGAAACATTGGTTCAAAATAGAGCGGGGAACGAGCGGAATCGGAACATTTTACACATTTGTATTATCGGTACGTGTTACGTACGTCAAGTTTTGCATAATTTTTGTCCGTTTTGCGATATCTCGCTTAGTTATGGAGATACTAGGCATTTTATAAAATTGCGGTTTTTTAAAGTGTCTGGTATAACCAAAACTAAACGAGATAAGGAGTATTACTACACCCTGATAGGGAAAATCCAGAGGGATTCATTTTTTATAAAGCGGCCACAGGGTGATTTTTTTATTTTTAAATTATAACATAAACTAAGATACTCAGATAAAACAAAGTTTGTTCCCAGTTTAATACAATTTTGTAACCTATACTCAATGTTCCAATTCAACTCGTTCCCTGTTCCATTTCATATCGTTCTCCATGTTTAGTCTTTCTATTCCACTCAGTCTCCTTCATATTAAATTTCGTTCCCAATATTAATAACTACAATTAATTTTTATTTCAGGGTTAAAACAACTTACTATCTTTAAAAATTAAGCTTTTCTACTATTATTTTGCTTCCCAGCTAATTTGAATAAAAATTTGGCCTAAAAACCGGGTTTCGGTGAATCGGTTAACCGTTTTGGAAACACTAATCATATTATAATATATTTTAAGATGAAGACAAGACAATATACATTTAAAAACAGTTTTACAGTAGAATCTACTGATAATAACAGTTAAAACATCTGTAATTTCAGCTAAAAAGACGACAAAGTTAATTACCGTTAAAATAAGTAAAAATGTAGTTGTTTTTAACTTTTGAAAAACAACTGACAATTTTTTACTACAACATTTTTGAAACAACTGTAAGCATTAGTAAAAACTACTGTTTTAAACAGTTATTTTTTCGGCATTTTAAAAATATTTTTTAATAAAGAAAAAATTTTTTCTTTCAATTACAATAAAAATTTATATTCCCTACATCCTACTTAAAATGCAAAGTCAAAATTCCAAACAGTACTAAGGTTATGACGTTTTAATGCATTGAAGATATAATACAATTTTCGGCTGAATTTCAGTTTATGGGGGACACCCCTAGAGAAAAAATCTGAATATGCCATCCCCTTCAGAATGTTCTCAGGAGTACGAAAATCATAATGAATAAGGGGGCTCACGCCCCCTATGGGCGTGGCAGTCGAAAAACGACCCGGCCCACCTACGTAGACAATATGGGTATCAAATGAAAGCTAATGTCTTCACGATTCCAAAAATAGCCATAGTCGCCAGATCGGGCGGTTTTTGCAGCCGATACGGCCATTTTTGTTAAATAGGGGCGGGGGTGAAAAACGACCCATGCCACCTACTTAGGCAATATTGGTATCAAATGAAAGGAAATGTCTTCACGATTCCAAAAATACCCGTAGTTGCCAGATCGTCCAGAATTTGAGGAAGATATGTTAATTTTTATAAAATGGGGGAAGGACTTTTTTTGTTTATTTCTTTTTAGCTCGGCCAGAGGCCGAGCACTCGAGATCCCCGCCGTCTAGAATTAAGACATACTGGAGTTAAAAACCTCTAAGCCCGGCCGTAGGCCGGTCACGCAGAAAAACTTTACTAAGCGAAGCCAGTATAACAAATTTTCATTAACCAATCAGAAGCTTTCAAGAGTTTTCCTCCACGCGGTAATCCCTGGGTAACGCTAACAATAGTAATCTTTTCGCACAAAATGCTCATTTTTGTTTGATTTTAACAAAATATAAGCAAAAAAAAAAGAAAACAAAATATAAGCAAAAAAAAAAGAAAAAAAAAAATTTCCCCCACCCCAAATTTTGCCAAAATGGCCATATCGGCTACAAAAATCGCCCGATCTGGCAACTAAGTAGGTGGGCCGGGTCGTTTTTCGACTGCCACGCCCATAAGGGGCGTGAGCCCCCTTAATCATTATGATTTTCGCACTCCTGGGGTCATTTAAGGGTGCGTGGCATTTTTTTTTTTTTTCCAGGGGTGTCCCCCATAAACTGAAATTTTGCCCAATTTTTAAATTATTATTTGCAAATTCTAAACATTTAAGTAAAAACAAATATAAACTCGATATAATCTTCTATTTTTAAATAACTAACAAAACTTAAATGATTACTTGAAAATTACTCTTTTGGTAGTTGTTTACAAAAATGCTAACACAACTGATTCCAATAACTGTTAAAAAATGCAGTAGTTTTCTCCAGTTGTTTTTTAAAATAATTGTCAAAATAGTTGTTTTGTATAATTGCATAGATAAACAACTGTAATTGCAATTAAAAACAACTACTACTGACTACTACACAATCAACTGTCATATAGTAACTGTAAAGCTATTTTGAGTGTATACACTTTTTTACTCGGGTTTACATTTTAAGTAACATATAAAAAATAAAATTTTTTGTTGTAATCGAAAGAAATAATTTCTCTTAATAAAATATATCTTTAAAATGCTGAAAAAATAACTGTTAAAAATACTAGTTTTTACCAATAAAATTTTTTAATTTTTGTTTTAAAAAATTGTCAGCTATTTTTATGACAATGTTAGTGGCTTTTCCTTTATTGGCTAGTTATTTTTTAATAGTTAAAAATATCTAACATTTTATTTTATTTAACCATAATACACTCATAGAAATAAACCCGTAAAAGTAGCAAAAAAGCTACAAAAAAATAGTTAACTATGACCTTGCAGAAAAAACTGCTAAAATCAGCAGATTTTTTTACTAAATATTAGTAATATAAGAATAGCAAAAATAAATCTGTGGAAAGTACCAAAATAATCTGCTAAAAAAATCAAAAACATTTACTAAATATTAGTAGACAAAAAAATCATTAAAAAATGTGAAATTTTTAAAGTTTAATTTTTAGTTTTTTTAATGCGAATAAAAGTCTGCCTTTGTAAAAACCGCTATCTACAATTTTTTTAGCAAACATTTCTGTTGAACTTAGCAAAAAAAACTGTAATTTGCATTCTACCAAATTTTAGGTAAATATAGCAAAAATGTTGATCCAATGAGCTCAATATAAAAAGAGAATTACAAAGTAGTATTGTTGATATATACAGGTTTATACATACATATTTACATTTTTCTATTTTCTAAAGGGCAGGTCAAGTACATGAATCCTTTTCAGTCTACGTATTTCATCGCTATCATCTAATAAATTTTTAGCCAATATATTTGAATGATTGTTCAGCCTGTTGAGGTATCGTTCACTGAATTTGTTGATCTCTTCTTTGACTTTCGAAATTCTAAGATCGTTGTGAATGTTATCGCTTGTTACAAACCAAGGCGCATTTGTTATTAGTCTTAATGCTTTTGATTGGTATCTTTGTAAGATTTCAATATTCGAGTTGCTGGTAGTGCCCCAAAGCTGAACACCACAGGTTTAAAACTAGTCTTATACAAGATAACCTTGTTTTCTAAGCTTAGTTCCGATTTTGGTCCTGGTAGCCAATACAATTTTATGGTTTTGATGTTTAAATGATTACGTTTTTTAACTATGTGTTCCTTCCATGTTAGCCTTCTATCTAAATAGAGCCCTAAGTACTTAACACAGTTACTTTTTGGAATAGATGTGTCATTCAGGTAAAGTTGCGGGCAATCATGCCTTCTTAACGAAAAAGTAACATGTACTGACTTCTGTGTGTTTACCTTGATGTTCCATTTTTGTAACCAATTTTGAATTTGATATAATTAATTTTGAACCAATTCAGAAGCTTTAATTCGTGACTCATGAGATGCAAGTAAAGCTGTGTTGTCTGCTTAAGTTGCAATAGTAAGACCATCCATAATAGTCATATCTGATGTGAAAATTGTGTAGAGAACTGGACCCAGAACACTGCCTTGTGGGATGCCAGATTTTATTTCACAAAAATCAGAGTTTTCATCATTTATATTAACATAGAAGTGTCTGTCATTAAGATACGATTTTATTAATAAGAAAAATGGTGCAGGAATAAGCTTTTTCAGTTTATATAAAAGTCCAATGTGCCACACTCTGTCAAAGGCTTGTTGGACATCCAAAAATACTGCTGAACAATATAATTTTCTCTCTAATGCGTTAGTTATAACGTCGACAATCCGATGACATTGTTCAGGGGTACCATGTCTGTGTCTGAACTGGTATTCAGGAATTATATTTTGTTTTTCCAAGATAGGAAGTAATCTTTTTAGAAATAGTCTCTCGAAGATTTTCGAAAAGGTGGATAACAGACTAATTGGTCTATAAGATGAAACTGACTTTTCCGGCTTATTAACCTAATAATAATATCATAATAATTTCTGCATATTTCCACTGTGAGAGATAGTTATTTAATCTTAAAATGGAATTAAAATTTGTCGTAAGAAATATAATACCTTTCCTAGGCAAAGATTTAATAACTTTAGAGACAATCCTGTCATAGCCCGGAGACTTTGTGTAACTAATTTTTAGTGGCTTTTTCTGCTATTGTTACAGGTTGATTTTTATGAGTGTACCTTTGTGGCCTTCTATACAAACTGTCATTTTCAGTATATTCTAATGTCAAACTTTTTTGAGTGTATAGCCGTCAAAAGAGTCTTAAAGTCTTTTAAAGTTTTTTTTTTTTTAATGTTAATAAAAGATAAATCATAAAAAAGTCTTTTAAATATATTTAAAATGGTAAATCTAATAATTTAGTTCCCAAAATCCGAAAAAAAATCTTTAGAGTTTGGTAATATTTACACAGAAAAATTAAATTAAAATCTTACTATTATTTTTTATTGTACTTTTCAGATTTATATCAAATAACAATGGCTTATGCTTATTGGAAATCCGGTAAAACAGATGATCATGCTGTATTTGATTTATTTTTTCGTTCAAATCCATTCCATGGTGAATTTACCATATTTGCTGGTCTAGATGAATGTATGAAATTTTTAGATACTTTTCATTATAGTGAAAGTGGTAAGTTTATGAATAATTTTTAGTATATTTGGGGGATTAAATTTAAACAAAACTTATATGATAAGGGATAATGGGGTAATGTGAGAAATAGAGCTATTGCAAAAAATCGCCTAAAGTGTTAAGTTAATTATATTCCGCAGAAAGTTAGTTCACGAACCACTCTATGAAATGCATAGATCAAAAGAAGATAATTTTTATTCTTTTGGTCCATTTTTGGAGCTAGATCGATCAGTCCACATTACCCTTTACAAAATTTACTCATAAACTTAAAATAAAAGTACTGGAAGGTGTACTAAAAATCATCTTAATACATTACAGATATCGATTATTTACGTCAAACATTACCAGATGGTATAGAAAATGAGTTTTTCGAATATTTGGGTAACTTAACAGCCAAAGAAGTAACTCTGTATGCCATTGATGAAGGAACTGTTGCATTTCCAAGAGTACCAATTATTAAAGTAGAAGGACCATTGATAATAGTACAATTGCTAGAAACAACGCTATTAACTTTAGTAAATTATGCCAGGTGTGTAAAAATTAGAAAAAATTTGATGATTCGCTATAGTTTTCTATATAAGTCAAATAAATATTAACTTTACTAACATTTTATTTTCAGTTTAATGGCTACAAATGCTGCTCGCTATCGTATGGTTGCTGGTAAACATGTAAATCTTTTGGAATTTGGTTTACGGCGAGCTCAGGGTCCCGATGGTGGTCTTTCTGCTTCAAAATATTCCTATGTTGGTAAGTGTTTAAAGGGTATTTAAAAGAAAATCATTAGATCAGGGGAATATATTTAAATCATAGCATTACAATCTATGCTCACAGAAGATTTTTTGACTGAAAACTGCTTACAAGAACAGTCTTATGATTGGTTCTCTCCGATCTTAATGAACTTTACATACAGCAGGTGTCGTACATTTTTGAAATAGCTCACACAAAAATAAGAAAAATAAGGACAACTTTATTGAATTAAATATAATTTTTACTAAAATTTAATTTAATCGATTAAAAATAACGCTTTTCTATAAAATATTTCTCAGTCCCCTATAAATTATTTGATATTGGTTGCGTATGATTTATATTTTTCACTTTATGAGTTTATATTACTTATACGCTAAAAAATAGGATTTAAAATATTTTTTGTACCTGCTTATTATTGGTTTAATTTAATGATAAAAATATCTGCAGCTTAAAAAATTAAAAGAAACATTGAAATTTTAAAGACATCATTATTATTGCAGTTTAAATTAAAATATCAATACAAAATAATGATTGTGTAATTAACAGACAAACAAAACTTTTGAAATGAAAAATGTGTAAGAATATAAAATATGTACTACACCATTTCCACTTATTATTCAAAAAAAATCACACATCAATTTCAAAAAATACCAATTGTAATATTAAAATTGCATTTTTGATTCAAAAAATATCATATGTTATACAAAAAATCACATTTGAAATTCAAAAAATACCGGTTGAATTTCAAAAAATAACAAATGACATTCATAAAATGCAATTCTGGCAATTCTTCCCTAACTACGTAACCGCCATCTATCGAATATACAAAGAATATATCAGAGATGTAGCATCACTTACAACTTATGGGAAAACAGTGGACATTAGAGTGAGGTAAGTTTCTAAAAATAGAACTGTTGTGTTGTTGGTGTTGTACTTTTGAGATTTTGTATGTAAAAACACCGTGTATTGAATAAAACTAGTTTTAATCACAACAAAACTCGACCTGGCGATAGATCAGTGAGCTAAAGCGCTCTGTCTAACGTGTAATGCGAGTGCATGTGGCATTAGAAATCAGTTTATCTATACCACGGTCAGTGATTGCACAGAAAATTTCGTATAGACGCAATCGAACAAATAAAAACATAACAAATATTACATTATTCAAATAAAAAACAGGGTCACTGACGAAGGTTCATTACCAGAAACTGCGCAGTCTGTTACAGAAAATTGAAAATTTACAATGTAGTTATGATTTTTAGAAAATACACTCATTCTTCTCTACCACGCCTTTCACAAAAAATAACAAATGTAATTAAAAAAAAAATAATTTAATTAAAAAAATTACAAATTTTATTCAAAAATACCAAATGTGTTTCAAAAAATAATAAATGTAATTCAAAAAATAATTTAATTAAAATTTAAAAAATAACAAATGTAATTCCAATAACAAATGTTATTCAAAAATACCAAATGTAATTCAAAAAATATCAATAGAATTTCAACAGATGGTTTTTGAATTACATTTGGTATTTTTTGATTTACATTTACTATTTTTTTAATTACATTTGCTATTTTTCGAATTCCATTTGGTATTTTTTTAAAAATCATTTGGTATTTTTTTTAATTTCAACTGAGTTTTCTATTACTGCTTTTTTGTTTTGAATTAAAATTGTTATTTTTTTTAATAACATTTGGTATATTCTTAATTACATTTGGTATTTTTTGAATTACAAATGGAATTATTTGAATTACATTTGGAATTTTTTTGAATTACAAATTGTACTTTTTAAATTTCAAATGGGGGTTCTTTTAATAACATCTGGTATTTTTTGAAAAACAAATGCGATTTTTTTGAAAAACATATGTTTTTTTTTTTGAATTACAAATGAGAATCGTTTGAATTTGATTAGCAAATTTTTGAAAATCAAATACAATTTTAAAATTACATTTGTTATTTCATGAATAACATGTGGAAATGGTGTAGTAGTTCGTTGTTTCAAAGAAAGAACTAGTGATTAATTTACGACGTGTTAGTTTAAAGCGAAATTATTTGCGCAACCATTAAACTAAATGGTAAAACACAACAATATTCATCATTATAACCTGGTACTAAATGGTACAAAATTATAAACTTTAAAAGTAACACATTCAAAACAAACACATACTTACGGTACGATACTTTTTGGATATAAAAAGGATACATACAACTATAAAAGTGAGGGAGTTGTTTTGATTTAGACCCAAAAAGTACGAGAGTGTAAAAAAACTTTTTCAACAAATGTTGAAGTATTAAGATACACCTTAACATACATCATATGAATAGCAGGTGTTATGAAGGAAAACATTGTTTCGAAAAAAATTGTTTTTAAAAAGGAAACATTTTCAATAGTTTTTTTAGACAAGTCTTGTATAGATACAGTTGCGGTCATAAAAATAGTAATGCCCAAAATGAATTTAAAAAAGCTAAAAAATCTACCCGAATTATTGCAGTATCAAAACAAATCCGCGAATAGTGAAATTTGGTATTTACCCGGCAAATTTATTTTTATTGTCCCACTGCTTTTCTTTTAATTGCAAGTTTTTTTCAAAATGGTCATGTATTTATTCGTTCATAAAAATCGTAGTGATACCAATATTCTTTTAAAAAAGTATCTATAAAGGCGAATAATATAAAATAAAATCGTAAGATTTCCTTTTTTATTACCAAATGCAAAGACAACAACAAAAGGAACTTTATTTGTATTTGAAAGAGGTCGCTGTCATCATTTGTTTGGGGAAATTTAGAGAAGAGATAAAACTGATACACAAAAGCCATAAATAAGGGCACACGTTCATAATAATGAAAGTTTATCATAAATTATAATTTGTTATTCATTTAATAACTCAAATAGATTTGAATCAAGTCCGATTAAATAGGAATTTAACGAAAAATGCGACATAATTACGATGAGGTATTAGTGACTTCACCCTTTACTTTTTTTTTCATAAACTATTGAAAGACATGAAGATCAAGAAAAGCACCAATGCTAAATAAAAGACATATAAACACCATACATATTTGTTTTAGAATTATATATACTTCCGGTCCTATATAATTGAGAAGTCTATGAAGTCAGATGTAAAAGTTTCAGGACACACGACAAGTAACAACCAGACCTCCAATATCGTTCAAAGACGACTAAAGGACTTCGATGGTATTTTTAATAGTTTTTAGTAATTTTTGTTAGTAAGTTTCTGCAAGCTGAAGGTACGTTAAGGTAGTAGTAAGAAATAATTTCAACAGCTAACTATGTATATAAATAATTTCATGCTGAAATGATATTTCATTACAAAATATATTAGACTTCACAATTTTTGGAATTCCGAAAGCACATTTACTCGATACATGTCTGCTAATTTGTTCAAAAATAGCCTGCTTGTAATAGGGTCAATTTAATTAATTGACAATTCCGCCATCCAAACTAAATGTAATTTAAAATTTATGTTGTAACATAAAGTATGGAGTCCTAACTCATTAGTCACCACTCAATTTCTATCCTCGCCACGGATGCATGATCGAATTTATTTAACAGGAAATGGCAAAACATGAATGGTTTATGAAATAGGCTCTTTACAGCTCTGTCCAACTAATTTCTAGTAATATGGTTGGAAATGTTTATATTATTAGTATTTACACATTTGATTGAAAAATACACTCTTTTTTTAAATTTTTACCAAACTGATACTACCATTTTTATGACCGATCACATTTAATGAAGTGAAGATAAAATCGATATTATGAATATCATCGTAGGCTGTATTTACTAAAATACACTCTCAAAATGGAGAATGGATTATTTTTGACAATAAAAAAATCAAATACCCTAAAGCCGAGATAGCATGGATGTATGGCACAACATCAAAGAACAATGGTTAAAACGTTACTATTTTAATGACTGCAGCTGTAGATATGTACAGATTAGAAACAACAAATTTGTTTACAAATTTAAGAATGAGAAATTATATACACATGATCCTTTACACTTTAAAAGGGGTGGGACTGCCAAAAAAAAAGTTGCACTATTCCACTCAGTGTACACTCAAAAAAAAAAAAATAAATAGTAGTCAGCAAAAAATTTTGGTGAGTCAGCAAAATTTTAGTCAGGTGGTGAATTGTAAATTCAGTTTTGCTAACATTTAGTTGATTAAAAATTAAAAAAAATTTTATAAAATTTTTGCTGAATATTAGTAGCTGAAAATACATCAAAAAATTTGTAGAAAAATTATGCTGTAGTTATTTTTTTTGCTGAAAATCCTAAAAAAATTTTGTGATTCTTTTACAAATAATTTACAATACGTTAAAAATTTTCAAATGTTGATAGTCCCATATAGACAACATAATTTAATTAAATTTCTGAAAATATATAGAAATAATTGTATATAACTTAAGCAAAAATACCTTTCAACTACATTTTTGAATGAAAACAAATGCATTAATTCTAGAAATGAATATCTAAATATGACATGTACAACCCTTTTTTGCAAATAGAGAAAGAAAAACCAAAAACTACCTAAGATGTGCGTCCTTGTCTTTCACTTTAGTCTGTCTACCTGAAAGTATATTTGCTTGCAATTTAACCATTCCATAAATTACCAATATAAACATTTAGTTTTCAAATACACATTTTAGAAAGGTTGAGGTTAAGAAGAAGAATAAATGCTATTCTCTAAAAATTATAAACACTATTCATTTTTAAATCAGACTAGACTAGTTTCTGCCTTTAAATGGACAGGCGTCATCAGTGATTTTCTATTTAAATTGTATTATTATTTGTGTCTTATTTTTACTAAATTTAAATATTTTATTTTGCCTTTAATTTAATTAATAGACGATTTCACAAAATAGTATACTTGATTTACAAGACGTTTTCTTATTTTTCTACTAACTTTTGTTTTGAGTGTAAACATTTTAGTGGATGCTTAGTTTTGGACATATTTTTGGAGACAACCAAAAATTAAATAACACCCCATTTTTGGAAATGAAAATCGATTTACACTAGAACAAAAATTTTTCTGCACCAAAACGAATTTATTCTTAACCAAAAATAATTTATACTTAACTAATAGTTTTACTGCAGAAACATTTTTGTTTGAGTGCAAATTGGTTGGAATTGAAAAACTCTCTCGAATTTCGCATTTCTAACCGTTACACTCAAATAAAAAAATTTTTGTATTTTCGTTAGCTTTGAATTGGTAACAAAACTGAAATTTGTTGTGCACCAAATATATTAATTCGTTTTGTATTCTTGAATACAGTCATACTTTTTAACCCTTTGATGATCTCATTCAAGTATGCTCGCCCAAGCGGTTTTGGTACTTATAATTGTATAGGGAAAATATAGAGTAAATATTTCTCAAGGTATTTTGTAAGGGCCGGTTGAGGCAATATGAAAGTGGAGGGTGGTAAATCTTTGTCTTTTCACACTTACCCGTCAGTAGTCCTCGAAGTTAAAAAACAAAATATACGGGCAAAATTAAAAATTGCTGACGAAGGAAATGAGTGGCAAGGAGAGGCCTATTTACCCAATTTTTTGTAACTTAACTGTTATTCAGGTGTAAATCACGCAATTAAAAAAAAATAAAAATCCCTTCAGCTAAAACTGCGTCTTCGTCAAATGGTAATTATTTTCGCCATCCGAAATGAGGTGCAAGGAGGGAACAAATTTTTAATGTACATTAAAATTAAATTACTATTTCAAAAATAGTGCAAATTTCAAAATTGCTGCGGCGGAAAATGCATGGTACTCAAAGGGTTAACGTTCACAGCAAATATGGCAATACGAATACGATTCCCCAAACGAATTGAATGGAAGAAACATTTGATTGCAGCAACAATCGTTTTCGTATTGCGGAATTCAATACTTCACAGCAATACGAAAGCAATTCTTCTAAAAGATAAATAGCCGATATCGCTAAATTATCATCTGAAAGCTAAAAAGTATCAATTGGAAGTTTAAAATAAGATATCGCCTGTGTACCACCTAGACCATAAAAATAAGTTTTAACATATATCTTCTGACTTTGTATTAAAATAAAAAATGTGTTAAATTTACAATTATTCGTCTTTTTTGTATTGATTTAAAATATATTACCAAATCAGTCGTCTGACGATTTGGATTCATGTCACCACTATTGCATTCATGTCGCCACTCTTTATGTCGCCACTCTTGCATTAGGTTCGGAATAAGAAATTAAGGTCGGTAACTAGTTACTTTTCTATTACAAACCCTATTATTTTAACAAGGACATGCCCATTCTGGTAACACATTACAAAACACATATTACTTTCAGCATAAGTGTAATAAGTTTTTTTTAATTTAATTTTTTTATATTGGGTATTAAATTAAAATTTAAAAATTTTTGAGTGGAAGAATAAACTTTTTGTAATAGGGTAACGTGTTACTTTTCTATTACAAACCTTATTATTTTAACAAGGGCATGTCCATCGAAGTAAGTACTTACCTCGGTAACATATTACTATTCACTTACAGGTAAAGTGAGTAAAACTTTACAGAAATAATGTAGACATAAATTTGATAAAACATTGTGGACATCTATTCCGATCTTCGAATAAAAATGTTCTGAAAATCACTGTAGAATTCAGAAAGTGCTGCATTTTACGTGCATTTATATGAAAATGTCACGATCTTTTTCGGGTAGTAGTACGACGTTTTCATACTCTACCTCTGAATGGGCTTAAGCTTCAGAAATAATCTAGACGTAAATTAAACTAAGAATTATAGACATCTGCCCATGTTGTGAACCAAAAGTGTTTCGAAAATCACAATATAATTCAGAAAGTGCAGCATTTTACTTGAAATTGTAGACATAATTTTCGGGTAGTAGTACGGCTTTTTTTAACAGTAACTCCAAATGTGCTTAAACTTGCAAGATATACTGTAGACATAAATTCGACTAAGAATTGTAAACCTTCTCCCAGGTTGTGGATCAAAAATCTTTCGAAAATCATAATATAATTTAAAAAGTGCTACATTTACATGAAAATACAACTGTGTTTATCGGATAGTAGTACGCGGCTTTTACACCGTAGCTCCAAATGCGTTTAAACTTACTGGAAATAATCTAGATATAAATTCGACTAACAATTGTAGACCTCCTCAAATTTCGTTATAAGTACATGGATGGAGATATATGGAAGCATGTATGGAGATTTATATATCGATGTAGGGACATGCATGCACGTTTATGAGCATGTACAAATATACATTGAACCTTCATGGATCCATATATGAAACTTTTTATCTGAGTAAATTTTTATCTGTGTAAAAAAAAATACAGGTCTACTTTTTTGTTCCTCCACAGCATATCCAAACTTATTTAAAAGCTACGAGTTCGGGAATTCATACCTCCCTTGATATTTTTTAATTTTCTATAAAATATTCAAAGGAAATTGTAAAAATATCAAAAAAAAAAAAAACTTCTCCGGTAAATACCAATTAAGACCTTTAATAGGTTTTATCAGCAAATTTCACACTCACAATATTTTTTATTAAATTAATTGAGTATCTGTTCAAAGAAGGACTACTTACTTTTCTTTTAAAACAATTGTATAGTTTATTTCCTACTGTTTAAAAATTAATTGACTAAATCGGTAAAAACAATAGATCTTTTTCGATTATTCCAATAATCAATATAATGTAACAACTTTTTGTTTTAAATATAAATTTTTAACTGAATATTTTATAAATTTTTAACTGAATATTTGAAAATCAGTTCAAAAAAGGACTACTTACTTTTCTTTTAAAACAATTGTACAGTTTTGTTAAAGGCGTGGTAGAGAACTACATTGTAAATTTTCAATTTTCTGAATCAGACTGCGCAGTTTCTGGTATTGAACCTTCGTCAGTGAATAATGTAATATTTGTTATGTTTTTATTTGTTCGATTGCGTCTATATGAAATTTTCTGTGCAATCACTGACCGTGGTATAGATAAACTGATTTGTAATGCCACATGCACTCGCACTACACGTTAGACAGAGCGCTTTAGCCCACTGATCTATCGTCATGTCGAGTTTTGTTGTGATTAAAACTAGTTTCATTCAATACACGGTGTTTTTGTTCATAATACATAATCTCAGAAGTACAACTCCAACAACACAACAGTTCTATTTTTAGAAACTTACCTCCCTCTAATGTCCACTGTTTTCCCATATGTTGTAAGTTTATTTCCAACTGATTAAAAATTAATTGACAAAATCGGTAAAAACAATAGATCTTTATTCCAATACTCAATATAATATAACAACTTTTTGTTTTAAATATACATTTTTAACTGAACATTTTACTAATACCGAAAGACCGTTTTTTTTTGTTTATTTTGTTTATTGAATAACATACAGAAAAGTTAAAAACATATTTCTTTGGTAACTTAACTACATATTCAATTGAAACAACTTAGCGGATTAACTTTTCAAATAACCGTTGAACTTTTAAGGAACAGTTCTTGTGAGTGCAGTTGTTTTAGTCATTATTTTCCTTTTGAGGATCACGTGTTTCTAATTTCCCCCTATATATGACATTGCATGTAACTTTGTCGTTAGGAGTTTTTCCTCCTTTACAGACACAACAAATCGTTATGGGCTAAAATAAGCTGTAAACGTAAAAAAGGTGCATAAATCAATGAAGCACCTTCTTGTGTAAAAGGTGATACATATTCATCGACTGTGTTTAACTATTTTTTTTTTATACATTTTGCCAATTTTAATTGATTATAGTAAATAAAATGAGCATGTTATATACGAATATTTTTTGGCAATAAATATTACAATTGTTTTTTTTGTTCGTCTTTAACAATAAATAATAATCATGACCTTATTTGTCAATCATAAAAGTGACATTTAACACATGGCTTAAATTACAAGATTGCTTAAAGGTCTAGCAAAATGAACGAAATGCTAAATATTATTTATTGCAAAGGTTAAAATCAAACACGTGTAGAAAGGGCATTGGAGCATTTAACTGATCAAAGCAAAATTAATTGATGCAATATAAATGGCATTGATTAAATTCGTACAAAATACGAAATTTGTGGTATTTATTAAAAGTTTAATTGATTTCATTAATTGTGAGTTTAGACAGCGAAATTAATCTACTTGATTAACGTTAAGCCATCGTTTCAATCTTCCTCGTTTTCATATGCATTTTTTTTACAGTGAACAGTTTAACTTGACAGCTAAAATAATAACTTTGTCAGTTTAAATTAACAAGGTTTCACTGACAGCGACCCGGCATAAGAGGAACTAGAAAAATGTCGGCGTTACCAAAAATTGTATCGACAGCGTAAACATTTTTGCGGCAATTTAATTTAATTTTTTTAATTTTATTTTTTATGTGTATGTTTTTAGCGTTGCCAACCAAAACTATATCAACACACAGAGTTGCACACAATTAGAAGTATGAATACAGATTCATTTAGAAATAGTAGTCAGATAAAAAGTTAGATTAACTGTTAATCAAAAAGATTAAAAAATGGTTTAATCGACTTGTGATGATTTCCATATCAAAACCGATATGCATTGAACCCGACCCTCTCAGATTTTGATGAAATTTTGCATACAGCTACATTTTACCTATACAAACACAGCCTCATTCTTAGAAATTGCATTTTTAAAAATATGTGGGCATTTAATCAAAGTTTTTGAAAAATGACGATAATATGTACTTTCAAGCTGTGATTACTACGGAATGGCTGAACCGATTTCAAATATCTAGGTACCATTAGAAAGGTATTAGAATCAGAAAACTTTAAACTGGGAACACTTCAAAGGCCAAGTGTTTTTTTTTCCAAAAAAAATATTTTTAGAAAGGCCTCTTTAATATATATAACATATCTAAAAACTAAAATGGCGTGTTTTATTCTTTTTTAATTTTTTTAAGTAAATGCAACTCTTATTAACTTCCTTATGTTTTGTTATCACTGTGTGACAAAAAAGAATAAAGTAGCTATACTTTGAAAGTTATACAGATTTTTTTGTAATTCTAATAGATTAGAACAAGAATCGTTTATCAAATTTTTCAGACACCCCAAAAATATTTTTTTTATTTTCATTTTTTTAGATTTAATATATAATTTTTGCGCAGCTCATACTATTGACTTTCTGAATATTTGCTAACTTTTAGTGAAGTTTCATCTAAAGGTATAAAAGAATTTAAGCTTTGAGTTCCTGTAATATTTTTATCATTTTTTACCAGTCCCGCCAGTCCCGATTCGTAAGTGAAAAAAAAATTGACATTGCTGCCAGGAGAAATGCTAATTCAAATGGATTTCGCTGAAAACTATGCCTTTGTTATACAAGATGCCGTTAAAGGATACCATTGGAATAATAATCAAGCCACGATACATTCTTTCGTTGTTCTGTGTAATAGAAAATGTTTACAGTGTATGTTTTCGAAAGCTAATTTAATTACCTTTCTAATGGTACCAAGATCTTTGAAATCGGTTAAGCCATTCCGTAGTAATCACAGCTTGAAATTACATATTATCGTAATTTTTCAAAAACTTCGATACCTTGCCACGCCCACATATTTTCAAAAATGCAATTTCTAAGAATAAGGTTGTGTTTGTTGTAGCTGTATGCAAAATTTCATCAAAATCTGACAGGGTCGGGTTCAAAATGTGCCTTTTTTTTATAGGTTTTGATATGAAATTCATCTTGTTTAATGCTTGATTAAGCAGTTAATCCCGTCTTTAGTAGATTAACTTGTCTGTGTAAATACCCTATAACTGAGTATTGACACAGTGTTTATTTTTAAACTCAGTACTTTTAACCCATTAATGCCTGACCCCAAATTATATTGTCCAATGTCGATGAAACTTTGCACATTCAATATTCATTCAATACACTGAGAGAACTATCTTCACTTCAGTAATGAATAGCTTTAATGAAAATTGTTACTGGAACTCTTCCATTTAAACTTTTCATAGAATCTATGAAATATGTTTCGTTAAAGTCAATGTTTCTAGATTAAATGAAAATCTTCATAAAACTAATGAATCCTTCAGACAATGAAAAATTACAGAATAGAAACAATTTCATAAAAATTTTTAATATTAAGAAGTTTCCTTGAATTAATAGAACTCTTTATGAACGTCTTGAAAAACGCATTCCAACTAAGCCAATGAACCGCTTTAACATGATTTTGAAGTCCAATATTAATAAAAGGCTACATTGAAATAATAAAGCTCTTTACAAAATATGTTATCTTAAACTGAAGTTTGAAATGTATGAAAATTAACAAAATTATTAAATTTTATGAAAAAATAAAAAAAAATAAGTTTTTGAAATAATTTCATAACTCTAAAGAAAAGTTTCATTACATTTATGAAGAGATAATTTATGAAATCGAATGAATTTTTTTTTATGAAAAAAAAAGTTTATGAACAATTTTTTAATATTAATAAATTTTTTTTTTATATAATGAAATTCTTCATTGAACCTATGAAAAATATTCTATGCAATTGCATTTATAGTAATTAAATGTGCTAAAGTCCCAAAACTTATTTAACAAATTGTGAAAAGCAAAAAAAAAATAAAGAAAATAATTTTCAACAAATTATTTTCTTTGTGTTTGTTGTTATTATGTTTCCTTTTTTTAAAGGCAAAATCGGGTGCCATCGTGGAGCCTTAAGTACTCATCTGAGAAAAAAAAAATAATTTTGCTCCACACACAAATAAATTCTTTAGTGCCTAACGTAACCGGATTTAAAATTTCTTTTCACTTTTTAATCCTCCTCGAAGGCCCGTTAAGGCTGCATAGTTTCACACGATTTTCAATATCTTGTTTTGAGGAAAAAGCAATGCTTAACATTGCTTATGTAAACTCTAGGGCAAGAAGTTTGTTTAACAAGCTGTAACTTCTTCGATTTTTTCTGCAAATTTTTTATAGCACATAGAAAAAATGTTCAAACTTTGAAAAACAAAAAAATTAAAAATCTAAACCTCTTAAAAAAAGACGTTTTTGCTTTTTTATCGAATACGTGGGCCATTTTGAATTACAGGCTACAGTGGGTTAATGATAGCCGATGAAGTCAGAAATGCATATCTCACGGGTGGTTACGTAATTGGTATACAGGTCCAAATTTGGGATTTCAATATCTTACGGAGGGCCGCACTATATTAAACTTATCAATAAAATTCCGAAGTGAAAGATGTGATTTTTTTTTGTAAACCCAAATTTTAAGTCAAAAAGTTCTAATGTAGTTACGTTTAAAATTTTGGGTCTTTCCTTTTTAGCCACTCACCCAGGGGAAAATATTTAATGTGTCAGTTTTAAGGAGAAGTACATAAACATCTTTTATATTTTTATGGATTTAAATTTCATATAAAATTACCATGTCGGATATTACATTAGGATATCCAAAATTTTCTTTTTTGGATTTGGATTTTTTTTGCCTTACAAATTTAGGGAACAACTTGAAAATCCGTTGAGTAAATCCTGTAAATATTTAAAAAGTAGGTCAACATTTTTAACCAAATTGGTTTGAAGTAAAGTTTTGATTTGTACGAAAATTGTTATATTAGAAGTCTTTGGGAAATAAGAGTTTTTTTTACTTAGCAGTACACTAAAACGACATAAATATGATTCAACTTTTCGTAAAATTTTATGACAAAAGTTTTTATAATTCTTTCTATATTTGACATTTACATTATTTGAAGCAAAAATTTTACAAATTTATATTTTATTAAAACAACTATTTTCTTTTCAGGTGGTTTTGATGGTACTTCCAATGTGTTAGCCGGTAAACTATTTAACATACCAGTCAAAGGTACTCATGCCCATGCTTATATAACATCATTTTCGGGTATTGGTGAATTGAAAACACGTCTCTTAAAGCACAAAACTACAGGTTTGTTAGAACGATCTTTATTATTTACATCAGATTATTTAAATAAATTTTTCCCAAAGGTATTACCGGTGATTTGCTAGATTATGCAGTAAAGCATCGTCAATCTCTTGCCTCGGTCTTAGATGTTTCAATGGAAGAATCTTCTGAAGGTGAACTGGCTGCCATGGTTTCCTATGCCATAGCATTTCCGGCTGGTTTTATGGCTTTAGTCGATACGTACGATGTTAAGAGGTATTTCGCTTTTAGGCAAATTCTCTCGGAAAAAATTAAAAAAAAAAAAACTATAATCATTTCTTTGTTTAATCATAATAACTTTGAACTGACTACTAAATAATTGCACTCTAACCTAGTGTTGTAATCCCTAGTTACAGTTTTTTTCTAACGATTTAGATTTGAAAAATTGAGTCCTGTCTTGTCAATGTTTAGTTTTGTTATAATATTATTTTTGTTTTTTTTTTTTTTCAAAAATTTATTTCTCATTATATTTTGTTAAAAACTTTTAATTCCTTAACAGCTATAATGAAAAAACTAAAAAATCTAAAGATATAAAGCCAGGTATTAATGCGCAACCAACTGAATATGATTTGAAAAATCTAAAACCTAATAATAATTTACAACAAAACGGTTTAATTTTGAATGAAAATTCCAAACCCCAGCAAAATGGCAAATCCACATCACTGTCTTCATCGCCACAAACAAAAGTCAATGTAAAAAATTCTTTCGAACAAAAAAATAAGCATTTAAATGGTCACTCTAATACGGCCGCTTTAACTACCACAAATCGTTTGCATTCGAAGACAACAACCTGCAATAATACCACCATCATATTAAATAATAGACATTCTGCTGACAAAAATTCATTACAATCATCTTCGCCACAAGCGTATCTGCCAAAATATGTCGAAAAGTCATTCAGGTAATTTTGTTTATCAGTTTTTTTAGATTTCAGATTTTTTTATATAGCTAGGCTTTTTTTCTTTTTCTCGAAAATCTTATATTATTTTTCAGTGCTGCGTCATTCCAAAAATTTTCGATACGATCGATATACAATGGGGAGCACTCGTGATATACAGTGGGGATCACTCTTGAGTACTAACATGTACTTTTTACACCTAAAGATTCAGGCCGAAAAATATTTGACACTGGAACTAAAGCATATAAGGTACGCTGAATCCAAATCTGTTCTCAGAAGCACTCTCCGACAGTACGCGTTCGAGCTATATTAACGGGAAAAGTGTCGTTTTTGATGAAAATACTTAGATTTTTCACCTTCCTGGCAATATATTTTTCAGGGTTAGAAAAAAGCATACTTTAGTTCTAGTGTCAAATACTTTTCGGCCTGAATCTTTAGGTGTAAAAAGTACTTACATGTACGAATGCTTCACACTGTACAACGTTCCTATGATATATGTTCTGTATTAAGTTTCACAAAATTCAGTGCAGTTTTTGTTGAATAGCGGCTCAAAGTCCGATATATTTTATCAAAACTGAGAAAAGTACATCATGTTTAAACTGCTGTAACTTTTTAAGTTTTTAGCCAATTTTTAGAAATTATAGCTCATATGAAAGATTGGATCTTCTACTTTAAGTTAGGAAATCAGAAAAAGACAGGCAATGGACGGGCCATGCTACTCCGTTATTGATTAGCACAACCTTACTGGAAAAATGTTTGGAAGATCAATGAGAATCTCTCGAAGAGATCTTCAACATGCGAGTCTTGGAATATATGTATAATACATGCAGATCGCAATGCCTCCAATATTCAATGGATTCGAGAGTAACGTGTCGATGCTATAATTGGCATCTCATAGTGGTGTAGCGCCCCTAAAAAACTGGTGGAAGGCATCAAATCACCATGGTAAGCAAAATTAAACGTGGTGAGGAGGCCGAGATTCCATCCCTTACTAAGGCATCCTTTATCATTAAGGGGTGGGACAGGAAACTACCAAATAGGACATTTTGAAAGTCCTTGGTAAACAATGCGATGAGCTGAAAGTGGACAAAAGGAATATCTTCCGCAGAGATGAGGGCTAAGATGAAACTTTGATCATAGTGGGTATAGAGCAGGCATCCTGTCGAAAATAAAGGGGAAGGTCCTTCATTCAGATTGTGAAATATACAATCACCTTTAGCAAACCCAGGACAAAAAGTCCGTGAGTAAACTAAAGGGATATCGAAAGAACAAGCGGATACTGATATGTTATCCGGTTTTTGGACGAGTTTTAATGAAATTTGTTCACTAAACTAATGAAATTTTCTTCACAAATCAAATTCACAATCATCATAGTTTTCTTCACAATCATCATAGTTTTATTGAAACTTTATCATTAGTTGTATGAAATTTTTAATAACTAAAATGAAAATTTTCATTTAATTTAATGAAAAACTGCATTAATTTAATGAAAAGTTTCAAGGTACAAGTTAAACTGACATTTCATAAAACTTATGCAAAACTTAATTGATATTATGCAGCCAATTCTCTCAGTATATTCTATGCAAAAAACAGGGTCTCTTCCGCGAACCTGTACTGTTTGTCATAAAAATATAAATGTATTTTTTTCCACTCTCAAGTGGAAACACCTTATGGGTTCCCTCCGATCTTAAGAAAATTTGGATATGTGATAAATAATGAAAAAATAAGATATTTTTTAACGGCCCAATCTAACGTTTAAGGGGCCATTTTTCTAGGAAACATGTCTGAAACTAATAAAGCTCCAATTTTTTTGAACGCAGCTTTGTTGTACTCCCGAAATCAAAAATTTTGATACCAATATTGCTTATGAACTGTGTTAGTATTGTAAAGACAATGTATAATTTTTCTAACATATAACTAAAAGTAGAAGATCCAATCTCTCATATTAGATACGATTTGTAAAAATCGGATAATAACTTAACAAGTTACAGTTACAAAGTTAAACATTAAGCATTTTTCTAAGTTTGGCCAAAAATATCGAACTTTGAGGCGCAATACAACGCGAAATACACCGAATTTCGAAAAACTTAATATATCACATAAGTATATCACAGGAACGTTGAATATCAATGTGCTCACTTTCAACAAAATCCAAACACATCCATTCCAAAAACGACTAGAATCGAATTGAAATTTTTTGGAATGATTCTACTTTATTCATATTGTTTCATCTTATACTTAATATAATGTGGGTTTTTCTGTGCATGCTTTTGTGATTTGTAATTTTTATAGAATTTTTATCTTTAACAAATGTCATGTTGTTTTGTTGTTTTGTGGTTTTTATTTTTTTATTTTCAAAATTAAAAACTTATTTTCATAAAATATTTAAGTGTTGGTTAAACATTTAAATATTTTTTATGTTAATGTTTGTTATAAATAAAAAAAAAATTGCATTGGTCTAACTAATAACATTGTATTATACACTTTTACAAAATTTTAAGAAAACTACAAATTTGGTAATTTATAAATTTCATATGAAATGCCACACAAAACGAGGTGATAACTATTTTGGTATTTATTGACTAATATTATTATTTTTTTTATTTATTTAAGTGTTCAATCATTTTGCTTAGAAGGTAAACTATATTATTTCATTATTTCATATAAATTTGTTCATTTCTTATTATGTTATTAACAATGTTTAACAGCCTTCATATTTAGCAGGGGTATTCATAAAACATAATCATGGATATCAAATGATTTTAAATAACTTTGATCAATCTTTTTTATGAAATCCCCTTCCTTTCCCTTTTCCGCCAAGTTGACACGC
The DNA here is from genome assembly GCA_021234595.1 of Delia radicum. Lineage (NCBI taxonomy): Eukaryota > Metazoa > Arthropoda > Insecta > Diptera > Anthomyiidae > Delia > Delia radicum. The sequence continues at coordinate 119,846,574 of CM037854.1, forward strand.
CCAAGATGGAACATGGTTTTGAAATAATACACTAGAGCCCAAACGGAATAAGATATCTTAAAGTGTTATATACCATATAAAAGCACAATAGGTTGGGTATCCGTTGGCCACAGATATACACTTTTATTTTGCAACCAAACATTTTTTAACCTTAGTATTTAAATTGTTCAAAAATTTGCTTTAAATAAAAGTAGTAGATGGACACTTTTTAAAAATTCTCTAAAAATGTGAAAAATCCAAAAATAAGCACAATGTAAAGACTTTCAAGCCGATATAAAGACTTTCGAGCTTTCAAGAGAAATATCATACACATTTCATGAAGAATCATCTAAATCACATTTTGAGCATATATATCAGGGACTAGGGTACCCAATACCGAATCGGTATTAAAAAATCGGTATTTCAGAATTTTCGGTATATTTTTCAATTTAAAAGTATATATATTTCACATATTTTTTTAAAGATTAAATAAAGATGAGAAATCATTTTGTTTGGTTTTTATCAAAGTAACATTTAAAACCAATCAGTGCATCCAATATATTATCCTCCATTCTACACCGAATCTTCGTGCAAATTCCTCGGACACTGAAAATGAACTTTCCAGAAATAAACCTGTTAAAATAACATAAAAAGTTACAAAAAATTAGTTAAAAATTACGTTGCAGGAAAACTGCCAAAATTGTTTTGCTAAATATTAATATAATAAGGACAGCAAAAATAAATCTGGTAACTTTACAGGATTTTAGTTATAATAGAGTTGAATTCTAGTTAAATGAAAATAGCAATTTACTCTGCTAAAATTAGCAAATTACTAAAAATTTGGAGACTAAAAACAGCAAACAAAATCTGCAATATCAACAAAATTGTTTGATATATTTACATTTAATTTAGTAGAATTCAAATAACAGTATATTTTATATTTTGCTAATTTAAGAAGATTAATTTGTTACTTTAAATTAACTAAAATTTAGCTCAAATATAACTAAATATTTGAAGATTCAGCGGTAAAGTGTTTGTAACCGTCGTATATTGACAATCGTAGTTAATTTTATTGTAATTAGTTACTGAATAATTTTTTTCAGTTAGATTTTTACAGGAAGAAGAAGAAGAAGAAAACATTTGTATTGAAAAATTTAACGGACACAAAGGGTATGCCAGATTACCGCAGTTTCGTCCCCTCCAATGACTCGTCAGTGGTTAATTTATGTGTCAATTAAAGTATAATATATTGTTAAATTGATCTATATGAAAAACATTCTACTATGTGTCGTAGTGAGTTTCAAACCCACAACCATATATATCAGGCTATAACTCGTAGCATTAGTTTTGTCAGTCACAGTTTTGACAATCTCAACATTCACAATGTATTGTTTTAGTCAGATAAGACAGAGTTAACTTATACCTACACTGATAAAATTTTGTGCGTTGTGTTAATGAAATCCATTATTAATACAATGGATTTTTGTAGTCATTTAACATCAACACTTTATACACTAAATGATATGAGAGCGCCTCAAATCAATGTATTTCAAAGTTTTGGTTAATTCTGTTAAACAAAAATATTTATGTACGAGTATTTTGTAATATTAGGCGTTTAACTTCAACGTTTTTTTTAATTCAAAATGTACTATATGGCAAAAAATCTCAAAATTTTGCATAATACAAGTTAAAAAAAAAAAATCGAAAAATGTTTAATGAATTTTTTTTAATGAAATTATGAAAAAATCATAAAAAAATTTAATGAAAGAATCAACAATATTAATGAATTTTCATTCAGTTAATAAAATTATTCATTAAGTAAATGAATCCGTTTCAATGAAACCGATTCTTTAATACTATGAAGTAAAATTCTATCAGTATATGAACAATATATTTTCCAACTAGAATGCTATTGTTATCTCTTTTTCACAAGTAATCATCACATTATGATGCGCTTTATTCACATTCATTAGTTGGATAGCAAGTGTATGTTAGAGATAGAGTTGCCGCTGGGCAATAGATTTATTTTTGCTATTCTTATCTTAACAAATTTTTAGTAGTCTTAGCAGAAATGTATACTAATTTTTTTCTATCTGTAAGTATTTGCCCCTCTTCTTTGAAAAGTCATATAAACGTCATTCCTGTTTTACTATGGAATTAATATCATTACAGGTTTGAATATTTTATCTTTAATTGGCAAAAAAATGTCATCGTCATTTGACAATGTGTCACTCAAATTTTCTACAGCTTCGATTTCAGTGCAAATTCGTTGCAATATTTTAAATATAATATGAATAAAAATAAATTAATTTTTAATATAAAACTTTAAAAACATTTTTATCATAACCAGGTTTATTAAAAGCTGTTCGACAATGTAAATATAAAGAAAATGTTGATCGTTAAAAAATATGCACAAAAATACAATTTTTCCACCTCTAAAAATTGGAAACTCATTCTAACTGGTAACATAAAAATGTTTTTTTTTTAAATGAATTCATAAATATTGGCAACAAATTAATACAGTGAAATCGTTATTTTCTTAAAATCGATATTTCGAATTTGACAAAATGGCTCAAATTTCGACATTTTCTGTATTACCGAATTCGGCATTGAGAAGCCTACCAGGGATTGAAGATTCTGCATCATTTCAAGTGTTGTTTTCTCTTACACTCCTGTCACTTAATCATATTGGATTTGGTGGAGTTTGCTGATGTGGTTTTGAATCAAATTATATGAAAATCTCCATCTTAGTCTGAAGACGATATATGATTTTATATTGACTTTGATTATTTTTTTTAAATTTCGCGCCATTGGGTGTTGTTTTTTTTTGTTTTTTTTTTTGTTTCTTTGATGAACTTTTTGACTTGAGACTTTTCCTGTTTTTCTTCGGATCTGCAGTATATTCTCGGGAAGCTATCACGCTGTTTTTCATAGGCTTTTGACCCTGTTTATGCTAAAAAACTTCTTTGGCGTATGCCTCGTTCCTATATTTAATTTTAATTTTCAATAAAATTCTAATTTAATTTTAACTTCTAACTCTAATGAAAACAAAATAGATGACCATCTTAATGAAAATCACAACAATGACAGAAAACATGAGGTGCTGCTATCTTATATACGCAATGTCCATCTTGGTGCCCTGTTCATCTTTGGGCCTTCTTCCCTATATAATGTAGTTATTTTTAACTGTTCAAAATTAACTAGTTACTACAGTAAAACAACTAACATTGTTGTACTAATAACCGTGACAAATTTTTCTACATAAAATTTGGAAAAATATTTACACTGAAAAACTTTAAAATTTACCATACCCCAGGCAACACATACTGAAATTTTATGTTTTTAGCCAAAGAGATATCTGCAGAGAGTGGAGCGTTGAAAACAAATTTCGGAAATCAACTTCAGCGAGGGACGTGATCGGTTAAAATGGACGTAAAAAACATTTAAAGATTTGAAATTAAAGACAGATCGCACTTCATCTTCACTGTCACCCGAGCCTATATTTTTTTAAAAAATATAGTTTTGTGAAATTATTTTAGAAAATTTTAAATTAAATGAAAGTGATATAAGGCTTGCTCACGAAATAACTTGTGCTAGTATAAATCGCAAATAACTTTTAAACTAAATATTATATTTAAATAAAAAATACATTTTATTGAATTCACATTTGATTAAAAATTAAGACAAACTAGGTGTTTTGTATTAAAGTTTTAACTTTATCTATAATACCCCCATTAGCGTATTAATGGTAGTTTCAGAGACCTTCTTGCTTGACTTATTCCAATTCTAAGAAAAATGTATGACATTGTCAGCGACTTATTTTGTACTCTTCATCTCCCTTTTTTCCGATGCCCAATACCTTTTCATTAGTTTGAGTTATGGACAATTTGCAAGATTTGCCGCTCTATTGAATTTAATTTTTTATTAAAAATTCATGTTATTTTTTTCCCCAGAAAGACAATATTATTTATCTAAATTACTATGATCAAATAAAACATATTTAATGAAAAAATATATCAGTTTAATTTAATTTAAAATTTAGAATTTTTTTTCCCTAAGATAAACTTTTAAAAAAGAATTGTGTTTTTACAGGCTCGTTGGACCCTGAAGATGAAGTGCGATCTGTCTAAAATTTCCAACGTAATCTTTTAATTTCTATTTCAACCGATCCTCTTTAATGGGCAGGCCGTTAAGGCGAAACTATCCCCTCCAGGCAGAACTTTTAAAAAAGTTTGATTATAAATGAGTTGTACCATATTCGTAGAAACACATACTTAATTTCTAACTTCTAGCGAAAAGGGCTTGTGCAGTCTGTCAAAGTAAAGACTTTATTGTCCAGACTAGTAGAAATTTCCAAAAATCCTGTCTTATAGCAAGTTTAGACATCGAAATAAATCTACTTTATTAAAGCTTTTAATCGATTCAGGCCTAGTTTTTGTGATGTCAGTTAAACTTCGTTTAGCTAAACCGACAGCGGATTTTGTCCATTTCCAATTTTATTAGCAAACATTTGACGGACCAACTTTTTCTAGTTCAGAATTTTGGTCTTTACTGAAATAAAGAAAAATAAACAAAATTGCAGTATTCCAGTTACAAACTGCGTTAAACTAAGATTAAAGATAATATACGTCCTAAAAACTCGGAATTAATCTTCCTCGTTTAAATATCGTTGTCTTATATTCAAACTGAGCTATCTGCATTTTTTCACCTGCTCGCGATTCTGAGATATTCGCTATGTAAATACGAAAATAACACAGGAGGATAAAAATCATAACATTTAAAAATTAATAAGGTTATGACCACCAATTCTATATATTTCACGCACGCTGATTTCAATGACGTACTTTATTTTTTGATTTATAGTACAGTTTTTCCACAAAATGACTTTAAAGTTTGTTACATATAACGTGTTTAAAATGCAATCAATCTGACTGCTTTCTTTTTTTGAAAACGCGCGATTTGTCAAAAATTTTGTATGGCAGCATATCTTTTCGAGATGAAAACAGAGTCTATCTTTTATCATGGCATGGTAATACCTTTGAAAAGTATATGTGCAAAAAATCAGCCAAAAATGTTTATATTTGGAAAAAAAATTCAAACAAAAACCCTACTTTTATGACAAATATGTACCAAAACGAAGGTTATTAGGAAAACTTTTGCTAATATAAATATTTTTAGCTGAAAACATACTTTTGAAAGGTATTTACATATACTAAAAGCTGAACCTCGGGGTCATCCAGAAAGGCTATGCTGCCATGTAAAATTTTTTAAAAATCGCGAATTTTTCATAAAAAACGCTTTGATAACACAACTTTTTTCTTACTAATATAACTCCTCTTCAATGACCTTTTCAACTGTGTGAACATTTGATTAGCGAAAACCGAAAAAAATAGAAAAACACTTAACAGCGATTTTACGATTTGGGAAGCAAATATGTACCATAAATTTTACTACTTATCTTGTTCTTAGATTTCAACAGAAAGAAAGCAGAATATTTTGCGTTTGCAATTTATTGTATATCAAAAACATCATGAAGATGCGTCAAACTTTAAAGTAATTTTTCGGAAAATCTGTACCATATATCAAAAAATAAAGTACGCCATTGAAGTCAGCGTGCCGAAATATATCCAAATGATGGTCAGAACCATATTAATTTTTTGAAGTCATGCCGTGTTATTATATGAACATAATTTACATTAAACATAATTATCAGTGCCAGTAAAAAATTTTGACCAGCTGGGCACACAGCAAGTAAACCGTGTGAATTTATTAGACATATCAATTTTAAATTTTATCTAAAAACATTTAATATTTAATACAATTTTTATAGCTTATGACAGAAAACATATAAAATCAACCCTTCGATTTCCTCCACTCTTTCTGATTTCAACCAAAGTTGTACATCATATAATTATAACCTCGTCTAAGCTGTCCTACAGCTAATCCCAGCTGATCATAAAATATCGCATTTAAAAATATGCAAAATATTCAAAAATTTCAAAAATATTCCTAAATATGTTTTTAAATAAGTTGTTGTGAATATCAGAGCAATCAGACATGATTTGCCTTTTGCATTGGCAAAAAACCGGACCAGGTTATTGCAAAAAAGCAAAGTTTTCATTTTTAAATGCGGATAACTTATGCACTTTAGGAGATAACCCACCTGAGGAAGCATATTTATTGCTGGAAATTACAAGCAGATTAAGCTGCATTTACATTTACCATCTAAAACCACTTTAAACCTGATTTCGATCATATGGTAGCATGGATGGTAACCATTTCGATGCGGGTATCGGTAAGGGTAACGCTATTTTCGTTTATTTCTGTATCGGTATTTTAGGGGTAACGATATTTCAGTTATTTCGGTATAAGTTTTAAAGCGTCAATTTGCAAATATTTTTAACTTTAGCAAACTAAAAAGTTTTTTCACTCAACTGAACACTTGTATAGATTAATATAGGTCCGTTTGAATATAAGACAAACGAAATTATATCGAAACACAAAGTTTCACGCAATTAGTAGTTGGTACAAATACCGAGCCGTTTAAAAATAAATAGATGCCAAATAAAAAGTTGGATTAACTATTAATCAAAAAAATTAAAAAATTGTTTAATCGACTTGTTTAGTGCTTGATTAAGCAGTTAATCCTACTTTAAGTAGATTAACTTTTATGTGTAAATATGTCATTAGACCCACTTTTTGTTCCACACCAAACGCATTTAAGAAATCCCATTTAAGCTAACCCTACTTTAAGTTCCTAGCTTCAGTGGTTTGGCGAGGCCGTTAAGGAGGATATTTTTCTGCTTTTGAAACCTGTTTTTACCACATTCCTTTCGAAAACAACCTTTTCTGGAGTTCATATAGTTAGGAATCATAAAATTTAATTTACAATTTCTAGTCAACAAGGTTTGGATAGTCAGTCAAGGGAGAGACATTTTTCTTTTTGCTTTCCTCATAGGAATTTCTAGAAATCCCGTCTTTGCGGATGTTAACGCGGGTTTAGGAAACCACATACAAAATTTTAAGTTCCTCGCTTTAGCCATGCCACCAAGGGTCAGACTTTCACTCTTTGATACTACCCATGGGAATTTCCAAAAATCCTATCTAAGCAGATGTCTTCGCGAGATTAGAAACCAACATATCAAATTTCAAGTTCTTCGATTTAGCAGTTTGGCCATGCCATCAAAGTGATACTGTTCCTCCTCTTAACACGTGTTTTTGCCAGAAATCCAAGAATTACCGTAACAGTGAATTAGGTAAAGTTCGAAACAAATATTTTAAATTTCAAATTTCTAGCCAAAGGCAGTTTGGGTAGGCTGCCAAGAGGGAGTTTTTGCCCTCTATTAGTGCTGGTAAAAGAATGAGTAGGGTATCGAGTATTTGTCTTTTGTTTTTGGGTAAACAACCATTACTTTGTCAATTTTCAACCGATTTTAATAAGTGATGTCTCATTTTAATCAGAAAAACATCTACTTTAAGAACATTGTTGCCTTGAAAGAAGATTCGAAAAAAAACCCTCGTAGAAGTTTAAAAAGTTAAAAAAAAAACTGAAAATTTTAGTTGTTATGAAGAAAATCTCTACATATTCATATTAATAATATAGGAAAAGTATATATGTTTGGAAAGACGAGGTAATTTTCAAAATCGGTTGAAAAATAATTGAGTTATAAGTGTTTGAATTCGACAGTCGCAAAAATACACTTTTACCGTTATCTCGAAAATTTGGTGGTATATTGGAACTTCTAAAACTGGTTTCGTAATGTACTCACCGAGACTAACAACCTAAACTAGGTCACTTTAAAAGTGGTTTTTCTGTGTAGCACAGTGTAACTGATGACAAACGATTTAAAAAACAATATCATCAATATTAGGAAACGTTTTTGTCTGAGTGTAGCCTAACATCCTTTAATTATTACCTAATTACAAAATATTTTTTTTTTAAATGTATTAATATTTATTTCTTCCTCTAAGCTGTGTTGCATTTTATATACAAAATTTTATTGGAAATCTTTATTTATTGGCTTTTTAAATTAAATTTATTGATTTTTTTTCTTAATTTTTTATTTTATCCTAAAAACATTGAATGATACAATTATAAAAATCCTCATCCTTCTCCTCTATCGTCTGACAAAAATATAAAAATAAATTACAATTATAAAAAAACATAATACTAAAAATGACTTCCCGGCACTATTTTGGCAGAGGTATGTAAAACAGACATTGGTATCAACAAAAATATATATATATATATATTAATTTTGAAAGAATTAATTCATTATTTTAAAAATTACAAATAAAAACACGTATTTCATTACATTATAAATTATGTGTGTATTGTAAAATTGCTAAGTGTCCTTGTCCATCCGTACATAAGTTAAATTGGTATTGATTTTTGTAGTAATTTAAAAAAATAAAATAAGCATTTATCACATTTTTGAAAAATTAAATTCATTTGCAATGCAAAGCCAAGCCCAGCACTATTTCCACCATTATCGTATGCATTATTTGTCATTGTTTGTCATATAAAAAGAACAATTTCATGATCCGAGAGATAACACTGCATGGCTTTTGTAATACAATGTTAAATGCTGTTCCTATTTTGTTTTTTAAAGGATTTAAAACAAAATCGTAGATTTTTTTATATATCTAACGGGAGTTTTTTTTTTTGAGATTCTACCAGTTTTAGATGTTCTGAGTTTTGATTTAAACTAAAATCCAGTCAGTTGAATAAATTAAAGTTGGGTAGCATAAATTTACTCGAAATTAAAAAAAAACAATTGAATTTGAAATATTTTTTAGCATGGATGGTAACCGATTCGATGTGGGTATCGGCAAGGGTGACGCTATTTCCTTTTATTTCAGTAACATTATTTTAAGTGTAATGATAGTTTAGTTATTTCGGTAACGAGCGGTAACGGTATTTTAGTTATTTCGGTAACGTTATTGTAGGGATAGCGGATTTTCAGTTATTCCGTTAACGGTATTTTAAGGTTAACGTTATTCTAAAGGGTCCGCCATCTAACGTTTTTTTCAACTAGTGCTTATTTCGTGAATGGTAACACTTAGCTCATGTCTGATTTGACAGATAATTAGTTTTATCCTTCCGCTGAACGAATATGATTGTGTATACGCTTGAACAACGCTGGGAAATATTGTGACATTACTTTGAAAATCATGGTAATGTTGCAGAATGTGTGCGAAAATTGCGTACGGATTTTGGAAGAAGAGAAGCACGGTCAGCTCCGTATGTTCGTTATCTTGTGAAAAAAGTGAATGAAACTGGCATCCTCATCGATAAACCAAAGCGTGAAAAGCCAAAACAGTGCGTACACCCGAGAATATTGCTGCTGTGGCAGAAAGTGTGCGTGAAGCGCCATCAACATCAATTCACCGTCGTTCTCAACAATTGAACATTTCGGAGACATCATTGGACATCATGTCGTTTGGCCACCTCGGAGCTGCGATTTGACACCGTTGGACTATTATTTGTGGGGTGCCGTCAAAGATAAGTGTTACGCCAACAAGCCAGAGACAATTGACGCTTTAAAGGACAATATTCGTGAAGTACAGCTGCACACAATCGATAATGTGCTTAAAAATTGGACCGATCGTGTAGGCTACTGCATGGCCAGCCGAGGCAGTCATTTGAATGAAATTATTTTCCATTATTAACCGGAAGGATTGTACTTTCAAATATAAAAAGAAATTTGAGAAAATATTCAGTAGTTTTTTTTATAGCATTTTCAAAAAAAAAAAATTATTTGGCGGACCCTTTAGTTATTCCGGTAATGTCAATGCACACCGATAGTTTTAGCGTCATTATGCCCGCATTCCAATGACTGGCTAGTATAGGATCAAACTTTGGAAAAATATACCTATTTACAGCGATATTTTTTCAGATCTTGTCAGATTATTTCGGTAACGGTAGTTTAAGGATAAAGCTATTTCAATTATTTCGGAAACGGCATTTTAGCGATGAAGGTATTTTTAGTTATTTCGGTAACGGTATTTTAAGAATATCGATATTTTAGTTATATCGGTAACGCTATTTTTAGGATAACGGTATTTTTGGGATAATGATAGTCAGTGGAAAAGGATTTTGAATCGATAACGGGTTTTTAACGGTATTGCCTGCCATCCCTGCTTTTTAATTAAACTTTGTACTTACTGGATTTAAATTCGAAGCTCCAAACATTTTAAAACTTTGTTTTTATTACATTAATTAATTCGACTCGGTCATTAAGCATTTAGTTTGAATGTAATCTACAAACTTTAAACTAAATTGAACAAATTATTAAAAATAAATTGTTTTAATTGAACTTACAATTACACTGTGCAACAAATTTTTGTGTCACCGATAGTGTCCTAACCAACGGAAAACGAAAATAGACTATCAGAATATCAAAACGCCCTATTGGTTTTAAAAACTTAGCTCGGATTTAATTTTTATGTCTTTAAAAGTTTGGTTTTTTCAGGTGAAATTTTAGATTAATGTATGTATATTTAGTTAGAATATTGTTCTACCTCAATTCCAAACTCTAATCAAATATGATATGATATTGTCATATCATTTTAATATTAGACAATAGAATTGTTTCAAAAGCATCATCCCAATCCTCAGTTGTCCGCAATAAGAAAACGATGATTGGCTTAACTCAAACCGAGACACAATTAGTTGCAAGGAACCTTAGCCGGCATCCTGACTGGCACGAGGTACAAAGAAAAAGAAGATAATGTCTTATTATAAAACTTGGTTGATAGGTTGCAATTTACTGCTATTATATAACTTTAAAAACGTAGCATATGTTTTTAACACAAACAAACAAAAAAAAAAAAAGGAAACAAATCAAACTTTGCCATACTTATCAATCAGCTGTTTGCAAATGTCACCCAGATGTAACGTAGAATTTTGTTTTTACAGGTTCAGCAGTCCCGTTTACGTTTGAACATACAATTGAAATAGGTAATCACTTGTTACGTTAAGTTACGGTTGGCTTAACCAAGCCTTTATTCTTCATATTTGGTAAGAAAAGGCGTGTTTGGCAGCTATTTTAATTTGTAACTTTATTTATAGTGTTTCCAATTCTGTGGTTAATCGATTAACCGATTCCTCTATTAATCGCATCTATTTCGGTTAATGTCGAAACAAATAATTGAAAGCTCAAATAATTATTCAACCGGTTAAAAACTTGGTAAATTTCCTAGCTTTGGATTAAAAAAGGCTAGCTTACAAAAAAGAACGCTACATTAATTAGAAATTTTTTAAAATCAAGTGAAAGCTATTCTTGAGCTTCTATAAAGAAGCCACTTAAAGCAAGTGCTATATCGGCTTTGGAAAATTATGTGTTTCGGCCTGGACCGATTGCTTTTGGACCAATTTAAAACAAAAATTATCGGTGTAAAAACCGACACTAGAATAAGTTGAATGAAAAATAGGTTGTTTTTAAAGTCGTTTATTGAAACCCGAAGATTTTGAAAATCATAACACTGTGATATGCTTAAATCTTCCAATGAACATATCGTACACCTAGCTCAAAAGTGACTTAACTCAAAATTTAAATTTTTAGGGTTTATATGCTCTTTAATACACTTGTTTATCTATAAAAAATATCAGTGTATTTTGTGTTTGTTAACTGTTACTGAAAACAGGGGGGTTATTATAATGTTCTAGAAATTCGATTCGAACAGAATTTTCACATTGAAAATAATGTAATAAAAAATACTTTTTAATGGGTACACATTTTAAAAACGTGTAGATAATGTTCTAGTAAATGCGAAAAGCAAAAAAAAAGTTTGACTTTTAAATACAGATATCATCTTACAAGAGTTTTAAGATTTCCGAATTCGAACAAAAATTTTCAAATCAAAATGCATAACAACCCCCCAGTTATATCTTTCTTTATGTTTCAATTGGTATAAAGTTGCAAATACTTTTTTTCGATTTCTGAAAAATTAAAAATTTTGAGTTGAGTCACTTTTGAACTAGGTGTGCGATATCTAATACCATTTTCTTATTAGAGAAGCCTTTGATTCCTTCAAAATAAAATACCAAGATTCTAATAATTGTAGAGTGCTGATTTTTGTCACAAGTACTGATGAAAAAATCGGGTACTGATTTTTAGAAAACTCAGGTTTTGATCCATTTAAACTAAAGTTCTCTTAACTTGCGAGTAAAGCATTTGTTTGTGTGAATTAATATTTAAGATTAGTTCTAGTTTAACATTTTAAAGTCTTGGTCAACTTTAATGAATGAAATCTGGTTTTCGAATAATGCCTTAATAGGTTAACCGCCTTGGTCGAATAATAAGAAACACTATTTATTACTGATCGACCGATTTTTATGATTTTGGGCATTTTAGATAAGTAATAAACATTAAAATTTATTTAAAATGTGTAATCGGAATTTATTAATGTTTCAGTTGCTTTAAGAAACCTCAAAATATCTTTTGATTGGCCTAAAAGTTTGCATTTCCTATTTTTTTTTGTAACCATATATTTGAGAACATTTTTTTTTACCTATATATGGCCATCCTAATATGTATAATATATAAGTAGAAACATATTTTTGTGTGCATTAAATAACCTTTGAAATTTTTAATTTTCACCCATACTAGAAAAAAAGCTAAAAAATAGCCAGAATTCAAAAGGCTATACAAATTAAATTCGATCTAAGTATTAAAAACCATTTGAAGGTTTTCGTCTAATGATAATCTTCCTTTATTTTTCGTTGGTCTCGTTGAATATACAATTTCTTGTTGCACAGTGTTATTTAAAGTCAATTAATTAAATATTTCTTAAAGTTCTAAAAAAGTTTGATTTGTTTTTACACACAACTAACTAGTTTTATACTACGTTTCCACTGAAAGTCTTTTGGACTTGTTTTGATATAAAACATGTTTTCCCACACATTTTTTTTCACCAAAACACATGTTTTGCACAAAACACATAAGTGGAAACATAGTATGAGTAAAAAAAAAATAAGTAGGTATTTTTCATACAAAACTTTTAATTTTTTTTTCCAAAATTGATTAACTTTTAATTAAAAAAAATGTATCTCCCCCACTTACACTGAATTTTTTTTTGTACTTAATACTTACACCAACACAGTTAGCAATGCAATTTAATGGAATTTTTCTTAGATAATTAGTTTTTATAAAATTTAAACTATTTAATTAACTACATTCTTAATACTATTACATGTCTTCTTCTGAAAATTCCCTACTACAGGAGTGGTTTACTTAACTTTTGTGCAGTCGCATTGGCTCTAAATGATTTGGGTTATCATGCTGTTGGCATTCGTATTGACTCAGGCGATTTGGCTTATTTATCCTGTTTGGCGCGGGAAACATTTGAACGTGTTGCTGAGCGTTTTAAGGTTCCATGGTTTAATCAGCTGACTATTGTTGCATCGAATGATATTAATGAGGATACCATATTGAGTTTAAATGAACAGGGTCACAAAATTGATTGTTTTGGTATTGGCACACATTTAGGTAAGTTGGTTTCGATATTAATCAAAAGTTTTTGTTTTTAACTGCGAGTACAGTTGTTGTTCAATCACATAAAACCATGGATGGTAACCTATTCGATGCATGTATCGTTTATTTCGGTAACGGTATTTTAGGGATAACGTATTATTACGGTATCGGTTTTTTAGCGTTAACGGTATTTCACTTATTTCGGTAACGGTATTTTAGCGTTAACGGCATTTAAGTTATTTCGGTAACGTTATTTTAAGAATAATGGTTTTACAGATATTTCGGTAACGGTATTTCAAGGCTAACGTTATTTTATTATTTAGGTAATGTAAGTGAACACCGATATTTTTAAGCTTCGTTGTGCCCGAATTCCTATGACTGGCTAGTTCATGACCAAACTTTGGGAAGATTAACAGCGATATTTTTTTTTTATCTTGTGATATTATTTCGGTAACAGTATTTTAAGGATAAAGGCTCCATTAGTCTTGCCGTTCCGTGACGTTTCTGTTACGTGCCGTTCCGGATGGCTATTTTGTGTGGTTAGTCTATTCCGTAGCAAGCTGAGTCAGGGACGATAAATGGGAATTTCAAAATGTACCAACCATCATAGAATATAGTACTTTTTCGACCCCAATAGTACAAAAAAAAAAAAATTATTATAAATTACCAACAAAAACGTAAATAAAAATTTATTTGTATACAAAAACAAAAAGTTAAACAATGTTGGTTACAAAAATTATAAAAATTTATAGATTTTTTCTTAAATTCCTCAAGTTTTTAATATTTTTTAATACATATATTAATAAATATTAATGAATATATTATTAATAATAATATATTCATTAAAAGATTTCTAAATCGAATTAAGGATTAAATTATTCATAAGCTTTTTTAATGGGACTAAAAATAATAATATAGAAAAAATTTTAAATAGTACTAAATGGATCAAAGGAGTACCATAGTTCTTTCAGGTTAAAATAGTACCATACAAAGTACTATAGTACCAACTTTATCTTCCCTGAGCTGAGTAGTTTTATGTGAGAGCAATCAGCTGTTTTAAACTGTCACTTAACGGAGTACAGAAATTCTGTTTTTTTCAGGTTCGTCCGGCACGCAACGTTACAGTTCAGACAAACTAACCACACACACTCATTTTCATACATCAAAAACAAAACAGCTGATTCGTCACGGCACGGAACGGCAAGACTAACTGAGCCTTAACGCTATTTCTATTATTTACGTAACGGAATTTTAGTTAATTCGGTAACGGCATTTTAAGGATATTGGTATTTTAGTTATATCGTTAACGATATTTTACGGATAATGATATTTCAATTATTTCGGTAACGGTATTTTACGGATAACGATAGTTCGTTGAAAGATTTTTGAATCGATAATGTATTTTTGGCTGAAGCCAATGAAAAATCGCTCAAAATCGAAAATTCATCAAAAAGAAAAACACCCAAAAGAAATGAAAAATTGCACAAAAGGAAAAAATGGAAATTTCACACAAACACAAGGAAAAAAAATTTCCAAAAATTTTTATGAAAAATTAACCAACTTTTTTTTTGTAATATTTATTTATTTTTTGAATTAATTTTTCATAGCAAGGTCATATAAATACTTGTATACTAAAAGCTCAGCGGTATGGGCATTGATTTGATTCTACCAAGCTTTGTATTTGCAATTTCAGTATACATGTACATTGTACGTATAAATGGTCGTAAACTGTATTTTTTTACCCATTAATACAAATATGAAAGGAAACATCTTTATTTAGATTTAAGACAAATTATTATAAGTTTTTAATTCATATTATAGTTATTAAAATGTTTGTTATTTTTGAATTGGAGAATTAGGTGCCGAAGGCAAAAAATAAAAAAAAATAAAAATTGGGCACGCGAGCCTTAATTTGGAAAAATCGGCTGAAAATTGACAAAGTTATGGTAATTTTTCTATAAAGTTTATATGTAAAAGTAAGATGTTTTTTTTTTTTATCGAAAAAAACTCCGTATAATTTAAAAAAGTATAAAAAAAAATATAAATACGTTGGTATGTGTGTTTTTGGTAATGCTACTTCTGTTTGTGGGTTTGTGTGTGTGCTTGTTTTGTTTGTAAACTTCAAATTTATTTGGTACTTAATGCTGAAAATGTTCTATTTAAGCATTCAGAGTATGAAAAAATAATTTGAGAATTACGTCTAAAATAAAATATGTATTTATATATTTAAAAGTCAATTAAAATTTTAATTGATGCAATTAAATATTTGTTTAGAATCAAATTTAATTCAAATCAAATCTTTAATTAGATATTTTAGGTTGCTAATTTTTCTGTGTATATGTTAGCCTATGTTTCAGCATGCTAAATCCATTCGCGTTAATCATTTATCTTTAATTATAAATTATTGCGGTTTTAAGTTTCAAGAAAATTAAAAATTTTGAAATTACAGTTTTTGCTTGGATTTAATTAAAGCTACATCAATTTATAGATCTCATTGCTTTTACCACATTTCGAAATATATATTACACCACCAAAAAATAAGAAAATACACTAAACATTTTTTTTGTCTATATTATTACTTAAAAATTAAACCGCGCTTATTTTGGAAAACACGCATTTTTTGCCGGGTTAATGATATTAAACTCGGTTTAGGATTACTTGCTTGCAGGAAATAATATAAAATACTTTAATATTCAAAAAATTCAAATTTTTATAAAAGAATGCTTTTTGAGGTTTTAAAAAATTTGTTTGCTCTAAAAAATTAAAAGTCCTTATCAATTTTTGTATTAAGCTCATTTTAACCTTGTATTTGATGAACGTTTTGGCGTAATATATACAGCGCATTAGTTGTCACAAAGTGAAATGTGTTTAGAAAAAATTACCGCTGTACTCTCTTGGAACAGTACTTTATCAGTTATGTCCGTCGTGAAGATTCACTCTTGATACCTAAATATGTTCTCAAACAAGTTTCTTATAAAAAAAAAAATGCAAAAAAAAATTAAATTTCGCAAATAGTGAATTTTTATCGTTGATCTATAAATTTATGTGTGAGATTTTATTTGTTCGGTTTTAGATCATGACAAATTTTTTCTCTAAATTAACAGAAAAATTATAATTTTTATATGATAATTTACTTTGACTATTAGAAAAAAAAAAACACAGAAAAAGTTATTAGACACTAGCATGAATGGAATGCATTTTCTGACCCACTACGGTCTTCATCAACATTCTTCGTGCCATTTAGTGTTAATCGTAAATATCATCTATTTAACTCACATGTTAAAGAAATTGGGTAACTTTAAATCCCACATTACTCTGTGTGTTGAGTTAGAATGAAATTTACCACGAACGATTTCTATTTATAGTGTGTTTGTTTTTTCTCTAGTCATTATCATAGTTGCCAGTTTAACTTTCAGTTAAAACTTTAAATGGCAGTTCTTTTCTCTAATATCATCATATACTATCCTTCTACATTAGCAAATCATATCAACAAACATTAAAGATTTTTCATTAACACATATGTCGAGCATATACATTAAACGATTTTTACACTGTACCTGGTGAGTGGTTTAATAGTGAATTTTTATCGTTGATCTATAAATTTATGTGTGAGATTTTATTTGTTCGGTTTTAGATCATGACAAATTTTTCTCTAAATTAACAGAAAAATTATAATTTTTATATGATAATTTACTTTGACTATTAGAAAAAAACACAGAAAAAGTTATTAGACACTAGCATGAATGGAATGCATTTTCTGACCCACTACGGTCTTCATCAACATTCTTCGTGCCATTTAGTGTTAATCGTAAATATCATCTATTTAACTCACATGTGAAAGAAATTGGGTAACTTTAAATCCCACATTACTCTGTGTGTTGAGTTAGAATGAAATTTACCACGAACGATTTCTATTTATAGTGTGTTTTTTAAAAAGTATGTAAAATTTTTTCGCTTAAAAATTTTTAAGTGCCTTTTTGACTCGGAGGTGCAGTTTACTAAGATACTCAGTTCACACAATACGCTAGCCAATTACAAATATAATTGCAAATGTCAGACGCAAAAAACATACATTTATACATTTAAATTACGCCAATTAAATTTAAGTTTTTGATGTCCGTATCCTGTTATTGGTGCGCTGACATCAGCTTGGTATACTTAAAACTTTCTAAAATTATTTTTTTTTTAAATCTTGTTATCAAAATTCAACACGCAAAACCCGTATGGGAAAAACTGCGAAAGTTTAAAATTCGGAAACTTTTCACCAAACAGCGATATGGCAACATTTTTTTAGTGAATACATCTTCCAGGTCTACTGACTCCATTTTGTATTGGTTTGGATCTAAAAGTTAAAAACTATGAGAAAAACAATTAAATGCATGAAAAACCTCTTGTAAGTTTCAAGTCATTTTTAACATTTTTCGACTTTTAAATGGCCATAAATTCTTTAATTGTAGACTCTTCAACGTAAATACCATGTATAGTAGGGCGGGTCGATTTAAAAATCGCTCAACGTTCAAGGAAAATCGTATTCTAGGGATCAAAATAAGAAACTTTGCCGAAGGAACCATACCTCTAAAACGAATTCTGATGTCCCGACTTTTGAACCGTAATGTCAAATTTTGAAAAAGCCCACTTTGATATTTCAGAAAGTAGGAGGAATCTCTCCAAGGTTATGGGAGCTGCTTCTTCTCCGGAAGACGTGCTAGCAGATTAATGCAGAAATCATCATTCTATGTGACCGTTAAGGGGTTAAAATTTATGTTGAAGAGGGCCTTTTTAGCCGTGTTTTTATAGCAAAATGTACAAATCTCGGGATAGAGATATTTCAGAAAGTAGGAGGAGTCTTTCCAAGATTAGGGTCTCTATTTCTTCTCCGGAAGACGCTCTAGCAGATGAATGTGTAAATTATATTCGATTGGGTTGGATTCAATTGGGGAACTCTAAATGGGTCAAAGTGGGATTTTTCAAAATTTCACCCTACGGGTCAAAAGTCGGGACATCAGAATTCGTTTTAGAGGTATAGTTCCTTCGGCAAAGTTTCTTATTTTGATCCCTAGAATACGACTTTCCTTGAACGTTGAGCGATTTTTTTGCCTCCATACAAATCGACCCGGCCTAATGTATAGTCTTTCATACCCTGTTCAACGTGTATCTCAATTCAAAAAGCCCTGAGAAATAAGAGCCATATTAAGCCGGTTTCAGCAGGGTCGAGAATTTTTAAAGTAGCCCATATATATTTAAAAAGACCAGGTAATTTTATTTTAAATACCGCTTAAAAGTTAAAAATCGGTTTTGAAAAATGATTGAGTTACAAATGTTTAAATGCGCCATTCGCAAAAGACACTATTTTATTGTTATCTCGAAAATTTGAGGGTATATTGAAACTTCTCAAAACTTTTTTGTAATACTCAGCTATACTTACAACCTACTCTAGGTCACTTGAAAAGTGGTTGCAATTTTTTGTTTTTAGCAGCGTGTAATTATTAATATTTCTATGTAAAAGCTGGTACGTAGACGTATGATCAATAAATAATACATATAATAAAATAGCTCATACGCCAAGGTAACCCAGACGAAGCTTTTACATAGACAAATTTAAATATATATATGAAGGACAATATTCAACGAATATTTTCTCTACAACTAAACCAAATAACACGATAAAACTTTCTGGATTGATAAAAAAAAACATCCAACCTTTTTACATAAATTAAAAAAAAATCAAACAAAATCCTCCGATTTTAGATAAATTGATGAGAATATTCTTTAAATATTGTTCTTTATAAATAACAGTTCTATATACAAATTAAAAGATTTTATATTTTATTAAATTTTTTATTAAAAACGCGGCATAATAGAAAATTAGAAGTTGTACAGTTGCAAATATTAAAATAGATGATGACGATGATCCTTAATATTTTTAAATATTTATATGTGTTTATATCGATCCAGGAAGTTTCATCGTCTAATTCGTATTAGTTTTGGAGAAAATATTGGTTCTTTTTTTTTTTAATTTAACCAATACTCAGGGGATGCAACCTACTCATGCAGTGGATTGAGTAGGGAGTAGGGAAACTCCCTCTTTCCTTTGTGGATATTTGATTTAAATTTTCCTAAATTGTAAGTAACAGGAAAGACTTCTGCGGGAAGTTTGTTCCACATAGGAATCGTTCGTCTAAAAAACGAATTTTCTCTGTAATGCGTTGTGCGAAACACGGGACAATCAACTACAAACGGATGTGCTCTACTGGAATAAGTTCACTTATCTCAGATGAGCATCTCCCATGGTAATATCGATAAAAAAAAGTGTCACACAACCCACATTCCGACGATGCTCCAATGAATCAATATAGTTGGATACACTACTGTCATTGATGAGCTTCACCGCCCTCCCCGAAAAGTTACTCGTCAAATGACCTAGTGTAGGTTCCAGACTTGGGCGACGGCAATTACATTTCAAAATCGTTCACTTGTGAAATTTTTCTATATTATTAATAATTTTAGACATAAGCTCACACTTGTATGCTTAAACGCTTCCTTGGAAAATTTTCAATTTTGTCAATACCAGACATGGGACGTAATTTCAATAAATGTGTATTTAATTACAGGCCAATTACTTTTTTATGTTCAATTACATGTAATTGGGTGTAATTGAGTAATTGCCCTGTAATTAAATACCCAGATGTTGTTCCTAATCCCCATGTTTGGTATTAAACATTTTACAAATTTTCCAAGGAAGCATTAAGCTCACATATGTGAGTGTAGGTCTGATATTATTAATGATATAGAAAAATTTCACAAGTGAACGATTTTGAAGTGTAATTGACGTCGCCCAAGTTTGGAAGGTTCTAAGTCTAGCTGAGTGTATTACAAAACCGTTTTGAGAAGTTGCAACATACTACTCTCAAATTTTCGAGATAACAGTAAATGAGTATTTTTGAGACTGGCGCATTTAAACATCTGTTACTCAGTCATTTTTTATCCAATTTTAAAATTGGATTAACCGGCAACATCAATTATCCGGTAAAGAAAAAAAAATAACATTTTTTTTGCGTCAATTTCAATTTTTTTTGCATCAATTAACTGTGATTACCT
Organism: Delia radicum; assembly: GCA_021234595.1. Classification (NCBI taxonomy): domain Eukaryota; kingdom Metazoa; phylum Arthropoda; class Insecta; order Diptera; family Anthomyiidae; genus Delia; species Delia radicum. The sequence goes on from CM037854.1 coordinate 119,867,129, forward strand.
CTATTATCAGGGATTACAAGCATACTTTTTTCCGCTACTTTTGAACAATCAAACATAATCGCATGGGTTCTACATTCCGAAAATGAAGTGAAAGTGAAACTTACGCTCAATTTGTGTTCTCAATTCCACATAAGTGATTTGAAAAGAAAAATTTCATTTTCATTTTGTTTCTAGTGGAATTGAAGTGATTTGATGTGTCCTATAAAACAATTTCACTACAAAAAAAGTAATTGTAAAACGGTATTATTTAACTGTTAGAAAATAAAATTATTTTGGTTATTAAAAGTAAAAAAAAAGTGTATTTTTTAGGGGAAAACACATAAATACGGAACAAGAGGACGCATTTTTAACATTCATAGAAAAAATTCTGGTTTGGCCAAAGGTTTTTACAGGGGCAACAAAACAGTTGAACCCCAGTTGTGGAAGGACTTAGCAAGTACATTAAACAGCTTAGGACCTCCAGAAAAGGATGTAACTGGTTGGAAAAAGGCTTTGGCTAATTGGAAGGCAACCATTCGTAAAATTGGAAGGCAACCATTCGTAAAATTGGCCGAAAATAGAGCAGAGGTAACGGCAACAGGTGGATGACCCAAAACTATCCAACACATATTAATTCAGTTGACAAACTTTCTGGCCTTTATACAGCAGTCGAAGGTGTTCCAGCTGCTAAATCATTCGGGACGACTAGCAAAGGGCACCAGTTCCGACAATGTAGTAAACGTGATTTTACCAGAATTAAATGAAAGTGACGAAAGTACTGAAAATATAGGAAATGAAGAACCGCAACCGATGATTTCCCTTTTTGATTTCTGAATTTCTTCGCGACTTCTTTCAAATCTAATCCATTTTGGGCATATGACAGTTTTCAAAACATAACACAAATTTGTTAAAATTTTTGACGCTGTACTTCTTCCCACAGCTAGATTGAAGTCTTTTGCGATCATTTGTTGGTAACTTCCTTGTAAGAAATAGCGTAGTGATGTGGCCAATTGCAAAATAATTGGAATGCTTGTCTTTTTAACAATTGGTGATACTTCTTCTAAAACCATCATAAAAGCATACTTATTTAATCTAAAATATGCAATAAAACTATTTTTTTTTTTTAATAATTTTAAACATTTGCGACTCAGTTTTAAATATTTTCTTACGATTTTTCTGGTAGTTCCAAAGGATTTGAACAGTGACGAAGCCTTTTTCTATTTAGGTTTTTCTTTTTCAATTAAATACCAGGAAATCACAATTGCGCCACTCATTTTATATTATTTTAAAATAAGTATTTTTTTGTATAATTTTTATTTTTGTTAAAAAATGAACTCTTCTTTATTGTAATTTCATTCACTTTAAAGTGATAATTTCTTTTTTTACCGCATTTTTTACGTTATTGCTAAAAACAAAATGAAATGTGAAAAAAAATTAAAAAAAGGAAATTCCATAGTTTTTATACGAAGAGTCAGAGGCACGGGTCTAATTTAGTTCACTTTTGAAATTTGAGAAGTGCGGATTGCTATTGTCGAGTGTTAGTATAATAATATTAATTTATTAATTAAAAAAAAAAAATATATATATTAAAATTACTATATTTTGATCATAATCGTATCAAAGAAACTATATGAGATTAGATCCCATGAGATCAGCTTATGTATGCCAGTTTTCGGTTCAGATCAGATCAGATGTGATGTTCAGTTAACTAAGTTTTTAAGCTGAATCAACAGAAATTTCTGCTATTTATTACCAGGAGTAAAAGTGGTTACTAAAGACTATTTAATAGTTAATTTTGCTCTATCTCGCTTAGTTTCCGAGATATAGCCTATTTTATGAATATAATATAAAAATTATGATAAAAGGACACCATCTACAAGTGAGACTTAAAGCGGAGACACAATATTTTTGTTTAAACAATTATGGTATGATTTAAATTGGTTGGAAAATTAGTTCATGTACATCTGAAATTTGTTCTTGTGGTAAAATGAGATAACTAATAACTTTAGCTAAATAACTGATTTAAAAGAATTGCCAATTCTAAAAATTTCCAAAAATAACAGTTGATTTAAGTTTTTTTGAATAAAATTTTTAATAAAATACAATAATGTAGGAAAATACAATTAAAGTGCTAAAGTGTTATCCTAGCAAATTAGTATGAACTTAAAAGTTTAAAATTGTTGTTGCTTTAAAAGAAAATATTACAAAATTTAAAAAGGTAGAAAGAACAATATTTTAACTTAATATATTCAACATTTAATTTTTACAAACATCTAAACAATATACAAAGCGTAAGATAGAAAAATTCTCAAAACGCATTTTCACTTATAAAATGTTTTAAAATGATCAAGTTATGTCTTAAAAAGTCGTCAGATTATGTGTACAATATATTTGCGTTATCAGATTATTAGTTTATTTAAAAGCAGACTTTGAACAAAAAATTTACAAAAACTTCTTGAATTACTTACAAAAAAAAAAAATGTTATTATTGTCCAGATCTCAGAACAATCAAATTATATTAGTGCTGGTAAATTCGATAACTTTTCAATTCTCGATACTACACTCATAAAAAAGTTAGTACAAAAGTCTGTTAAAGGCGTTCAAATTCAGTTGAATTACTTTTCAATTCTCGATACTACACTCATAAAAAAGTTAGTACAAAAGTCTGTTCAAATTCAGTTGAACTAATTTTTTCTGTTATATTTTAAATCAGTTATTTAGCTAAAGTTATTAGTTATCTCATTTTACCACAAGAACAAATTTCAGTCGTTCTTGAAGTAGTTTTCCAACCTAATATTTAGTAATTCGTGATTCCCAAATTTGCTAGGTAAACAAAAATGCTGTGTCTCCGCTTTAAGTCTCACTTGTAGATGGTGTCCTTTTCTCATAATTTTTATATTATATTCATGAAATAGGCTATTTCTCATAAACTAAGCGAGATAGGTCAAAATTGACCAAAAATAGTTACTCTGACAGACTGTGCCTCTCAACTTCATTCTGCTGGCTCAAATTTAGGTACTATTTTGTGTTGTCGTAGCTAGCTGAGTTTTTAACTATTTGTACTGGCTTTTTTATGAATGTACTAAATATTTTTAATTTCGATACTAGATACTGCTCGATACTTTTAACGGTTTTTAAATTTATCTAAAAAGTAATAATTTTTCCTTGAGTTAGACATTAAATCTAGGTCACAGCTCATTTAGTTCATTTCCGTTATTGAACTCACTTGGCGAATGAACTAGAGATCAAACTACGGTTCTCTAGTTCATTCGCCAAATTTTGAAATTTTTTGAATTTGATTTTTTGAATTATATTGAACCAAAATTAGGAAAGATCATTTGAAATTGAACTAGTTCATGAACGAAATGAATGTTTATTTAGTTTTAACTCATCAAGGTCTTAGATCCGCTGGACAATTTTTAACCAAATTGCAGATCTATTGAACACCGAAGCATCCATTTTTTTTTTTTTTGTATATTTTTTGCTTTTTTGATTATTGCGCTCTCTAGCGGAAATAATAGCAACCAAAGTTAAAACTATGACAGAATATGCCCCCTAGACGGTTGAAGATAAAATTTAAATTTTGTATAATTTATGGACAAATGCATTAATCTGCTAGAGCGCCTTCCAAAGAAGAGATTGGTACCATAATCTTGGATAGACTCCTCCTACTTTTTGCGATATATTAATCCCGAGGTGGGTTTAAATAAAATAATATGAAAAATTAACCCAATTAATTTAGTTTTTATAATTATTATAATTTTATTATATTCTATCAAAAAAGCAGGTTGACTAAATGTAAAACCGCCAAAATTCAAAGGATTTATTCTCGATCAATTGATCAATGTTACAGATCATTGATCAACAAATTAAGTACACCATTGAATTCAGCATACCCAAAATATATACACATAATGGTCAGATCTCTATTAATTTTTTTCTATTCCATGCCGTATTATCTTTGTTTGTTAGTTAAACGATAGTTAAACCAAGAATTTTGTTTTTCAAATCAAGTTTATTTAGTTTTCAATTTAAGTTTAACCGATTCTGGTTGGCCAAATAAACTAAAGTACTTTTGAATATAAAACAGCTGATGGACAATAATTTTGTTAAATTCTACCTTTTTTCGTGTTTTTTGTCTGCCAAAAGACAGTGCTAAGGGTTAAGTATTATAAAATACTTTTATATATCTATCAAAGCAAATGTAAAGTGCTGGCAAGTTTTAAGAAAATTTATAATTGGAATTGCACAATTTAGCCGCTATCAATATGGCAACGCTGGGAACTCTTTAACTTGAGTCTGAAACTGAAAAAAAGTGTGCTCAGTTAATCCCAGGTTTAATTTGTTTTGAGTTTAACTTAAACTAAGTTTAACTGACATCCAAAATACTAGCTCCTTCTAATTTTATTCTTCTTCTTTATTTTAGTAACATGTCAAAGACAACCGGCCTTGGGGTGTGTTTATAAATTGGTTGAAATTAATGGACAACCCCGCATAAAACTAAGTCAAGATGTGGAGAAAGTAACAATGCCAGGGCATAAAAATGCCTATAGGTAATATAACGGAATAACTCTGATATTGAACCGTAATTTTTATTGATTTTATATTTTCACAGACTGTATAGTGCCGATGGACATGCTTTAATTGATCTATTGCAAAAAGTTTCTGAACCGCCACCAGCGGTGGGACAAAAAGTGTTGTGTCGTCATCCGTTCCAAGAATCAAAACGTGCTTATGTCATTCCAAGTCATGTTGAATCATTATACAAGATATATTGGCAAAATGGTAAAATATGTCAACCATTACCGACATTAGAACAAATCAGAGAAAAAGTACAAGCATCTTTGAAAACTTTACGAAATGATCATAAACGTACATTGAATCCAACACCATATAAGGTAAGTGCAAAAACTTTTCTGAGAAAAGATATATTTTTTTATCAAAAAATTTGAGATTTAAGAGAATAATTTCTTTAAATCTCTCTTTTTTTATTTTATAACTTAAAATATTTGCATTTTCTATCTCTTACAGGTCTCTGTCAGTGATAACTTATATAATTTCATTCATGATCTGTGGCTGCAAAATGCTCCTATTGGTGAACTTTCATGATCTATATAAAAACTTGGTTATTCAAAACAAAAACCACAATTTCTATATGGTTTTGTTTTTTCTGTAATGGAAATATAATGAACTTTTATCATAAAATCAATATTAAGATTTACAGTAGAATTTTGCTAGAACTGTAAAGTATTTATCATGTAATCATTTTTTTTTGGGGAAATATTTTTACATAATATTTAAGTATATAAAGATATGTTGTAACAAATTTATCATTGTTGTAGTAATTAGTTTTTTCTTAAAAGAATTAATTGTTCTTTTTTTTAGAAAACTTTAAAGCTTGTTAAAGAAAACAAAAATCGTAAAAATTAAAAGATATTTTTTAGTTTTAAGTTGAAAACAAAAAAATCAAGCACAATTTAACCAAAACTATAAAAAGACACCAAATAAAATTATATATTTTACAAATTTGAACTTTGCAAAATAAAATAGCACAAACAGAATCGTAAAATATTGAGTATTTATAACAAAAAAAAAAAAAAACGTATAGAAATTGAAAAGATTATTGCAGACAAGGCTTAACATAATTAAGGATACCACTACTATTCAATGTGCCTTACAAAATATTTATAAATGAAATAAACACATCAGCATATAACTTAAAGTCCTACAAAGTATATACAAAAACCAGAAATAGTTTACCAAGTTTTATTATGTAATATTTTATTTAAAATTTTGTAGTAATTTTGGTTGTTTTTTTTTTTTAGTTATATAGTCATATTTTATATATTTTAGTGGGTAACTTATTTGTAGTATCTTTTTAATTATTTACCAGAAACTTTTTTAAAAATAATATTTTGTACTTTTTACCTTAGTCATTTACATTGCACAAGAACAATAAAAACAATAACATCACATAAGAAAAGATAAAATAATATAAAATAAAAAAACCAACAAACATTCAAATATAAGTATATAGGGAGCTTTTAAATACTTTCGACACACATTTCAGATAATGGTCTTTCAAATTTCATTCAACTTGGTATTTATGTGCTCCCAGTAAATGTGAAGTTTACATATTTTTTTTCTTTTTTCAACATTCATTATTTTACTAAATGTATACAAAATATACAAAGTTTAAATTACCATAACTTTTGAACATGGAAACAGAAAATTTAAAATTTAAGAAGTGTTACCCAAAAATAAATTATTTTCGCGGAAAGGATAAAGAATTGAAAAATGTTATTATTTCGCAAATATCGCAAAAAACCCATAATTACTTTTATTCAAATTTATTTTGCAATTAACTTAAATTATCACTTTCAAGTTGGGAATCAAAGAGGTTCAAAAACAAACGGAATTTTTCCGAAAGTACCCAGCAAAAATATTGCGAAGTAGTTCAAAAGAAAAAACATTTTCATTACACACAAAGTAGCTACTACTACTGGTTTATCTGATCTAATGCTGGCCTTTTAGATCAGTGCCTAAACTTATCATATAATGTCATCATATACTAGGCTTACTAGTAGAAATGTCACGAATGTTTGGTTACAATTCGGTATTTGACATAATCGAATGGAACCGGGAGTTTGTGTCTTTTAACAACTATTTTCTTTAATCTAGATGTCGCTTTGAATTAGTGTTTTCTGACCTTTAAATTTGAAAAACAATGATTACAAAATATCAGACTTAACAATGGTTTTCTTTCTTTTTTCAGTTGAACGAAAAACTATTATTTCGCTTTGTTTTTAAAGCTAGAAAGCTGTTTAAAAGCTAGAAAGCAGTTTTTAATTATAACATTTTAAGCACTCCTACAGATATGTATTATCACTCAGTAAAAATGATGTGACTTGGCATCATACCTTAATCACTAATTAAAAATAACAAATTAAGTTCTATGAAAAAGAACACCCAAAAATACAATCTTTCATAACCTTACACATGGTACTTTTAATAAAGTGAAGTTTGAGGAATTTGCATTACCTCCGTGCTATGACAACCCCATGTTAAAATCATGCGTGTTTCACCTCAATTTGCACTACATCTGAATCCGTATATGTGATGATTTTACTACATCTTTTTCCACTCTTTTTTCGCTGGGTATCTTTGATATTTAATATAAAATTTGCTATATTTCCAATTATTCGACCTAGGCGGTTAACCGGTTATTATTCGAAAAATCGCTTAAACGGATTAACCGGTTATTTGGGTCGGTTAACCGACAAAATTGACGATTAATCGTAAAAATGCTTTTCTTTAGTTTTTATCGATACAAACACAAAGAACTGCTTTTTTTTTGTAAAATATCATGTAGAATCTTGCGGTTTTATTTTAGAGGAATCTACGAAAAACTCTTGAAAAACAAAATGTTACAGCAGGATACGTTTTTTTTTGGAAATTTCGTAATATCACTTTTCCAATTATTTTGTAAAATAAAATTTTTCCGATCCTTGCCATAAAAAGCAACTTCTGCAAATTTTTTAAAAAATTTATATTTGTTAAATGTTTGTTAAAATTAAAATTCGAAATATTTGTTTTAAAGCAACGAAAATTTTAAACTTTTTAGTTAATACTGATTTACAACAATACCACATTAGCAATTTAACTGTAAATTTCTTTATTATTATAAAAAAAGAAAGCCTTAAATCAACTGCTATTTTACCCAATTTTTGGAATCGGCATGCCATTTGCATTTTTCGTGCCATTTTCTGTGATTTTTATTGCCATTTAAAACTTTTCCTGGTTATTAGATATGTGCAGTGGAAATAAATCCTTAGAGTTACACAGTTGTTCTTTTAAAAAGACATAAGAATCTACCAGTGATACCATTTTCAGAATATGCGAGTTTCAAAGAACGGAACAAATAATATTTCTTTATAATCCGTTCTAGTGTCGGTTTTTACACCGATGATTTTTGCTGCGAAGTGCTTTTAGGAGTACCTGTTCTGTACTCTAAAAACCGCTTCTGAAACTGGTTCAATGTAGTTAGGAACATCGTACATTTTCGTTGTTTGAAAATTGTAGTGGTTGGGAACCGATTAAAAAAAATGTTCTTGGGAGATGGAAGATAAGTTCGGATGTCTAAAGAATTTATTTGTAAATGGAAAATTGTGTAATACAAATTAAAAAAAAAATCAACGTTGTCTTGAAATACATAGAAATATTGATTAAAATTAATTCGAGTTTTTAAAAGATTCAAAACACAAGAAAAAGTTGTGTATATAATTTCCTAAAGCCGATAAAAATATCCCAGTGTATAATAGCAGTCTGAAAAAACTCATAAAAGAGCCTTCAAACCTTCTGAAATCATAGCTATATGAGGGTGTTTTTCTTTGCCGATGAAGCTTTCTTCTGAGCGCTTTTTTATGACTCATAAAAGACTCCGTAATATGAGCATTAATGAAAATTTCGGAATTTTGAATTCATTTATGATTAATTTTTGTGTCATATTGTTGAAAAAATTTAAAAAAACTTTCAATTAGGCTCATAAACAGAGTTCGAAATTAAACACAAGCAAACGGTTTTCTATCGTTCTGTTTTGTTTTTCGCTGAAACTCAACACAATCATTTTGTTGTGCACAGTAAACATAAACACAATATTTCTTTATTTTTATTTTAATTTGTAAACAGAACACAAACACTTTCACAAACTAGTTTTCGATGAGAGACGAACCTAAACGATTTTTTTCTGTTTGGCCATTATTTCAAACAGTTTGATTTTGTTGTGTTTATGGAATGGAACAAAACTATTCGTAAACCGTTCTTAGTGTTTATGTCATATTACAAGTGAAAAACAATTTTCATTGAATTTTATGAATAATTGCATTAGTTTAATAAAAAGTTTCAACGGAGGAGTTCCAGTGAAATTTCTTAAAACTAATGCAAAAAAAACATTGATAACATGCAGAAAAATCATTTCTTTATTTTGCCAACCACAACATAAAAAACGCGTTTTAATGTTTAAATTGAATTAACACAAAAAAAAAAAAAAAAATAATCACTAAAAAATAATAATGTTTGACAAAAGAAACATTTTCGATTTGTTCCGTTTATATTACAAAAAACGATTTGAGCATTTTTGTTGTGTTTATAAATACGAACGAAACAATAGAGATCGTTGTATTGGTTTTTTTGATGGGAACGTTATGTTAGTGGTACATAAATTTTCGAACTCTGCTCATATATAAGAGTCAAATATGATAACTCAGAAATTTGAGTGCTCTGGAAAATATCATATTTTAGAGTCTTTTATGAGTCTTAATTTCTGAGCGCACAGGTACGTGTTGGCTGGAATGATAGAGAGCGGCTTTCATTCGATTTTAAAAGAATTTGATGATATTTGATATAGTGTTTTTTTCGCAAAGTTAAGAAAATTGGCAATTTTTAATAAAAATTAATATAAAAAATTTAACCATTTTATCGACCTATTTTACCCGATTGTTTGGGTCGTATAATTATTTGAGTTTTAAATTATTTGTTTCGACATTAACCGAAATAGGGGCGATTAGTCGAGGAACCGGTTAATCGATTTGCCGAATTGAAAAAAAAAACACTAGTATATTCAAATAGTTTCCTACGACAAATTTCACAATATTTTCCCACGCATGTGAAAATTTATAAGCATATTAAAAAGGAGACTACATAGAGTTAAACTGCGTACTCAGATTTTCGTTATCGCATCCTATGTCCTTACAAAAGGATATTTAAAGTAAAATTTAACAACAAACTATTTAAATATTTGTACTCATTAAATGATGCCAATATGGATATCAAATAAAAGATAATAATCTCTGGTATTCCACAAAATTATGTATCGTAATATTTCAAGACGAAAAATTTTTAAAATGTCCCTTTAGAAATATGATCCTTCAATATTATTGACTGTTTTTAATAAGTTCGGCTAAAGAAAAAAATCATGTTAAAAGTTGACTGTATACTTATGTATATATATACTCAAATTTCAACCTTTTATCTTGATTAATTTTACAATAACAAATATTTTAATTAGACCTTTAAAAACAAAAATCAAACTAATAAAGTTAGAAGACTAAAATTTGAGTATGTAGAACAGTACAGTCAAACCTTTAATATTAATTTTTTCTTTGTGGAACTTATTAAAAAAAGTAAAGGATATTGAAGGATCAAATTTTTAAAAGGAAATTTTTGACACATAATTATGAATACCAGAGATTTTTATCTTTCATCTGATTTCTATACTGGCATCATATAATGAGTACAAATATTTAAATGATTTGTATAAGAGTTAAACTTTTAATGTCCTTTTGAAAGGACATAGAATGTGGAAATGAATATCTGAGTACGCAGTTTAACAACATGTGGTCTCCTGTTTAACATGCATATCGATTTTTACGTGCATGGCAAATACTATTAAAATTTGTGAAAAAGCACTATGTGAATGTACAAAATTTTATGTTAAATATCAATGATGCTTTTGAAAAAATTCTGTTTATTTTTGAAACCCTAAGATTCACAACTTGCAATTTTTATATGTTGTAAGTGATACTTTAAGTTAATTGCAACTTAAATTTCATAAAAATTAATTATGGATTTTTTGAGATTTTTGCGAATTAAGGACATTTTTTCAATTCCGTTATAATTTTCGCAAAAGAAATTAATTTTTGTGCAACAGTTTTTAAAGAAGAGGATTTGATCTTAAAATTGAAGTCAAATTCACTTGATCAAGCGTTCAAAAGTTATGATAATTCCAACATTGTTTATTTTTTACACATTTGTTAAAAACTCAGCCACTTTGAGCAGCTACTAAACACGAACTAGAACGAGTTTTGGAAAAAGAAAAAATATGTAAACACTAACATTCTCTTATATCAAGTTTTAACTAACATTCTCTTATATCAAGTTTTACTAAAATCAGTTGTGGTAATGTTGAAAATGTCGTTTCTTTGTGCTCATTATTTTTAAAATATCCCTAAAAAATAAATAGCTTATTGTGTTATAAGACAAGTTGTATTAATTGATTTTTATTTAATTTTGTATAGAATATGGGAAAACAGGTTGTCATAATAAGCCTATCGTTAGAATGCCAGAAAAACTTGTTATAGCTCAACCAGAAAAAAATTTTATAAACTCTTACCAAATTTGTTAACAAAAAAACTAGAATTCTTTTTTATGAATATGGGATTTTTTTTTTGCTTTTAATTTTAATACAATTTTAGCTAATTTTGCAGCTTTTAGGTCAAAAATACTACTTTTCAATATACATATCGCACTTGATCAACAAGAGGGTATTAACTCAAAATTTTTAAAATATCACTTTCTTCAAGAAATCAACTAACAACATCAATATCTATCTATTGTAAAAATTTCAACGTATTCCGATTACTCTTTCATCTCGAAAACCACTTTTGAGACCATTTACATGATAATGTAGTGATTACCTTTATTTCAAGAAAAAGGTATTATTTCGATTTAATCGGCCTGATTACGGTTGTCGTAGTCGTAGTGAAAATTTGTCGTTTTTAAAAAACGGTATTACGTTTGTCGAAAACTACGAATGTACAACACTGCTAGAAAATCTATTACAATTTCCGTATTGCGGTTGTCGTTTTCGACTGTCAAAATGTATAAAAACAGTCGTCTATTTTATTTCTCTTTTAAAAAATTCTTAGAAAATGCAAATTTAAATGAAATTTTAATTAAATTTAAATACTTTTAGAATAAAAATTATAGCACCGAAGCTGTTTGCGAAATTGGAGGACGTTTTAGGGTAAAATACATAATTGGCAAAATCTGGAACAAGTCAGTTTAGAAACATAACTACGATTACTTTAAAACTTTTACCCCAAAAACTAATTTTTGAGCTGATTTCAAGAACAAAATATTTGTAGTCGCCGGCGCCCCTTGCGGCTGAGCTGGCCATTAAAGCTGAAAAAGTTGTTTTAAGTATCTCAAAAAGTACAAGTCCGTTTATAACAATATCCATGTCGTATGAAAGCTCTTTTAAATGGCTTTTCAATGGTGTACAATATGTCAATATAAATTAACCCATTAAAGGCCGGTTTAAAATTTTCTTATTTTTACTTTAGTTTTTTAGATAAAATGTGCTTTTTATTCAAAAATTGGCCTGTGTAAGTACTTAATAAGTTTATAGAAATGGATAGCCGGATTTATAAGCTTTCTTTTGAGGTACAATATGACCACATATCTCTTGAAACAAAAAAAAAAATATCAAAGGTTAAATTTAGACAATGTCTTTTAATCTCTATTTTATTTTAAAAGATATGGTAGTCCATTATACCTTTAATGCTTATAAAGGCGATTTTTTTAATAAGGTGATCTTTTTACAAAAAAAAAACAAAAAAAAACACAAATAAATATAAGGAAATTTTGAATTGGGCTGTAATGGGTTAAATTCTATGGTCATATCGTACATCATTGAATAGATATTTTAATAAGCTTTGATATGACATGTATATTGTAATGATCGGACTTGTACTTTTTGAGATAACTTTCCGAATGCCTCGTCCAGCCGCAAGGGGGCTCTGGCGACATAATTTTTTTTGCTTCTTAAAATCAGCTTAAAAAGTACTATGCGAGGTAAAAGTTTGGACGTGATCCGAGTTATTTTGCTAAACAACACTTAGCCGTTTTCTTCGAATATCATTCGTCTCAGCCATAGGCACTCATATTTTTCATCTGAAGTTAAAAAAATAAGTCCAAACTTAGCATTTTATATATTTTTGATAATTTAACAACCAAATTAAAAATTTCTTATTGCCGCCAATCAGCTGTTTTTGACAGATCGTCATAGAGTGCTTCATAATATTAATAAATTTAACAAATTTGTCAACACTCTGTTGTTTTCAATCTATTACAAAAACCTTTTAGTCGAAAATTTTACGTCATACCGCAACAAATAAAAATCGACAACGACTTCGACTAGAGTCAAAATACGACTACGACAACTGTAATCAGGCCCAATACAAAAGTTCAAATAGAAATGAATCGTATATTTTCATAAAAAGGGTATTATTTTGATTTGAGCCTTTATTTATGTTAAAAATAATCAAACTGTTTTATTTATATTTGGTTGTATTTTGAGTTGATACTGTTTTGTTGATAAAAATTTGTTTTATTCTATAAATTTAAATCGATAAAATTTCAAAAAAATGGTATTAACTCAAAAAATTGATTTTTTTTTGCAATGAGTGGTAAAATTTAAAACAAAAACAATGTATATATATTTTCAAATGGAATTTGCTTATTATGATATGTTTGAATTTTTAAATTCTGTTAAAATGTAGCCATAAACAGTTTTTTGACTCTACTGAAAATTTTAAAATTTTGAGTTAATACCCTCTTGTTGATCAAGTGCGATATGTATATATTATTTTAAATTTAGTATAGAAAAAAGTTTAAAATTATTCTCAAAAGTGGTTTTTGTTTAAATTTTCACCAAAAAAAAAAATCAATTCTTTAGTAGTTAAATAATGGTTTTTAAAGCTTTTTAACTGTTTCGTCGCATACATTTGTTGAAAAACTTATCTAGCGCTTTTTAGCAATGGTTTAAGGGTATTACAACGCAATTTGTATGACTGAATAAAAACTTTTACTTATTTTGAAATGACAGTGATGACAACATGGCACTTTAAGTGCTAAACTAAACGATGATTAAAAAATAAAAAACAGCGGCTAATAAGCGCTAAGGTAAGTGCTCTTTTGACAGTCTTGCTTATGCTATTATAATGTAGGCTTTTTTCAGAAATTTATTTAAAAATTTAAACATTTCTAATTGTGATTCAAAAAAACTCTTGAAAAAGTATTTGCAAAAAAACTACATTATAATACTGTCAGCGATTTTAGTTCTTTTTATGTAAAATAAATCTTTTAATACAATTTTTAATATTTAAAATTTGTTTTTTTTAACAAAAACTCAACACAATTTTCACATGGCATCATTGTGCAATGCCAACCTTTAAATTAATAAAATAAGACGCCATTTTTTTTAATATTTTTAGTGTAATCATTTTATTTGCATAATATTTATAACTTTTTTTTTTTGTTTTTGCATGTTGATTTTTTTTTTATACATATTCATAATTTTTTTCATTTATAATTTAAAATGTAATGAATTTGTTTAATTTTTATTAATTTTTTTTATAATGTTTTAACATTTTTATTTTGTGTTTTTATTTTTGGTACGCTACAATAATATGAAACGGTTTTGGAGTTTATGTTCGCATTATATTTTAAATGGTAGAATTTTTAACGTTTTATTCTGGAGTTTTTTTTTCATACTTCATACGCTTTTTAAAGATACATATTTATGTTTTTTTTTTTTTAATAATATATTATTTATTGCATTAATTTTGGTTTTATAAATTTTTTCTGTTTAAGATTTTATGCAATTTTGTTGATTTTATAATGACTATTTGATTAACATTTTTATTTGATGATTTATAAATTTTTGTTGTAGTTTTTAGATATTTATTTTATTTTTAACGATTTTTAATGGGATTATTTTTTTGTACATTTTTTTAACGATTTTTTTCAAAAAAATTTTAAATAAGAAATTTTAAGTAAAATTCGATTTAAATACATTTTGTGGTGTTTGCGTTGAATAGAATTTAAACAGATTGAGGATTATAAAAAAATGATTGTTTATGCTTTTTTTAAAAGATTTTTTGTATGAAATTATGCATTTTTTAAGGTTGTTTTATTATTTTTTTTTTATTTATTTAAATATAAAATTTGTACTGAAAACCTTCAACTTGTAGATTAAGGTTTAAATTATAGCATAGAAATAATTTTTTTTTTATTAAATTCTTTGTTTCTTTTAAGATTTTATTTAAGAGTTTATTATTTTTAAGTTTTGGTTTTTTTTTTGTAAGTAGAAATTTGTTTAAAGAATTTTTTTTAAATGTTTTTTTTTTTGTTTTGGCCATATAATTAATGCTAGTTTGAATACCATTTGTTTTTTCCTTTTGTGGTTGTAATTTATTTTGAAATTTTCATGGTCTTTATTTTTCGGTATAGTAAGTCTTGGTTGTAAACTTTCTTTTGGGGGAAAACTAAAAGAAATAAATAAAAAAGAAAAACTTGTATTTTTTTGTTTAAAGATTTAAATATTTAATTTTTATTTATTTTTTTGTTTTAAATAAATTTATTTTAACAATATTTTTTGTTTGTAGTTGTTGTCATTATTATTACTTTTTCTTTTAATTTATTTAATATTTGCATAATTTTTCAAAAATTTAGTTTACAAATATTTTTAAATTGTTAATTTTATTTTTAAGTTTAAAATTAAACAACTAATAAACTAACGTCTTAATGAGGGGGTAGGCTTTTGTATTCTTTTAACATTAATTAGTTATTTATATTTTGTTTCGAATCAATAAGTATATTAAAAAAAAAAAAACTTAATATTATTACTAAATTTATATAGACCCAAAAATTTAGTAAGAATATAATTTAACAATAACATTTTTTTAAGATTTTTAAAATCTGTTTAGAAAAAAAAAAAAAATTAAATATTCACACGAAAAAAATTTATAAAAAAAACATAAATTTGAGCTTAAAATGTTATAAAAAGTATTCATCATAAAACATTATTGTGATGTTTTAATATTTTTATACAAAAAAAAAATATTAAATAATACTTGAATTATAAATTATATTTCTTTTATATAAATTTAATTTAATAAATAACTGGTGGGTTTGATAATTTGTGTTTTGTTAATTATTAAAAAAATAAAATTAAAAAAAAAAAAAATGTATTAAAAATAAATTTAAAATAAACTTATATAAAATTATAAAATAAATTAAATAATTTATGTCTTAGCAAAAAGAATTTGATAATTATGAAATAATTTATTAAAAATTTACTAAATATTAAGCCTCACTTAACAAAAAAAAAGTACTACTATACAGCTATTAAAATTAATTTTAAGATTACAAAATTTTTTAAATTTGTTGTTTTTTAATTTAATTATAAAAAATAATTTAGTTATTTAATTAAATTTAAAGCTTTGGTTTCAATGTGATTTCAAAATCATACTTCTTATTTTAAGAAGTTAATTTTTGCTTAACAAATTTAACATAATTTTTGTTTTTATATTTTTATCAAAATTTTTGAAAATTATTATAATTAAAACAAATTTTAAATTGGCACATTTTAATTAAAGATTTTAAAGACAAAGTTTTAAAATATAAAAGAGCTTTTTAAGATTTTTAAAGAAACATTTTAAAAATGTTTAAAAGTTTTAGTTTTTTACACATTTTTGTGATTTATAAAAATAAAAAAAAAAAAACAATTTTTAATGAAGTGGCAATACATAAATTTCTTTGAAATTAGAAATGTTTTTAAAGGAAGCACATTGTTATTATTTTTTTTAAAAGAAATTTTAAAAATTTTGTTTTAAATATAAGAAAGAACAAAGCTTTGGTTGTTTAACAAATAAAGCTAAGGTAAATTATAATTTTTTGTAATTTAAATCAAAAAAATTTTGTTTGAAAATATTGAAATATACTCTTTCAAATTTAGTATTTTGTTTAAAAAGAAACCAAAAAATTGTAAAAATAAAATAATTAATAACGAAAACATTGAAGTGAAGTCTAAAAGAACAGCTCTCACTAATGAAAATATATTATTTTTAATAAAAAAAAAAAAATATTTCAACATAATCTGAATATAACTAAAATATTTTAATACCCAGGACAATTTTTGGAACACCCCCCACTAAAATTGCTAGTTCCAGAACTACTTCTAGGGTAGTTGTATCAGGTTCTTTAAGAGCATTCATAGAACTAGTGATGGTACAACTAGTTCTATAACTCATGCAAGATAATGCTATTGTGGATTTTAACAACACCGTTGGGGGTTTTTGAGAACTAGTGCTTAAGAACATGGTTGAACATTCATTCTAGAACACTTCAAATAATCTTAAATTAGTTTCAGAACAACTGCAAAAAAAGTTATAAAAAATATCGTGGATTTTTTTTACACAGTTTTTAAATCGTTGTATTAAAGTGACTCAACTCAAAATTTTTAATTTTTCAGAAATCGAAAAAACATATTTGCAACTTTATACCAATTGAAACATAAAGCAAGACATAAGTGTTTTTTAGCAACAGTTAACAACAACAAAATACACTGATATTTATGTTATATATAAACAAGTGTATTGAGCATAGTTTAAGCATATAAACCCGAAAAATTAAAATTTTGAGTTGGGTCACTTTTGAACTAGGTGTGCGAAATGATATCTAGTGACACGAATGTCAGATGTAGTTTAATCTTTGTATCGCCAATGTATCGCACTGTGATGAGAATAAAATTATAAATAAAATACACATAATTAGAGAGGGTCAAGAAACTGTCAACCTTTTTTATGAGCAAAAATGGCGCCGAAATTATGGGCAAAAACGGTATAAAGTAGAGTGCTTTTAGTTTTTGATAAAAATTTGCTTTTAGATTAGATTATAGTGGCACTATGCACCGCGACCAGAAATTGGTATTTTGTGCTGCCAGCGAATACACCCTATAGGTTCAGGCTCCCTACGAAGCCAATTATCCTACCAGGTACACAGTTCCAAACGTCCGATGGCGTCACTATTCGACCACCAAAATAACGCACCCTCCTGTCGGAGAGCCTCGGACATTTGCAGAGAACATGCTCAGAGGTCTCGGGTTCCAATTCACAAAACCTGCACGTATCCGTAGAGGATCGTCCCATCTTGTACAATTGATACCTAAGGCCACAGTGTCCTGTGAGGTAACCCGTTACGGTCCTTAGTTCGCCCTCGTCATAGACAAGATTCCGCGATCTCTCCCCAGAGGGAGATATAAACAGCCTCGCCTGTCGCTGCCCAGGCGATCTGGACCAATAGGCCCCAAACTCCGACTCCCTCCATCTTCTGAGCCTCTCTCTGACATACCCATTGGGTACGCCAAGGAAGGGTTCCGGGCCGATTTAGAGAGTCGATACATTCCTTAACCAGACCAGACGACACATCTTGAGCCCTCAAGGCACCAAGTGCCGCCTGGCTGTCAGATAGAAATTTGCTAACGGCGTAATAAATATTTACTAAAAAAAACATCGCAAGACTTTCACTTGCGACGCATTAAATATTGAAAAGGCAGAAAAGTAAAATCGACACAGTACTGGCAAAACGTAGGCAACGGTCAGTTATGTGTTGGACAGAATATGGGATTAACAATCTTGAGAGTGTTGTCATGTTACCCGATGGATAACAGTGGCCAACCGTTGCTTGCCACCGTTGACATAATGTTGGAATTTCAAAAAAATTGGTACTTTCCAAATATTTTAAATTTAATTAATTTTGTGAAATGTTTATAAAAGACGCTACTTTTAAAATCAGCAATGAAGTTCGGTCTAAGTTTTTTTTAATAAATAATTGCTGATTGAAGGAGTAAAATATAATAAAATATTTAAAAAAATGATTATGCTACTTATAGTTGTAATATTGGTAAAAAAAACAATAGGGGCAGTACATTTTGCGGGTTATACTGGCAAAACACTTGCTTTGCATACAAAATTGCGCTACTATACTACAATATTAGTTGTAACTTTGGTAATTTCAAACATGGTGGGTTTTACAAAAATAACTGTGGTTTGCCAGCACTATTTTTTTTTGTGTACGGTTGACAATTTCTACCTGGGTATGTATCGCAATAGTTGACGTATACAAAAAAAACTATTTTTTTTTTGAGAAATCTGCAGGATTTCAATTAAAACTGGATTCCTTTTGTTTCTTTCACATCATAAGTATTACTAAACTAAACAACTGAAGGCACTTTCTTTTTTTTGCATTTTTGTAATTTCTTTTCATTTCAACACAATTTTTGCAAATATAAAATTTTTAAAATGTTAAATCCTCAAAGCGTGCTTGAACTGATGTAAAAATAGGTTACAGAATCAGTTCCTTAGAACCAGTTCCCAGCGTGACAATTTCAAATCACGGATACAATAACGCGTGCTAGAATCGTTCTATAGAACTATTACCTGTTCTTTAAACATTCCTTAGAACTAGTTCTAAGGGTGACAATTTCAAACAAAAATCATGGGTACCAATCTTGAACCAGTACTGGCTGTAAAGACCTAGTTGTAGAATTAGTTGTGGAACTAATACAAGTTTTGCTGGGTATTTCATATTAAATATTGAAATGTTTAAATTTCAATGTTTCAATGTTCAAATATGTTGATAAAAATTTCAAGATATTTTATTTAAAACATTTATATCAAAATGTCTATCAAAAATTATCTTTACCTAATATCCGTAATTTCAACCATCAACCACCTACCGGTGCTTATATACCTACACAATTTTGTTCGTGTACACGGTAGGTATTAGGGTGATCAAATCGAGTAAACCGAGTAAGATGAAAATTGCTTATAACTTGAATAATATTTAAATTTAAAAATTTTTAAATAAGTTATTAAACCTAGCAAATCAAACGTATTTTAAAAGAAATCAATTTTCTATAACAATTTCTTATACACGATTTTTACCCTTACCCGAAAAATTGCAGTTTTGTTCATTAAAAAACGCTACATTACGAACATTTTTTAATTAACAAAATAACTGTTAATATAATTAATTATTTGAATTGTTTCTTTGTCTTAATCGTGTTGTCAAAAGTTTGAATTTTTATATTTGTCCAAATTAAAAAAAGTTAAACGGCTTACTCGATTGAAATTACGGGCAATGAAGCAATGAATTATCTAAGATATACTAAGATAAATTGACAAAAAGTTTAGAATTTTAAGCTTTTTAGCTGAATTTTTAAAGAAAAACAAACAAAGAAGTAATTACTAATACACTTAAAGAAAAATACAATAAAAAATATTGAAAAAAACCTCTAAACAAAAATCTTTTTCAACTTAAAATGACAAAACAAGTTAGATTTTAAATTCTTTGTCCTGAAATACATAATCGAATTAGTCAGGTTTTGCATTAGATTTTTTAGAAACTCACTTAATAATTTCTAGAGATGTTTTTTAACTAGAATCTTATCATTCTTAAACTAAAATACCCTGTGAATTCTAAAAATCTGCAATTCTGTCGAATTTTATAAATTTTGGAAAAAAAAAAAAATTTATTTCATGATTCTACTAGCTAAAAAACCTGATACTTCGTTACCGGCTGTTTTACAAATTTTTAATAATGTTTTCCTTACAAATTTGTAATAAATTTGTTTGTTTTCTTGCAGTGGATGTTTAAATTTCAAGTTTCAGATTTCTACCTTAAAGGCTTTGCACAGGTCATTCAAATTTTCTTTAAACCCCATTTATACCAAGATTTGATAAAAAAAAATCCAAAGTGTATATTCATAAGCCCTAGCTCACGAAACTCGCATTTGAAGTTTCAGACTGTTTGCCCTAGGAGATTGGGCAGGACATGTAAAGACTTCCCTTTTGTGTCCCTCATTTTAAAACATTTCAAAATCTCAGTTCTAGCAGATGCCTACATTATAGTTTCTAACTCTAGAGATTTGGGATGAGTGATTAGAAGGAAGACTTTTTCTCTTTTTAATTCACATTTCCAAAAAAATAGCTCTTTAATGGACCAGGGAACATATATCTTAATTATAATCCTCTAGCCTCAACGGCTTGGATAGGCCACAATGTTACCACCAGATCAAAATATTGCACAAGCGAAGTGCAAAAATTATGCAAAACCATATAAAGGGGGAGACTCTACTCATTTTTGCTCCTTCCCGAATAAATTGTAAAAATCCCGTCAAAGCTGGTGTCTTTGTTGAATTAAGAAACCACATACCAAATTTTAAGTTCCACGCTTTAGTGGTTGGGCCAGACCAAAAAAAATGGAAATTTTACCCTTTTTGCCCCTCCCCATAGAAATTTTCAAAAATCGAAATGAATGTCTACACGGTATTAAAAACCCACATACAAAATTTAATTTTCATCGCTTTAACGGTTTGCCCATGCCTCCAAGGTGGTGACTTTTTCCCTATAGGAAGTTCTGAAAATCACGTCTTAGCTGATGTCTACGACGCACACTAATACATTTTCAGCGAAGGCGACCAAAAATCATTTTTTGTTTTGCAACCGATTTTAAAACAAATTAGCTCATTCAAAAGAAAACACCTTAGAACCTATGGAGACAAAAAGTCAAGGCTTAATTTGTGAACAGGGCGATCAAAAATATCGTTTTTTGTGTTTTTGTAAAGCTATAACTCCCTCTTTAGGGAGTGGAGATAGAATATAGAATATTGGTAGTCGGTCATACATTTGGCTCCTCTAGGGCACTATTGGGACAGTTAGGTCGGTGAAGGCAAATTTTATAAAAATGTAATTTTTGTATTGAAGCCCCCTTAGGAAGGGATATAGGAAAAATGTTGGGGTTGAAAAACTATTGGGGGGTCGTCGGTTATACATTTGACTCCTCTAAGGGCATCCTTGGGACAGTTCGAGCGGTTGGAGAAAATTTCTTTAAATGTTATTTTGTATGGGTATGTTCAGTATATAGGTATGTTTAGAAAAATTAATGGGGGTCTGTCTAACATTTTACCCCTCTAGTGACGCAGCTGTGGGGCTATTTGGGGATTTTTACCCCTTCATCCCAGCCTTTGGGGACCCATTTGCATCCACCCCATGTTTGCTAATGTGGGCCTAAACCTAGTATTTGAGCTATAAAAAAAAAACAAAGTGGTATATTTTAAATCCAAAAACATCTGGCTATAGGCCAACTCTTTGGAATTTTTTTTTTGCTTTATTAGATAAATTTCTTGCGGGAACTACTTAATGTCCACAAAGGTCCACATTAGCGAACAGAGTACATGATCGAACCTAAAATACAAAACTTTCTAAAAGCATAGAAAAATTGTAAGAAAATGAAGTAAAATCTACAATTTTTTTTTGGAATTATGTTTATTAAATCGTTTTATATATCGTTTAAAGCTACTTAAGGGGTTGCCATATGTAATGCTAATGCCATATCTTTACTTGCGGTAAACAAACGATATTTTTGTTGTTGTGAAACATGGTAAAAAATTAAAAAAAGCCTAAAGCTTGGAAAAAAGAAAATATATCAAAGGTCCACTTTAGGAAACATTAGGAAAATTAAATTTTTTATATTTTTGTTTTATTTATTATATTTTTTATGGACTCAATTAGTTTTATTGAAATTGTGAATAGTATTTTTACCGTATACAAAAAGCTGACATAAAAAATTCTCAAAAATTTGTTTGTTATTCACTTTTTTTTTGATTACGAAAAATTAAACTTTTTTAAAATAGTGATAGGGGAAATTAAATTCGATAATAGTTGACAGTTTTTACATAGTCATGCAACATGGCAAAAAAAAAAACAAAGTTGCTCTTTAGGGAACAGGCCACAATAGGGAAATTCCCTTAACTTTTATCAACAATTTTAAAAATAAATATAAAAATGGGTTAATATAATGAAAAATTTATAGTCCCTTTTTAATTGTGTTTCAGATTAATTTAATAGGTATTTTAGATTGTTTTTAACAAAATAAATATTGTGAGAGCAGTAGTTCTGACCCGATCAATATAAAATTAGGAGGTATTATAAAAAAGTATTATAGAGTTTAATAGTGTTGTTCTTAATAGTTCATAGTTCATTTCGTTCATTTACATTTATTGAAGTAGTTCGGTCTATTGTTCATATGTTTGTTCAATAATTTTCTTTTAATTATTCCATTTTAATTATTGTCGAACAAACATACGAACTAAAAGACCGAACTAGTTCAATAAATGGAAAATAATTATGAACTATTTAGGCACAACTCTAGCTGTTAAAGTAAAATGAAAAACATTTCTAAAGCAGTTAATTCTTAAAATATTTTTCTTTAAGTGTATAAATTACTTTTAAAAAATTATTTTTTTTTTTGTAAATATAGTAAATACTAAATAATAAACAAATTTATATCCCTTTTTAAAACGAAAAGGATTCTCTTTTTTTTATAAAAATAATAACAAATTTTGAAAACAAAAAGTAAAAACCAAAAAAAAAATTTAAAAATAACCGTGTTATAACTAAATAATATGTGAAATTGTAATTTGTTGCTATTTTTTTTAGATATATTTTTTTGTAATTGTAATTTTACGGCTATATGGTATAATTTCCAAATATTGTTATTAGAGCGATTGTTAAGAAATTTACAAATTCATATGTGTAATATATGAGTTTTGGTAAATTTTGTTTAGCTTTTAAATATTTTTATTATTTGAACATGTTTACTAATATCAATAATTATGCAAAAAATCTTTTAATTTTGTTTAAGGGGATCATTTGGAGCTTTTAAGCTTTTGATTTTTATATAGATATTTTTTTTTTTGAAAAATTTTAACTAACGGTTTTCTAAAAAAGGGGGAAAAAGTAGGAGGGGCATTTGATTTAAAGTTTTAAAAACTTATATTTTTATATATATATATATGTATATATAATTTTGTTTTAATCTCACAGATGACTATTAATTTTTTTTACAAAGTTTTTAATTTTTTTTATATATAATTTTTGTTTTGTAAACAAAATTTTGTTTTTTAAAGAGCTTTCTTTTTTGTACTTACTGTCTAGAAAAGATAGAAAAAAATGTAACCTAAAGTACGATATTTGTATGAGTACAAATACATTAGAGCTTTGTTTCTGATTATAAAGCTTTAGCAAAGCTTTAAAGTTTAGCAAAGAATAATATTTATGAAAAAAGAATTGGATTTTTTTATACGAAAAGTTAGAGAGAGGAAAAGTGAAAAAGCATTTTTTTGATAAATAATATGATTTATCTAAAAAGCTTTTTTTAGTTCAATTTTGGTTAAGTTTAACAAAAAAAAAAAAGAGTGCCTAGAATGAAAGCTTTTTGTTTTTGAAATCTTAATCTTTATGATTTTGTTTTTATATTATAATCGGCACATTTAAATTTGTTTTCTTTTTTGTTTAAATCGGGGGATTCCTATATATTCTTAATTATAGATATTCCTGTTTGATTTTTATATCATTATTCGTTGTTGGAGTTAATTTTTTGCTGGCCTTGGTAGCCAACACAACCGTGGTAGTGTTAGGAGGCGTTTGAGGCAATTGATTTATGGAAGTATTTATAATGTTTGTGGGTGAGTTGGTAATTAATGTTAGAGCTTTTGTCGCCGGCGCTGAAGAATCTGTCACAAAGAGTCTTGTTTTAGCTATATGCAGATTTTCATTTGTCTCTTCTTCTTCTTCTTCTGCTTCAGTATCCTCATTATTTGTTAGTGTATCATCCTCCTCTTCTTCTTCTTCTTCTTCATCACCATTCCCTTCCTCATCATCATTGGTTTCAGAATTCATTTTGGCTAAAGCATTAGAGGCTGACATTTGAGCTTTTTTCATAGAAGACTCATCACTACTATTGCTGCTGTCAAATAACTGTCCCGCAGTAGCAGCAGAATCTGGTGATAGAGGGGTAGTAGCTGTGGGTGGCATAGATATAGCATTTGTATGAGGAGCTTGTACTTGATTTTCTTTATCTTCTCCATTTTCTTCTTCATCATCTTCTTCCTGTTGATTAGAGTTAGCATGTGGCTGATTATTTTCTATTGAATCTAAGGAGTCTTTTTCATTTTTAATATCTTTTATATCATTAAGTTTGTCATGAGTTTCATCATTATGAGATCTGTTGTCAGTTTGTGAGGAAGCCATACGTTGATCACCATCTTCATCTTCATCATAATTTTCTTCTTCTTCATCTTCTTCTTGTTCGGACTCACTAGCTGTTTCATTCGCTCTCTCCTGTTGCTGTTGTTCCTGCTGTTGAGAACTTTCAACTTGCTGTTGACCATTGTTGGTTAATGATCTTTGTTCTGTGGTGGTGGTGGCCGTGGTATTTTCTACCTCTTCCTCTTCTTCCTCATCATCCTCCATGGATTCACTTAACTCTCTTTTAATTTGGCTTAAATTATATTGTATTCTCTCATCGCATTGCCTTTGTAAACTCTCTTCACATTCTCTTTGTTGTACTTTTGATCTTCTCTCTCATACATTTCCGGTTCTCTTCGTTGTGACTTTTTAAGAGGCACTCTTAATATCAGGCTTTGTTCATCACTACTGGGACATTCTTTTCTTAAAGCTTTCGTTATTAAGCCATTATTGCCCCCGCTGCCATTTAGACCCGTCTTTGTCGTAGTTGTTGCTGTTGCTGCTGTTAAGGGATTGTTCAATTGTAAATTTTCCAATTGCCGCTGGCATTGTTGCAATTCTATTTGCAATTTATTGATTTGTTCACTACGAACTTCAATTAATTTATTTAGTTGTTGATTTTGCAAACGATAATGTTGATTTTCATTTAAAATTCTTTGCAACATTTGCAACAAACGTTCTCTATCTTTGGGTCGTGAGTCACGCAAAGTTTCAATAGCCAGCTCCCAGGGTGTCAACGTATTACTGCTATCGGCTTCGCCGTCATTGACACTTTCGTCATCGGTATCTGTGGACAATTCAAATTCACTATTCATAGTGTTGGCCGCTTGAGAATGATGGCGACCATTCTGTAGATGATGTTGTAGCTGTTGTTGTTGGTGATTCATAAATTCCTGGGGTGGCGTTCGTAAATGAGCTTTAAGACTTGAACCATTGTCATGATTTTGTTGTAACGATGTTGGTGCTGCTGGGGCTGCTACTGCTGTTGTTGTTGCTAGCGCTGTTGTTAAATTTAGACCCGATGGCGTATTTATAGTATTGGAAGACTGTGATGGTGAATGTTGTTGTTGATTAGATTGTGGTTGTGGGGTATGATTACGTGAATGTTGTTGCTGGTGTTGTTGATAAAATCTTTGATTTTGTTTATAATAATCATATTGTTGTTGATGATTTTGAGCTGCCATTATTGTATGTTGTTGCTGTTGTTGTGTTTGAGGACCAGCCTGCTGATGTAATGGATGTTGTTGATGATGATTTGGATGTTGTTGCTGGGAAGAAGTAGGTGGTTGGGTTGGTGGTGGTGGAGTTGGTGAACGCATTATATTATTTTGATTAATTAGATTTTTACTAATTCGTATACGTCCAGTCATATCATTGTGCAGCGGTTGGGCGCCATTTGTGTTACTGTTGTTATTAGCACCAATTATTCCACAGTTGGGCATTAGCTTATTGTGATGATTAACAGTGGTTATAATAGTTTGTGCTAATGGTTGTTGCTGATGATGATTGTGATGTTGTTGTTGCTGTTGTTGTTGTGGCAATGGTGATGTTGATGATGTTATTTCATTGGAACCACCAAATTCTTCTGGACTTCGACTTGGATTATTACAACTGACATTATTGCAATGACCATGATGTTGTTGCTGCTGAGGTGATGGTGATTGTCTTATATATGGCTGAGGTCCATGTACTACCGGGCCATGATGTGTGGCTGGTATTCGTTGTAAATGCGTAGTGGGTA
Organism: Delia radicum; assembly: GCA_021234595.1. Taxonomy (NCBI): domain Eukaryota; kingdom Metazoa; phylum Arthropoda; class Insecta; order Diptera; family Anthomyiidae; genus Delia; species Delia radicum. The sequence goes on from CM037854.1 coordinate 119,893,562, forward strand.
AATGTTGTGGTTGTTGGTTTAGTTTTTGGGCAGGTATTAATGGTTGTTGATGATGTTGTAGAGTTTGGGGTGGTGTAATAGAGGAGTTGGTTAAATTTGTAGGAGTTGTTGAAGTGGCAGATGATGATGATGATGAGGATGACGCTGCTGAAGAATTAGAGTTTTGCATGGATAGACGTCTGGTTTGCAGTTCCATATGATTAAGATGTTTACTTCGATTCAACGACAAGGGTGATATTAAAGGCGTTGTTGGATGTGGTTCTTCCACATGATCCATAGGACCATTACTACGTCTATCAGCTTCTGAACTATGATTACTAAGGGGCAGGGGTGGTGTGGTTGACATTTCAGCGGGTGTGGCAGCCCTTTCTTGTTTAATATGTATTTCGGCTTCACACAGGGCCGTAATTGGTTGTTGTTTTATTTGTATTTGTAGTTGCTGCTGCTGCTGTTGTTGTTGCTGCTGCTGTACCTGCAATTTCTTTTGCATTTCTCTTTCTCTCAGTTCTCTTTCACGTTCATATTCTCTTTCTCGTTCCCTTGATCTCTCACGTTCTCTTATTCTCTCCATTTCACGTTCTCTCTCCCTTTCTATTCTTTCCCGTTCCCTTAACTCTCGTTGTTCTTTTTCTCTTTCTTGCGATAAATGCGTTTTTCGTGGTGCCAAGGCTACATTTGGTTGATACGTTCTTTCAAAACGTTCACGATCTGTTGAACGCACTACCCGTTCGGGATTTTGCAACACTGGCGGCTCTTGACTTAAATACGGTAAGGTTGATAAAGCTGCCACTGCGGCCGCATTATAAGCGGCATGCATAAAAGTTTTAGGTTGAGGCCATGGACGAAATGCTGACATTTGTCCGGCCGCGGCCATTCTTTGTTGTTGGGCACAATGGGCATACATAAGGGATTGATAGTGCTGATACTCTAGCTGATATGCGGAGGCTTCGTCTAGACTTTTCGATTTTTTCGTTGATGGAATGTCAAGCTGTTCGCCACCACCACCACGATGCTTAACACTGGGTGGCAGGGGTTGATGGGGTGGTGGCGGTCCTAGACCCATAGATGGCACTAATATCGAATGGTCCATGTGTAGTTCGGCCTAAAAATTTATAGAAATAAGGAAAATTGTAAATAAAATGATTACATACAGAAAAACAGTTGGCACCAACAATAGAATTTGTATTTTCAAACACCCTCATTTTTAAATTCAAATTTATTTCCAACAAATTCTTTGTTTGAAATGCTTGTAAATTGCAGTTTTTCATATAAAAACTCTTTAAAACCGTAATATACAAACAAATCATCAAAAGGGTGTTTGTATTTACAAATCAGCATTCTTGATGCCAATTTAAGAAACTTTTTTTTTTATATTAACAAAAATTTAATTTATTTCTGTGCAGTGGTAGATATATAATAAAATATTCTTGTTAAATGTAAACCTTTTTTAAACATGCAACAACATGTTCCTGTTGGACAGTTTTTTAAAGGAATGAAATCAAAAAGTAATATTTAATCAAATTGGCAACAGTATGTATTGGCCTGTTCAGAAATACATCACTGTTTTTAAACTGATATGTAGCAATGCTCAAATGATTGAATATGCATCATGATGCGCAATAAAATGTCAAACAGGTATCACAAAAATGGCCGATGCATCACCTGATTTCCATTATCATCGAATCACAGATGCGCATCATATGCAGAGAAATAATTAAGAATCGCATTTACTTATTCATCGAAAACATAAACAAGACTGCCCATCACTTACTTCTACTGCGGAGATAAAAATGCTAATCGGATCACTAAATTTGATTTAAAAAACAAAAGTAAAAAGTTTATAGGAAAAAGTAAAAAAATTATAAAGAAAACTAAAAAATTTAAGTACATTTCTTTTTTAAATTTAAGGGAATGTTCCCTAAAGTGACCATACACCTGGTATTTGGGATATATAAAAAAAAACTAAGTGGAATATTCCAAATCCAAAAAACATCAGCTTATAGTCCAACTACATTTCGGCTATAGATTATTTTCTAGTGGAGACTAATTTAAAAAACGTACAACCAGAAATCAGACATGGTAGTAGCAACCGTATTTGTGGCCAATCGAATGGTTCGGTGAATTTCGGTTAAAGGCAATTGAAATTCTATTGTCGTAACAGAATTTCTGTTGTTTCAATCGTAGATCTGTTGTCACAACCGAAAAATTCGGTCGCAACAACCGAAGCATTCCATTGTAAACAAATACGGTTGTTAGTACTGAGTCTGTTTTCTGTGTGTATATAACAATTTTCTAAAAGGTGGACCTAAATTAAAAAAACTCTCTTAAAGCATATAAAAATGTTAGAAAATGAAGTAGGATAGACACAAATTTGTATTTAAATTAAAATCTATTTTAAATTTGTTTATCAACACGTTTAATGTATCGTTTAAAGCTGCTTATATAATGCTAGCTTTTTTAATTGCGGTGAACAACATTGTGAAACATGTTGTACAATTTATGTGAAGTTTATGTGAAGCGTAAATCGTTTAAAAAAGACTAAAACTTGGGAAAAAAATTAAACAAAAATAAAAAAATATATCAAAGGTCCACTTTAGGGAACACAATGCAAATTTAATTTTTCACATTTTTATTTGTTTATGGAATAATTTTGTTTTATTAAAATTGTGAATAAAACTCCTACCGTTTACAAAAATCCAGCCTGGAAAATTCTTTAAAACTTATTTGTGATTCACTTTTTATGTCAACGATAAATTATACTTTCGATTGCGCTTTTTTAAATAACACAATAAAACTATGAAAAACGTGTGCATTCAAGGTGAAACTTTTTCAAAATAGTGATAGCGGAAATTAAACTACAGAAGATGGAGTACGGTTATAATGAAGTCGCGGGGACCTGGCGATTTAGTTCGTTATAAGCGAAGTTCGCTATAAGCGAGATAAACATTTTCCAGATAAACAGTTTTAACATATTCATGAAACAGGCCACAGGGAACATTTCATAAATAAAATAATTAAAATTTAACAGTTTTCAAATTTAAAAAATCCGTAAAAAAAATTATTAATAATCGAGTATCCAAATAAAAATTATCGAGTGTTAGAAAGAAACCAAATTTACTGGCACTGCTATTAACCCATTTTTACCAACGTTATTTAAGGACACGATAAAGACCGATAACTTTGGATAGGAAGGCGCTATAACAATTTGTAAAAAAAAAACATTTGATAGTTTAAAGCCTAGGCCAGGCACGTAGCTAGGAATATGTTTAGGGGCGGCTTTTTAGATTTTTTATTTTGATTATGTATTTTTTTTTTGGTAACCCGGGCAAACTTATAAAAATATGTGCACAGTAGGGTTACAACTGTTTTTTTGTTAAATTTTTACCTATCAGCACATAATGGGCAATAATGTATTAATAATAGAAATCGCTTTTTCATATCATTTTAAAACAAAAAGTGCATTTCCCGCATAAAGTACATTTCCTTAAAATGTATTTTTTTTCAGCGGCGTGAACTCGAAAATTTTCAGATTTTGCAGACAAATTAAAATCCGATGGGTTCCCTTTGAACTTAATAAATTCGAATAGGTGATAAAGGATAAACGTATTTTTGGGCCAATCAAATATTTTGGTGTTTTAAAGTGGTGGTGAAATTTAACACATCTTTGTATGAAAATATGTTTAAAGTTTAAAAATTTAGACTTATTTAAAAACAGCGTTAAAATACTCGAGAAAACACACATTTTGAAAGCCATTTTGACACTATGTCGTGCCAATTATTTGAATTATTTCAAATATTGGTGACCAAATTATTCACTATTTTTTCTCCTTTTTCATATATCCGACTTTTTTTAAGATCCCAAAATCGTAAATTTTCCAAACAAGCGTTTAAGCTCACTTGTGTGATTGTAATCTGAAAGAAATAATGATAACGAAAAAATATACAATTGGAATATTAAAAAAAATATACCTGACATAGCCCAGTTCGTATTTAAACTAAATTATGTATTTCCAATTCACTATGATTTATATTTTGGACGATTTCAAATGCTTTTCAAGCGTTCTTGTATGTTTGCCCTTCATTTTAACTTTTTCGTCAATAATTACAATTTTCTTTAATTAATTTTTTTAATAAAAACCCTTTAAAATTTCTAAAAAAAAACAACATCATTATAACACAAAGACTAGTTTAGCTGCTTTATATTAAAATGTCGCATTTCAAAGAGCGCCGATCGAAATTGGTTTACATTTAGTTTAAAAAAAAATTGTGAAAATTTTAATCAAATTGGACCACGTTTACACATAATTCATATCGATCAAAGTTTGAGGCTTAAATTTATTTCGACAAATTAAAAAAAAAATAGTCTCTGTGTGCTGAACACGATTCGCGTTAATGGATTTTGAGATATCGTATATATATCGTAAAAAAATACTGAAAACTATGTTACCAGGTGCGTGCGTAGCAAATAAAGTTAAAATACAAAGATTGCACTGCAAGTAAAGTATCACTTTTTGAAACACTACAGCACACGTTAACTTAAGTTTGGGTCGTAGTCTTATCTCCGTTTTAAAAGATTATGTCAAACTACACAGAAAAACGTATAATAACAACATAGAAAAAAATGCGAAAATTTAAAAAAAGGCGCCAAAATTAAAAAAATCGATTAAAGTAAAAAATTCGCGTTCTTTTTCATTTTGACGATATTTTGCAATTTCAGCAATTTTGATTTAAATTTAGAGATTTTTTCAAATTTTGTCTTTTTTATTTTTGCATTTTTTTTAAGTATCTACAATTTTGAGGATTGTTTTTTGAAATTTTGTAAATTTTTTTTCTTTCAAATTTGTCGGTTTTTTTTGATTTTTTAAATTTTGGGCGGTTTTTTTACAATTTTGGTGATTTTTTTAAAATTTTGTAATTTTGGCGATTTGTTTTTAATTTAAGCTAATTTTTTCCCAATTTTTTTAAAATTTCAATTAATGCTTCAATAGTATCTCTTTAGCAATTTTGTTTTAAATTGAAAGATTTTTTCGAATTTTTGTGTTTTTTTAATTTTGGATTTTTTTTTAAATTTATGCAATTTTAAGGATTTTTTTTTTTAATTTTGGAAGCCCCTAGCTACGTGCCTAGGTGTGAATGCCATATAACTTCTATTTTTATACGAATAACTTTTCCTCTTTAACCTTTTCGTCTTTTTCGCATCTGGCAACACCTTTAGTCGCAAATTATTTCAACTCGTGAGAAAATTGTTAAAATTGTAGTGTTAAAATAAAAATATTAATTTAAGTGCTTTAATTAACAAAATTTATTAATTTTTTTAAATAAATTAATTAAATAAATCCTAACATTTGTTGTGAATATAAAAGTTTATCAATGATATTGGTTTTTCATTAAAATACAATAGAAATAGGTTGAGGCATCCTCTCGGGGCCAAATGTTGTGTTTTGTTAATTCAAGTGTTAATATATAAAAAAACCATTTTTTTTGTTATAATTTAATAAAATATTTGTTAATAGATAATTTAATACAAAAAAAATAATCCCGGCAGAGGTAATTCTTTAAAATTAAACAATTGAGCCTCCTTTGGGCAAAGTACTGTGTTGTTGTTGTGCAAGTGCAAATGAAACATGTAAAAGAAAAAAGCAACAAAAACAAAAAATGACACCACCAGTATGCTGAGTTGTTATTGTTTTTTAATAGTTAACAAAATCGATCGTGATATTTTTCTTTAATATGTTGAACTATTATTATTGAATGACAAACAAAGTAGAAGTAATGGAGACAATTTTAACAAAAATGCTTACACTGAGAGAAATTTTAAGGTAAGTTCGATTTTGTTATTTTTAATGATCAAAATGCTTTATTTTAAAGTCATACCGACATTTGTTATGTTTGTTTGGTCCAATTGAACCCAATTTTAAAATCATAAACTCATGATTGACCCAGTGTGCCTATTTCGACCCAGTACTTTTAAACGCAATATTTTTTTACTGGATATGGATAATTATGTGGTTTAAAAATCCTAAAAATAAAACAACCTCTTGACTACAATCGTGTATAAAAAAATGGTGAAACAATTTTATCCAGATTTGCCAAATAATTATTTTAATAAATAAATTTTTGACGTGTTTTGATGGGACTTTTTCCAAAAATAATTTAAAAAGCCATATCCTTTATATTTGTGATTGTTATGCTGCTGAAAAAGTAATATATAAAAAATATGAAATGTATATTATAAATTTTGAAAATCTGACCGATCGGACGATGAGTTTTTCATATACACAAAGTTTAAATTATTCCAAAATGTATTCCGTTTTCACTCAAAACATAAATAATTTCTGGCTTTCATTAAAATACTACTACACTTATAAAAATTATAATGCCAGGGTTTGCCATATGACATTTTCAAAAAATGGTGAAAAACCACAATTTTTGTGCAAAAAATTTAAAAATCGGTTAACTTAAAAAAAAAAAATCTGTTTATATATTTTTGAATACAGATTTATTCACAGAATTATAAAAAATTTAAAATTTGAAAATATCTTCAACCATCGAGGATTTATATTCTGTCTAAAATTCTACTTTGGTTGCTAATAAAGGGTTATAGGTCAATTTAAGTCAAACAAATTATAACATTTTTTTAATGAACCATTGTTCTATATATCTGCAAAGTTTGGCTAAAAAATGTACAGTGGATCTATGGTGCACAGTGCTTTTTCCCCATATTAGGGCTGTCGTGCATGAAAATTGGCACGCTGGTTTCTTTTGTCAAAATTAGAAAAATACATAATTTTTGAGAAAATCGTCGAAATCATGAATTATTAATTTTAACTAAAAACTACAATTCGCCTTAATATGCCGTAAAAATGGTTTATTGTTTTAGGAATAAAGTAGGTATAGTTTGCGCCAATTTACAAGTTAAACAACGTAAGGATATATACTAGGGAGGGTCGATTTAAAAATCGCTCAACGTTCCAGGAGAATCGTATTCTATGAAAATTTGAAATTTTGAAAAATCCCACTTTGACCCATTTAGAGTGCCCCAATCGAATCCAACCCAATCGAATATATTTATACTCTATTTCTTCCGGAGAAGAAATAGAGACCCTAATCTTGGAAAGACTCTACTTTCTGAAATATCTCTATCCCGAGATTTGTACATTTTGCTAAAAAAACACGGCTAAAAAGGTCCTCTTTTAACTTAAATTTTAACCCCTAGAATGATGATTTATGCATTAATCTGTTAACGTGTCTCCCGGAGAAGAAGTATCTCCCATAATCTTGGAGAGATTCCTCCTACTTTCTGAAATATCAAAGGGGGCTTTTTCAAAATTTGACCCTACGGGTCAAAAGTCGGGACATCAGAATTCGTTTTAGAGGTATGGTTCCTTCGGCAAAGTTTCTTATTTTGATCCCTAGAATACGATTTTCCTTGAACGTTGAGCGATTTTTTTGCCTCCATACAAATCGACCCGGCCTAATATATACCCTTCCCATATGTCCTGATTTTTGTTAATTTTGAATAATATTCAAATAATAATTCAATCTCAGCAAGAACTCGCACAGCTGCCATATATCCCTTTTTTCTAAAACGGCTATAATTCTTTTACAAATTATTGGATTATATTTAAAACGTTAAGGGTTGTGAGGTGATTTCAACTATTTAAAATTTTTGTCAAATCGGTTTGGTAATATAACATTCACCAGAACATCCTTTGCTCTAGCCCCCTTGCCACCCGCCTAGCTAAGTGCCTGGCCTAGGCTATAAATGTAATTTAAAAAATTATGAAAACTGACTTTTCAGGGTTGCCATATAGTGATTTGAAATATAGCATTTTTGACTTCTTTGTCAAAGGTTTAAAAAAAAAATATTTTAAAGTATAAGAAAACGATAATCGATATTCTGATATGGATAAAGATATATGAGAAACATTTTTAAAAGAACATTTTTTAGTTTAACATGTAGGGTAGAAGCGGGAGGTTTCGACACTGGGGCACATATGCCACACCCGATTTTCGCTGTATTTATAAGAGTTATTAAAATGTCCCTTTCCATAATTTGTGCAATTATTGATCATCTTTCATGTCACCAAATTTTACACTTATACTTCACTTCTGGTCGAGGATAGACATGTTTTTGTGTTTTTTGGGTTGCAAAAAAAAATAATATAGTTAGTATGTTTTGGATAACTTTTTCATTTCGTGTTTTAATATGAAATACCCTTCAAGATGTCGAAGCATTGACAATAATTTATAATATTTACACGAATTTTTCAGAATTTTGTTTCGAAAAAGTGTAAAAAATATAAAGTATATATGTATATACAATATACAAAATACAGTGGAATACGGTTATAACGAACGTTTTTTCTGGTCCAAACGCATATACTAACATATTTCATACAAAATAATACGGTTATAACGAACATCGTTTATAGCGAACTTTTTATATAACGAACTAATGGATTTTTATACCCTTTCACTAATTTTCATAAACATTTTAACGCTTATAATGAACACTTTTTCTTTAAACTTCAATGAAAAGAAATACAATTTGTATGAAACGTTATTTAATGGAAAAATTGTTTTAAAATTATAAAGAACAATTTAAAGTGCAATTAAAAAAAATTCTATTACTTTATAAATGGAAGAAATTTCGATCGATCTATCTCCTTACCACGTTTTCGATGCTTGGTAAAACATTGGTTAAGTACATGCATCGAACATAACCACGGGTTTTTTGATTTGGTGGCTCGAAGAGTGGCTCCGTGCCATGCATTTGACACATCCTACTTTACAGCGTAATTGGTTTAAGTGCATTCATAGTAGAGTGGAGTGGAGTTCATTTAAAAGTCCATGACAGTCTTACCTTGTGCCTTAAAAGGCACCGATTGAATGTTGGGAAGGGAATTTGGGGTAGTGTGTTAATGGGGGTGAAGAAGTAAGTTAAATTGTTTTTCTAATATGTATATTCAATAGTGGATGCATAAATATTAAAAATAACGGTGTATTCATTCGCACTTAAAAGGAACCTACACAAAGGTGAATACGCAGATTTTAATGAAACTTGGAGATGTTGTAAAGGACAAACAAATATTAGACACGTGCACAATCCCAAAATAAAAAATGGGATCTAAAATTACTCAATTTGAAGTTTTTAAACATATTTATTATATAAGTTATGAAACTATAAAGTTCAAAATAAAAGGTATTAGGTATCAGATTAAATCTATTTTAATGACACTTGCATCCACAGGTATATAAAAAATGTCAGTGGATGTCCGAACATTTTTGTTATTCAAAAAACAAGTTTTTAGAATACCACATTTGTATGGGAAGTTGTTGTTGGTTCGAGTTCAAATTAACATATACTAATAATTATTTAATTTTATCGAAGGGGTGTATGGGATTTTTCCAATTTTCGTAATCGTTTGACTTTAATACGACTTTTTCCAAATAGTTTTTATAATCCTTACTCTAAATATGGCAATCTTTAGGCTGCCAGGCATAAAGTAATTGGAATTTATTAAATTGTAAAGGGGTTTTTATACAAAAATGTTGTAATTTTTTGCCCCTAAAAGTGTTGTTGTGTATCTAAAATAATACTTGTCTAATATTTGCTGGCCCTCAACAACATATCCAAATTTCATTACAATCTGAGGATTCACAACTGTGTAGTTTCCCTGTTAGTGATAATATCGCACTTCAAAATGCATACCTGAAATTTATAACTCTAAAAGGCAAGCCTCTTATTATCCTCCTCAATTTTTTGAGATAAATATTTCTGCATAATTTGTTAAAACGAAATGCCCATAAAATTAACTTCTAACAATTCCCTAAACTGCAACACATACAAGAGAGCTGTTCACTGGAGTTGAGCAAACAAAACATCCATCTTTTACACCTGCAATCATTGTAACTCAGACTATTCGGATGAATTATTTAAGGTTTTTCTAATTAAGTAAAGGTCTTTCTACAACTTAAAACGCCAAATTTGTATATGACGATTGCAATTTTTATAATATAAAAGTTGTAATTGAAAAAAAAAAAAAAAAATAAATTGAAAAAATTATAATTCGTATTTGTGGGCGGAGCCACTCCTTTCCAGGACATTTTATGAAAATTGGTTAGTTTGATTCCCCTTATTTTAAACGTGCCTAAGATTTTTTATTTATAAATTATAAATATTTATTTCCAATATTTTGTCTCCACATTGGGTGACTTCTTCAGGGAACAATTATTATAATTTTGAAGAAGTCAAACGAGACGAAATATTGGAAACAAATATTTATAATTGATAAATAAATGATCTTAAGCTCGTTTAATATAAGGAGAATTAAATAAAAAATTATCAAAGAAAACTTAACATTGATTAGTTTGTCAAAAATTTAACAAAATGTAAATGTTATCATCAAAGTTTTCATAACTTTCCAAAAAATATCACCTAAATTTGACTAGACTCTAATTGTCCTTACTTTTATTTAATAAATCGTTAACCCTTAGTTTCCTGTGGACAAAAAAGACCCAGGAAATGTATTTTTTTTTATGATAACAAGACTGCAAAGATTTTAAATTGAAAAATTTCTACTTGATATATATAACACATTACTATCGTCTGGTTGGAATCCACCCAGAAGACTGAATTTCTTAGTTCAGTTATTATTTTTATGAAAATCATCATTAACTTATAATGTAATTCTCATTTATAAGTTTATTGATGTTAAGAAGCATTTTTGACTTGCTTAATCCGAGCTGATATTTACATAAAATCTGTTTAAAAAGGATCTTGGGTGGTTTACACCCTAGATAGTAATAACGTTTAAACATTTCTATGTGTTCGATCATACGAGCTTGAGGTCAAAACTCTATAACTTATGGGTAGTTTTTAAGAATCCCTTTTTAATATTATTTTTTTTTTCTCAAGTATAAAGTATAAATAAATTGAAATACTTACAAAATAAAATTTTTTTTTCGTTATTTTGGTGTTCATTCTTAAATAAAAAATATTAAAAGTTTGACATAATTTTTATTACAAATAAAAGTTATGTTTTTTTCGACCTTTAATTGTGCAATGAAAATGAAAATTATTCAAGTTCGAGGCCATACTCTATATTTCTTTATTGGGGTATTGTCCTAACAAATAATCTATAGTTTTTTTGATCAATGGTTATAATCTTTAACTTCAAGCTCATATGTATATTAGTTCTCATGTAGTGAGTAAACTAGTTTATATGAATGTTTGATATTTGGCATGGGATTGTTACCTCTTTCAAAACGTGTTCTGATGATGGGAACCTAGAAAATTCCCGAAATAGATCTATCAACACATTCCTGAAATAATAAATTTGAAAACAAAAAAACTCTATAGATTATTTGTTAGGACAATATCCCAATAAAGAAATATAGAGTATGGCCTCGAACTTGAAAAAATATTATTATTAGATTACACCCAACGATAGTAATGAAGTCAGTTAAATAGACGATAATGCAGATTTAACACAAAAAATGAATCGGAGATGCGACTTATAAATTCTGATAGATGTTAGGTCGAAGATCACGAAAGTGCACCCCAAATTTTGATATTAGCTCTACCTTTTTAAATTTTCGCGAATTTAACTTTTACCAAAACTCAAGTTTTTTCTTAAATTTCTTTATTTTTGCGTATACTTGATTAAACTACGAATAATTTTTAATATGGTTTCAAAGTATGGACTTTGCGGTTTAAGAACCATATAAATTTTTTGCTATTGGGTGAAGGATGTATATAATATCCTGGCAATTTAATTTTTTTATTTTGTGATTATTATAAAACATTTTAATCGAATTTTCCACTAAATTAATTTAGTTTCTTAGTTTTATATATTTTTATCTCTTTCGTTTGTATTTATCTCTTAATAAACATATATTGCCATAGAATTCATATTTTTTTTAGTTCTGCTGCTTTTTTCATATTACCACTTCACCCTAAATTTCTTACTTCACCCCAAAAATGTCCTTTTTGTAAAAATGTAACTAAGAAATGAAAAAGCTATTCCACTAATAACTCAGCGAGATGTGTCTATTGAACGCTTAAAAAAATCGTTGGTGTAGTCTTTTAAAGAGCTAAAAAAAGTGTGTTACCATTTCAAGGAAATTCCCGTAATTTTACGAGCCTATGATAAAAGTTTAGGTATATTTAAAGAATACGATTACATTTTACAAATTCCTGACAAACAAAATAATACTATTAATTCAGCATGGACTTTAGAGTGGATTTACAATTTCGCAGTCATTTCGGTTAAAAAGTAATTGATTTTCATAGAAAATTGTTCGGAGACAATCCAAATCACATTTTTGGTGTTGTGTTAGCACTTTTGGGTTAAATCCTCTTCCGACGAGGCGTGACAATGTTTTAAAGCTTATATTTAGAATTTAAATCCTTTAAAACATTTTACACTTTTTAAGCTCTGATCTTATCTTATATTTATGCGTTTTTTTTTCTTGTGTTTGTGAATTTTTGGCGCCATAACAGCAACGTCAATTTGAAAATTATGAATCGGCTTCGGCATCATTAATATCTATGGAATATATAATTGGCTTAACAATGATGCCTTCGATTGGCAACGTTTGGTCGGAGATTTTTTTTCCACCAACAACAATAATTATGATGATGTTGCTGATGATAATAGTGATGGCAATGATTGTCTTTATAGCATGTTACTTCTAAAATAAAATCCTGTTAATGCAACACTGTTTGCATAATCGTTGCAACTTCCAATTTCAGCGGCAGACTGGTCTCATCGTCATATTGAACGTCGTCTTCATCATTATCTTTAGCGGCCACTGTATAAGCAGACGAATTTTTTATGACTATTGGCTACTGGTTTTTTGTAGTTTAAAAAACTATTCGAAGCGGTTGTTAACCGAATTTAATTCAATATTTATGTGACTGCCATTTTTTTCGCTGTCTTTAGAGGTAAAGGATTTTAATGGCTTCATTAACATTAAATAAACAAATTTTTAGACGAATTTTATGATTGGAATTAAAAAATAAACACAAATTTTTAATACTTTAAAGAGTTTCACAAAATATGTTACTTGTTGTTTTGAATAGCTTGTCTGAAAGTTTATAATTTAAAGGGTTGATGAAAAAAGGACCTAAAGAACACTTTTCCAAAAAGATTTTTGTATGTACGAAACAATTCTTTATATCAAATTGAGAAACTATGAACTAGTTGAAATAGTTCATATGATTTATATATTCTAAGGCACTAATTCGTTTATTAACGTAAAGGGTCCGCCATCTAACGTTTTTTTTTTCAACTAGTGCTTATTTCGTGAATGGTAACACTTAGCTCATGTCTGATTTGACAGATAATTAGTTTTATCCTTCCGCTGAACGAATATGGTCCGTATGTTCGTTATCTTGTGAAAAAAGTGAAAGAAACTGGCATCCTCATCGATAAACCAAAGCGTGAAAAGCCAAAAGCAGTGCGTACACCCGAAAATATTGCTGCTATGGCAGAAAGTGTGCGTGAAGCGCCATCAACATCAATTCACCGTCGTTCTCAACAATTGAACATTTCGGAGACATCATTGAGACGAATTTTGCATAAAGACCTTGGTATGACGCCATACAAAGTCCAATTGGTTCAGGAGCTCAAAAAAAAAAAAGTTATTTGGCGGACCCTTTATTTTTATACCGATCGTAATGGTTGGGAAATTGCGCAAAACTTTATTATAAAATTAGGCTGGATTTATAAAGATTTTTATAACCGGTTTTGAACACGTCATTGCAAAGCAGTCAGAAATTAAAAGATATTACTTATTCTTTTATATATTTTACAAAATTTTTTTTTTAATTTCATTAGTAAAAAAAAAATTCTTTGAAAAAGCCCTCTAATGCATCACTCCCTTAAAAATAACATCTTAAATTTAAGCTAAAAAAACGCTACAGTTTTGCTGGGATGATCCTTGCAAAAAATTGCTTATAACAGCAAAAAAATTAAAATTGCAACTTTTTTTGCTGATATAAGCAATTTTTCTGCAAGGATCCTACCAGCAAAATGTTGCTGACTTTACAGACTTTTTTTTGAGTGTAGTTTTCTAAATGCATCTATACCAGCAAAAATGTTGCTGACTTTACAGACTTTTTTTTGAGTGTAGTGTTCTAAATGCATTTATACCATCAAAACAATGAAGAAAGAACGAAAAACGACAAAAAAAAATCTCCCATGTGTTCCACCAATACGGCAAATGCAATTTGTCACACATGAATGACTACAAAAACACTCCTTGGATTAGGTTGAGGTTGCCTGCCTGCCTGAATGACTTCTTGCCAATCAAACACACTACACTGAGAGGATTATCTGCATGCTATTTATAAATTTTTGCATTGAAGTCATGAAGTTGCACTGGAACTCGTTCATTGAAACGTTTCTTTAAATTAATTAAAGTTTTCAAAAAATATTATGAAAAATTTAATTTTATCTATTAAATATTTCATTCATTCAATGAAGAAGTTTCCTTAAAAAACTGATTTCATAAAAAGTAGGAAGCTTTTCATTAATTTTAAGAAATTTTTCCTTCACCTCATGAAGAAAAGTTTCGTTAGTTAAGTGAAATTTTGAATTATTTTTTCGTCTATTAAAATTCTCTCAGTGTATAGTAAAATCCAATACAATAGCAATATTAATGCTGCTGTTGCTCTACAAACCATGATGCCCTAACGGGCTCATGACACATTCAACGTCATCATCATTATCAACAACATATACTGGGGCATTGTTGCCATTGCCGTTGCTGTTGTTGGCGTCTGTAAGAAAACTGAACAACGTTGTATGCTGGCTGTCGGTTGTCGGCATGACAGTGAAGTGAATGTAATACAACAAAAAAACAACAAAATAACTACATACTAAAGAAATATGTTGCACAAAAACAACAGCAGCAACAGCAATATGCAGCAACAATAAAATGTATTAAATATAATACACCTTCAACCTTAAAACATGTTTTTGTTCACTACCAAATGTGCACTATGGTATAGATTTCTATCATCTAAAATGTAATATGGTACTTTTAAAAATTTTAGAATTTGAAAATTTTGAAGTCTTTTAGCTCTTTCTGACGTGTTAGGTGATGGGTGAAAATTATAGATTTTTAAATAAATTAAAAACAATCCAATCGACTTGGCGCCAATAGGGCCAGACTACAGAACATTATGTTTACAAGGCAACCACTTCACTGGTTCTTGCTTCGGCAGAACATATACTAAAATTGGAACGATACAGGGAAGGGGGATCTAGGGTGACAATTTATGTCGATAGTCAGGCAGCGCTCAGAGCACTGACAAACTACACGGTGCGCTCGCGCCTAGTCGCACGATGTAGGTGTGCTCTGAGGGAGCTCATGGAGGCATTCACAGTGAGGCTGTGTTGGGTACCCGGACACTGCAAGGTGGATGACAATGAGTTGGCGGACGAACTTGCGAGGGAGGGTTCGAATCTGGACTTGGCGGTAAGGGACGGGGGGTAAAGCCCCCACTATATTACTACTTTGAGGTTATGCGGAAGGGATTCCGCGAAACCGTTAACCAATCATGGAGGGACAGAATGGATTGCAGGGTGTCTAGGCCGTTATGGCCCGCATTGGACGCAGGGGCAACCAAGGTTCTTTTGGGACTGGACAGGGAGGGTCTCAGGACCCTTACGGGGTTCCTGACCGGTCATTGTTCTGTCAGGGCTTTCACAAGCAGATGGGACAGGGACATACCGGATTTTTGCAGGTTGTGCGAGGACGTTGAAGAACTGGAGACAGTTGAGCATATAATGTGCCACTGTCCTAGGTGGCAGGGTCTCAGACAGAAATGGCTAGAAGATAGATTTCACGACGAACTTGGGTGTGTCGCTGGATGCAATCCAGTAGATTTGCTGAGATTTGTCAGGGAGATAGGACGGCTGTTTCTAGCAAGGGGACGATAGGAGCTGGTTCTGGGAAGTATATATCCTTTCTATCTTTCTTTATATCTATCTTTCAATCTATCTTGCTGTCTATTTCTATTCTTTCTTACTATTTTTTCACTGAAGGGATTCAGAATGGACCGTATTGGTCTCCGAGTGGAGTTGTGACCTTGGGCACATAACCCTTGCTAACCTAACCTAACCGCTTCACTGTCTGAGCTAAGGTTGCCTTTGCATGCTGGCTGGCTAACAGAGAAGTTATATATTTTGAGTGCGTATTCATATCATTACCATCTTAAAAATAGGTTCAAGCAAAATTTAAAAAAAAAAAATGTAAACAAATTATTTACTCACAATTATAAAAAAAAAAAATTTTCTCACAAAAATATATTAATAGTTGGGTCGGTCCAAAAGCAACATGGATAGTCATCAGCTCTCCCCCTTCTGATTTAAATGAAACATGGTTGGGTAATCTCCTAATTATTATGACAAAACAGTAGTTTTTATTTTTTTTAAATTCGTTGTCGTTTGAGTTTTATAGCTGCTTAAAGTTGTTATTTATGGTCAAAATTATTGAACGCTTAGTCCGATTTTTAAAATTAATATCTCATTTCAAAAAGCTTATTATGACTTCTTTTCTGAGATATGCGAAGCTTTGATATAAAAAATTTGGTAAAATTCGAGTAATATATCAATTGGTCTCTGAGTAAGAGAAGGCTGAGAAAAGCCTACTCCAGGCGATACAGGCTATTCTTTCACCATTTTTTCCATAAAAGTGGCTTGCATTTTTTTTTTCAAAATTTTAAAAATTCATGCCACTTTTATTGGAAAATGTATTGCAATTGATGAAAGATTAACCTGTATTGCCGGCAGTAGGCTCGTTTAAAAGAAAATTTTCTTAGCTTTCTGTCCCCATATTGGAAAAATTCGGTACCAAAGTAAAGCTTTTGGTGGCTTTTGTCAATATAAAATTGGGCGCTACGAAATAATCCCCAATAATGTACAATTTCTTGAGGGTTATTTCATTATTTTCGGGGTTTTTTCATCTTAGAATGGTTTCTTGGGAAAATGTTCTTAGAATTTTCTGTAGATTACGTTTCTGCTATACACATTGTCAAGTTTTTCGGTCCCGAACAAATTGACCCACCCTAATATATATACCACTGAATGTATAGAAATCATTTGATACCAAATTTGTCTGTGTTAACTTTAAAATAGAACAAAAAATCCGAAAAAAAGCTAAAAATGGGACAATTTTTTACCCCACGAAGTAACCCCTAAACATGAGATTGTGCAGAAAAAAAAAACACAAGTGCACGTCAAATTTTTAGTTTCTGCAACACAGCTTATGGATCAAATCTTTGGGCATTTTTTTGCTATAGTTTATTTTATTGCGACAACTAATATAAAAAGTTATATTACAATTTTCAAAACATTTTTAAATGTCCACATTAGCGAACGTTTACTCTAAAGTGAAATGAAAAACTTAATAAAAGCATTTAAAATTGTTAGAAAATTTAGTCAAATCGACGAAAATAAATTAAATTAAGTTTTATTTTCATTTTGTTCATTAAAACGTTTTAAGCGGTTATGTAATGCTAACTTTTTTAATTGCGGGTAAACAGACAATAGTTTTGTAGTTGTGAACATGTCCAATAATTGACCAAAATATACAAGAACTGTTAAAACAATGCCTTTACCATTTACAAATTACTAAAACTAGGAAAAAATATTTAAATAAGAAAGATATATCAAAGGGCCACTTTAGCAAACATTATGAAAATTTCATTTTTCAAATTTTTTTGATTATATATATATATATTAGGCCGGGTCGATTTGTGGGGAGGCAAAAAAAATCGCCCAAAGCTCAGTGAAAATCGTATTCTAGGGATCAAAATAAGAAACTTTGCGGAATTAACCATACCTCTAAAACGAATTCTACTACCCCGAAACTGTTGACTTTTGTCCCGTAGGGTCAAGTTTTGAAAAATCCCACTTTGACCCATGTAGAGTGCCCCAATCGAGTCCAAATGTATGACCGACCCCCACTAACTTTGAAGGGCCGATCCACCCATGCTCGTGGCACACCCCCCTGGAACTCCCCTGGGGGGTTCCCCATACAAACATTTCAAAAAATCTCCATTTTTGGCACTTTATTTTATTATTTTTTATTTATTTTATTTATTTTTAATATTTTATTTATTTTTTCTCTTTAGAAATTTATTTAGTCAGAACATATGTAAATGAAAAAATTAATTTAACTTAGTAATAGAAAAGAAAAGATAAAAATTACTGTTTGAAGTCTTTTTTTGCTTTCAAGTCTGGGCAATTTCGCACGGCTCTCTAACGTCGTCGCCATAACAGCCTCTACATTTTCCGGTATAACTCGTTTGGAAACGCTAGCTAGCAATTGAACGTGTCGTTCTGTTCCTTGTATGTGTGATGGAATTTTTGGATCATTAAACGGTGGATCATCTTGATTTAAATATTCTTTCAAAGTATCGTATGGAATGCTTCGAGTGAATGGTGGTTCAAATACGTCATTTATGTCATTCATATTGATCATTTCCGTGTAACTTGTGCAATAAAAGTTTATATCTGGTTTTTTATAAGCTCTAAGTCCCGTTGGGTCGTCAACATCGGTTCGATAGCGTAGAATTATCTTGATAGCACAGTCGCGCTTTTCTTTGCTATCATCAAACAACATTGATAACAAGATATTTTCCGAATGCGCATAATATGAATTATCTGTAATTACTTTATTGACAATTTTGCGTAAACGAGGTTCTAGAAATCTTGACCAACTAATGAATTTGAAAAATAATCTACTACCGTACACGACAGAGCTGTAATACTTAATATTGAAGTACATTGGCACATAACATGTAATTATAAATTCAACCAGTATTCTTAAATTTGCATCTGGATTTTCCGTTGTCACATATAATCGTAATAGTCTAGCGGCCTTGGTGAGCCACCGAGAATGTACAATTTTCCCTGGTTTGATGTTAGCCAGATCCACTGAAACCACGCCGCTAGAAATTGCATGGGCCATGTCGTATAAGTACTTGGAATCGGTGGAAAATTCAATTTTTTCTGGAGCAGGGGGCATATTTTTCAACTCAATTTTCTGAAAGCCGTCCACCACCTGAAAATATATAAAAATAAAGCAATTAAAAACGGTTGACAATTATAATAAATGAGTGATAGCAATAACTTACCGGAAGAGTTTCACAAGTTTCGATTTGACGGCTCAATTTTCCGGTTGCCGATCTTGGTCCAGTGCTGGTTGATTTATCCAAAGCTTCAAACAAATGCCGAAACGGAAGTTCGTTGAAGTGTAGAAGGCAAACGAACCAATGCAATGGTCTTTTTAACAGCAATTCGAATCGTCGTATAATTCCACCGTGTGGGCCAGTGTTTGTTGGCTCACCGTCAACGCATATGCCAATTAATTCATTCAGTGATATATTTTTATCGTTAAAAAAATCATTTAATTTGGTTGTTTTGTATTCAGCGGTTTCATGTTCCAGTCTTACGTAACCAATCAATTCAGAATTCGGTTCTCTCAAAATAACAAGATGAGGTTCTTTTACCATCCTAGTATGATACTTCTCATCAATTGCATCTCTCGTTAAAGTATCATCTTTTCTGCCATCGAATGAAAATGCTAACAAATTGGTATCATCTAACCGTTTGCGAAGCACTTCTTGTCTGCATTTCTCTTTTTCTCGGCGAACTTTCGATTTATCCATGATGAGAGGTTTGCCATGGGTATCTTTCATTTTAAAATCTTGGAAAAGAGCGGTTCCCATTGCTGATGCTACTCTATCAGGCACACCAAATCTGTCACATACCAAGGCAAAGTTAAAACAATCGTATCTCTGTGTGTATTGTGAACTTGTGCTTATATCCAAATCTTCTTGAACCGGTGGCGGTGCGTATGTTGAATCATCGGGATCTTGGTATGTTGGCATTGATGAAATAGACGTTGCTCCTTGCTCTTCAATTTCCATCGCAAATCCATCCATTGTTAGTCTTCTCTGATTATGTTGATCGTGCATAAACTCTTAGAGGCGTTCGGGAACCAAACCGCATGCACATGGAGCTGCCTTCAAATCGCATTTACATGTTCCAATGAAAAAAATTGTTTCCAGAGATTTTACATACTCTGTAAATTCTTGGTGTTTGTTTCTATTCTTGATTTGCTCTTGATATTTGACAAGCAATCTATTCAATTTATTATATACACTTTTTTTCAGCATTATTTCCATACCAAGTTTTTTCCAAATTCCAATCAACTTATCTTGTACTTGAATAGTGAATGATTTATAGAGCAATTTTTTTTGTTCGCTCAAGTAAAAATAATATCTCAAAATATCCAGATGGGTTGGTAAATTAAGATCAGTCAAATCAGTAGACACACCAAAAACAGTAACATCATGCCTGGGTATATGACTCATTGGGTTTTCGATAGTTGTTGATGTTGTTATTGCTTCATCTTGCGGTGTAAAGGATGGTGGATTCATTGTAAACTTTTTGATTTGGAATGATTTTTTTTTTTAAATATTTTTTTATCTGAAATTAGAACTTCACACTTTGAGTTCTTCACAACGACTTAATGCATTCACAAAAACTGTTGCGTTATATATGGTCTACGAGGTAATAAAAATGAAATGGTAATTTTAATTCTACCTGTAACCGATTTTGTTGTTAAAACTGCCCATTAAATACTTACATGTAAATTAAAAGTTAATCTGACCACAAAATCTGTTAAGCAAGTGCGCCTTTTATTACTTCTGGAAAATCCTTTATGATAATTTTATGCTCAATTCTACCTGTAACCGATTTTGCTTAAGTAAGTTTACGACATGCAGCTGTGTCTTGTGGTGGCTTAAAAAACCCACACAACCTATTTTACGACCTGCAACAGAACGACACGTTCAATTGCTAGCTAGCGTTTCCAAACGAGTTATACCGGAAAATGTAGAGGCTGTTATGGCGACGACATAAGAGAGCCGTGCGAAATTGCCCAGACTTGAAAGCAAAAAAGACTTCAAACAGTAATTTTTTTTATTTCTTTTCTATTACTAAGTTAAATTATTTTTTTCATTTACATATGTTCTGACTAAATAAATTTCTAAAGAGAAAAAATAAATAAAATATTAAAAATAAATAAAATAAATAAAAAATAATAAAATAAAGTGCCAAAAATGGAGATTTTTTGAAATGTTTGTATGGGGAACCCCCCAGGGGAGTTCCAGGGGGGTGTGCCACGAGCATGGGTGGATCGGCCCTTCAAAGTTAGTGGGGGTCGGTCATACATTTGGACTCGATTGGGGCACTCTACATGGGTCAAAGTGGGATTTTTCAAAACTTGACCCTACGGGACAAAAGTCAACAGTTTCGGGGTAGTAGAATTCGTTTTAGAGGTATGGTTAATTCCGCAAAGTTTCTTATTTTGATCCCTAGAATACGATTTTCACTGAGCTTTGGGCGATTATTAAATCGACCCGCCCTAATATATATATATATATATATATATATATATATATATATATATATATATATATATATTAGGGCGGGTCGATTTAATAATCGCCCAAAGCTCAGTGAAAATCGTATTCTAGGGATCAAAATAAGAAACTTTGCGGAATTAACCATACCTCTAAAACGAATTCTACTACCCCGAAACTGTTGACTTTTGTCCCGTAGGGTCAAGTTTTGAAAAATCCCACTTTGACCCATGTAGAGTGCCCCAATATTTATTTTATTTATTTTTAATATTTTATTTATTTTTTCTCTTTAGAAATTTATTTAGTCAGAACATATGTAAATGAAAAAAATAATTTAACTTAGTAATAGAAAAGAAATAAAAAAAATTACTGTTTGAAGTCTTTTTTGCTTTCAAGTCTGGGCAATTTCGCACGGCTCTCTTATGTCGTCGCCATAACAGCCTCTACATTTTCCGGTATAACTCGTTTGGAAACGCTAGCTAGCAATTGAACGTGTCGTTCTGTTGCAGGTCGTAAAATAGGTTGTGTGGGTTTTTTAAGCCACCACAAGACACAGCTGCATGTCGTAAACTTACTTAAGCAAAATCGGTTACAGGTAGAATTGAGCATAAAATTATCATAAAGGATTTTCCAGAAGTAATAAAAGGCGCACTTGCTTAACAGAAAGCATAAAATTATCATAAAGGATTTTCCAGAAGTAATAAAAGGCGCACTTGCTTAACAGTATTTGTGGTCAGATTAACGTTTAATTTACATGTAAGTATTTTATGGGCAGTTTTGACAACAAAATCGGTTACAGGTAGAATTGAGCATAAAATTATCATAAAGGATTTTCCAGAAGTAATAAAAGGCGCACTTGCTTAACAGATTTTGTGGTCAGATTAACTTTTAATTTACATGTAAGTATTTAATGGGAAGTTTTAACAACAAAATCGGTTACAGGTAGAATTAAAATTACCATTTCATTTTTATTACCTCGTAGACCATATATAACGCAACAGTTTTTGTGAATGCATTAAGTCGTTGTGAAGAACTCAAAGTGTGAAGTTCTAATTTCAGATAAAAAAATATTTAAAAAAAAAAATCATTCCAAATCAAAAAGTTTACAATGAATCCACCATCCTTTACACCGCAAGATGAAGCAATAACAACATCAACAACTATCGAAAACCCAATGAGTCATATACCCAGGCATGATGTTACTGTTTTTGGTGTGTCTACTGATTTGACTGATCTTAATTTACCAACCCATCTGGATATTTTGAGATATTATTTTTACTTGAGCGAACAAAAAAAATTGCTCTATAAATCATTCACTATTCAAGTACAAGATAAGTTGATTGGAATTTGGAAAAAACTTGGTATGGAAATAATGCTGAAAAAAAGTGTATATAATAAATTGAATAGATTGCTTGTCAAATATCAAGAGCAAATCAAGAATAGAAACAAACACCAAGAATTTACAGAGTATGTAAAATCTCTGGAAACAATTTTTTTCATTGGAACATGTAAATGCGATTTGAAGGCAGCTCCATGTGCATGCGGTTTGGTTCCCGAACGCCTCAAAGAGTTTATGCACGATCAACATAATCAGAGAAGACTAACAATGGATGGATTTGCGATGGAAATTGAAGAGCAAGGAGCAACGTCTATGTCATCAATGCCAACATACCAAGATCCCGATGATTCAACATACGCACCGCCACCGGTTCAAGAAGATTTGGATATAAGCACAAGTTCACAATACACACAGAGATACGATTGTTTTAACTTTGCCTTGGTATGTGACAGATTTGGTGTGCCTGATAGAGTAGCATCAGCAATGGGAACCGCTCTTTTCCAAGATTTTAAAATGAAAGATACCCATGGCAAACCTCTCATCATGGATAAATCGAAAGTTCGCCGAGAAAAAGAGAAATGCAGACAAGAAGTGCTTCGCAAACGGTTAGATGATACCAATTTGTTAGCATTTTCATTCGATGGCAGAAAAGATGATACTTTAACGAGAGATGCAATTGATGAGAAGTATCATACTAGGATGGTAAAAGAACCTCATCTTGTTATTTTGAGAGAACCGAATTCTGAATTGATTGGTTACGTAAGACTGGAACATGAAACCGCTGAATACAAAACAACCAAATTAAATGATTTTTTTAACGATAAAAATATATCACTGAATGAATTAATTGGCATATGCGTTGACGGTGAGCCAACAAACACTGGCCCACACGGTGGAATTATACGACGATTCGAATTGCTGTTAAAAAGACCATTGCATTGGTTCGTTTGCCTTCTACACTTCAACGAACTTCCGTTTCGGCATTTGTTTGAAGCTTTGGATAAATCAACCAGCACTGGACCAAGATCGGCAACCGGAAAATTGAGCCGTCAAATCGAAACTTGTGAAACTCTTCCGGTAAGTTATTGCTATCACTCATTTATTATAATTGTCAACCGTTTTTAATTGCTTTATTTTTATATATTTTCAGGTGGTGGACGGCTTTCAGAAAATTGAGTTGAAAAATATGCCCCCTGCTCCAGAAAAAATTGAATTTTCCACCGATTCCAAGTACTTATACGACATGGCCCATGCAATTTCTAGCGGCGTGGTTTCAGTGGATCTGGCTAACATCAAACCAGGGAAAATTGTACATTCTCGGTGGCTCACCAAGGCCGCTAGACTATTACGATTATATGTGACAACGGAAAATCCAGATGCAAATTTAAGAATACTGGTTGAATTTATAATTACATGTTATGTGCCAATGTACTTCAATATTAAGTATTACAGCTCTGTCGTGTACGGTAGTAGATTATTTTTCAAATTCATTAGTTGGTCAAGATTTCTAGAACCTCGTTTACGCAAAATTGTCAATAAAGTAATTACAGATAATTCATATTATGCGCATTCGGAAAATATCTTGTTATCAATGTTGTTTGATGATAGCAAAGAAAAGCGCGACTGTGCTATCAAGATAATTCTACGCTATCGAACCGATGTTGACGACCCAACGGGACTTAGAGCTTATAAAAAACCAGATATAAACTTTTATTGCACAAGTTACACGGAAATGATCAATATGAATGACATAAATGACGTATTTGAACCACCATTCACTCGAAGCATTCCATACGATACTTTGAAAGAATATTTAAATCAAGATGATCCACCGTTTAATGATCCAAAAATTCCATCACACATACAAGGAACAGAACGACACGTTCAATTGCTAGCTAGCGTTTCCAAACGAGTTATACCGGAAAATGTAGAGGCTGTTATGGCGACGACGTTAGAGAGCCGTGCGAAATTGCCCAGACTTGAAAGCAAAAAAGACTTCAAACAGTAATTTTTATCTTTTCTTTTCTATTACCAAGTTAAATTAATTTTTTCATTTACATATGTTCTGACTAAATAAATTTCTAAAGAGAAAAAATAAATAAAATATTAAAAATAAATAAAATAAATAAAAAATAATAAAATAAAGTGCCAAAAATGGAGATTTTTTGAAATGTTTGTATGGGGAACCCCCCAGGGGAGTTCCAGGGGGGTGTGCCACGAGCATGGGTGGATCGGCCCTTCAAAGTTAGTGGGGGTCGGTCATACATTTGGACTCGATTGGGGCACTCTACATGGGTCAAAGTGGGATTTTTCAAAACTTGACCCTACGGGACAAAAGTCAACAGTTCCGGGGTAGTAGAATTCGTTTTAGAGGTATGGTTAATTCCGCAAAGTTTCTTATTTTGATCCCTAGAATACGATTTTCACTGAGCTTTGGGCGATTTTTTTGCCTCCCCACAAATCGACCCGGCCTAATATATATATATGCAATCCATGAGTTTTATTAAAATTATGAATAAAATTCTTACCGTTTACAAAAATTCGACTGGGAAAATTCTTTAAAAATTGCTCGTTATTCACTTTTTATGTTAATGCAAAATTATACTTTGTTTCGTTTTTTTCCGAGGACACTATAAAACCGGGCAAACGTGTGTAATCCAAAATTTTTTACATTAGAGTTGACAGTTTTGACATATCGTATTCATGTAACAAAAAAAATTCCAGCGGTCAACTTTAGGGAACATACCACAAAATGGAACATTTCCTTACTTTATAAAGAAACTATGCTAGTCACGATTATCTCGATTATTGTCGGACAGATAAATATAGAGAAATGGATAGAAATCTTAAAACGCAATTTCTGCAAAATCATGTTTTTTTTAGTTATAACAGCCTCCTAGTAAATGAGAGAAGTTTGCAAATAAAATTCTTCATAAAATTGTATGTCCTTTTCTAAACTTCTGCTCTATTGTGTTTAGTACATAAGATATAGTAAATTATGTACGTTTATGCTCCTGTAAACAATCCCTTCTACATTTAACTTTTATAATAAGTACTACCATACCATGATGCTGTACTATATAATACCATTTTTCTTATAAGTAGATCTTGTCAGCCTTGACTCTTTTAGCGCGACAAAAAACTTGTATATTATGATTTTTTATTGTGTTCCATAACAGCAGCAGCAGAAGCACAATAAAAAAGAAATCCTCTAGTGAACTTTGTAGATTTTCTCTAAATTTTTATGACTGGCTGCTGGTACATATACTTTGTGAATTTTCCTAAATGTTTTGATTTTTAGTTTTGTTACCATTTGCAACATAAGCATGGACTTGATTTTTTTTCTACACTCAGGAAACTTCTGCTTTAAAAATATGTAGTTGTTTGGGTTGTAATACAGTTTCTTTATTTTTAATGTAAATGTCAGTCATTTGTAGAACAAATTAGGTTTTTTACTCTTGTAGTTCATTTAAAAAACAAACCACATCAAATGACTGTTTTATGACTTTACATTAATTTTTTACAGTTGTTTTTTTGTTATTTAAAAAAGTAAAAATAATAAATGGTTGTTTATTTTTTAACTAACATGTGGTTAATTTTTACTACAATTGTTAGTAATTTTTTGAAAATTAAAAAACAAATGACAATGTTAGTTGAATTTACTGAAATATAAGTCGTCCTTTCTTTAAGTGAAATTTCATTTGTTTTAACTACATTTGCAGTGATCTTTACCTACATAGTATTCTAAGTGCATTAAAGGGTTGTTTGTGTTTGCTATAGAGGATAGCGTGCAGTGTTTGGGTGTTTCCTTTCTGTCTTTTTACCCCGTTTAATGGGGGTTTTAGCCACTTACAAGCGTTTAAGTGTATTTGAAGATCCTCTTTATAATATTCACATATCAGATTTTCCAAGGCAACTGTCCAGTTAAAAAATTTGTATAAAGTATCTTTGTCAAACATAAAAAATTTATTTTCCTATATGATACGAAACAACTTTTTTAATTTTACCAAAAAGTGGCCAAAGTAGGTTAAATATTAAATATTGACAAATTTTGCGGTAATTTTTAGTAATTTTTTTTTTGGAAAAAGCTCGAAATTTTACTGTATGAGTAGATTTTTGTATGGAGAATTTGTAAAATAATTTCTTTTTTTTTAATTTCGAACTACACCATTTCAAGATTAATTTAGGCAAATATCACATTAATATTAGACGGAAAAACTGTTTTTCAGCAAATATCAAAGTTAATTTTTTATAGTAAATGTAAATGAGAAAAAATTTTGGTAAATCAAGAGTTATCACCGACATTAGGAAATGTCAATTGTAATTTGCTATAGTAAAATGTAAAATGCATTAGTAAATTGTAAATTTTTGGTTTTATCCAATACTAATACTAAATTCGAAAAGTCATCAAAACATTTTTAGGACTTTTAATTTTATGGAGTAAACAAAATTTTATAACCTCAAAAAGCATTCCTATATAAAATTTAAAAACTCTGTGAATTTAAAATATTTAATATGTTTTCCTGTAAATAAACCCAATTAAATATTATTAAACCGGAAAAAATCCATTTTTTCCAAATTAATCGCTAATAGTTAATTAATCTGAATAATACAATCTCTGATATATGACGTTAAAATAACACTGTACTAAAATACATGACTCATTCCATATGAAACCATTAAAAATATCCAATTTTCGACCTCTAACCCCTTTAATTTTAGCCAAACTTGGTAAGTGCCATATAAATATTACATCGTAAAAGTTTTGGGTTGTTAGCTCTAACGGTTATGGAAATATCGCGTTTTAAAATATGAAAAAAATCCATTTTTTTTTAATTTTCAAAATAATATATGTTAATTATAATTTATCCAACTATGCTGTTGCCAAATTAATATGTGGAGCTCTTACGAAATTCAAAGTTATGGATACAAATCTATAAAAAAGGATACTAAATATAGTAGAAAAAATAATGTATTGAAAAAAAAGAAAAATAATAGATTTGCAAAAGTAGTTGAACATAATTGCCCATATATTTTTAACGGTTTAAGCTGTAATCGTAGAGTAATTGATCCCTCATTTTAAAGGTACTTAAATTGTGTTTTTACTGGTTCACAAAAATAATTCACTTCTTGACGGTAAAATGCATTTTTTTTTCAAAATCCGCTGTTCAAACCGCTGTAAAATTTTTAAAAAAATATATGCTTATTATCAATTATTCTTCTATACCGTCACCAACTCCCTCCCTATATGGTACTTCTGCATGTTTCGGAATTATCGGCTTTTTTGATAAATTTTTTCACATTTTTATTCATAAGTCAGTATACCGTAACATCTCCACTTAGGGATTTGGACACGGCATATGAAACAAATTTTTATTTAACATACATTTTTGACAAACCGCTTTTTGAACAGCGGTTTTTGAAAACAATGCATTTTGCTGTGGAAAAGTAAAAAATATAAATGCACTAGTAAAACCACGGCTTAAGCCGTTAAATAGATGTTATGGAACATTATGTACAGTATTGCTATATCTGAACATTTTCGAATATTTTTCGTATTTTGAAACGCGATATTTCAAGATCCGCTAGGATTAGCTTTGCTACATTTGGACGAAGGTTTACTTATACGATGTACATTTTCTATACCAATTTTGGTTGCAATCAGAAGGGGCGGTGGAAATCGAGTGGTTGATTTTATATGATTTCAACATAAACACAACTTGGCTACTCTGTACGTAAAAACCATACGTCAATCTATCAACATTTTGAAAAAGAGACGAGGAAATTAGAAGATAAACAAAAATCTAAAAATAGAATGTTTACGTGTGTTAATGAAGTCACTTCTGAGTAATATACAATAACAGAATCCTGCATAGGAAAGAAAACTTCAAATTAGTTACATTGCATGCAAGGCCATACGTTACATTGCATGCAAGGCCATAGGTTCGATTCTTACAGCCGACAGATTGTTGAAAAAATTTATCATATAGAGACAATCAGACAATTATAGCCCACAAATTAATAATACAATTTAAATCACTGATGGCGACTGCCCATTAAAAGGCAGAAACTATTCTAGTCTGATTTGAAAATTAATAGTGTTTATAATAATTAGAGAAAAAATTTTATCTTTCTTCTTAACCTCAACCCTTTTAGTAATCGGGATTTTATTTTAAAGTTCTAATATACACTCACATAAAAAATTCGGCTATGTCAACCGCGTAAATTCGGTTGTCAAAACCGAATTCAATTGTCACAACCGACAATTACAACCCCTAATTCGGTTGCACCAGCCGCATTTACGAGGTTACAGCAACCCAATTCAGTTGAATGAAATCTTTCGATTTTGATGAGAGTGTATGACAGAAAATATTTTGAGTGTATTTTTATATATTTTAGGGCGAGTAACTTTAAAAAAAAATAAGCAGAGTTTAACTTTAACTGCAGAAATCTTCATATAAATTTGACATTCATAACTATGGTTAAGCCTTAAACTTTGATTATTGTGAGATAAGTTAGCAGTGTTTAGTGGTGTAATATGTATTTTGAAATGTGATTAGATCTAAAAAATGATGTAGCTTTAATTGCATCCAAAAAAAAAACTATAATTTGAATATGTTTAATTTGCTTGAAACTTAAAACCGCCATAATTTTTGAGCCATCTCAAACAAAAAACAATTTTGAAAATATTTTACCTCAAACTGTAGACAATTTTCAAAATTCGTCGTATATATTTGAATATTTCTATGTTAAAGCCACATGACATTTAAGAGAATTTATTGTATGTCTTATTTATTGCTCATACGCCATGTAGCTTTAACATAGAAATATTGAAATATATATGAAGGATTCATAAAATTTTTAAAATATTACAGATAAATTATTTAAAAAATTATACTAAAAATTTGTCAATATTTCACCACGCCTACTTCACCCACTTTTTGAGAAAATTGTAAAAGTTGTTTCATTTTTTATTCGTATCACATACAACAATAAATACTGTAAGTTTAATATTGATACGACATAATTTTTCCTGTACGGAGCAGTTGGCTTGGAAAGCCTCACATGTATGTATATAGGTAGAGTATTAAGTTCAATTGCAAAAACTAAATCAATGGTAATGGTAGTCTGTTAGGTTTCATTTATGGTTCGACAGTTTGTCTACTTTGAAAATTAAATTGCCAATAATGTTTTGTTGTTTTTAAACGTTTGGTGACTGACTTTATGTGGTAGTACATGCTAAAGGGGAGCACGAATGTCTTGCAAAACATTCGTAATATTTAATACTATCATTTATTCTGATAGTATTAAATCTTGAAAATTATGAAAACATGGCCACAATTAAAGTATCCCATGAAAAAAGTAAAATAAAATCAAGTTACGTAGTCTGTTTTTTGCTATTTTAAGTACAAAAAACGTCAAAACTGCCATTACAATACACAAAACATTCATGCTCCCCTTTAGTACATACTCCTAAGCACCACCATTGTCATCATCTTCATATTCTTCCTCTATGTTTTTTTTTTTAAATGGATTTTTTGCCGTTGCTGTTGTAATCATTTAGTACCTTTACCATACATGGTTTTATCCTCAATAGTTGCATTTGTGTGTGTGTAAATTTAAAAACATAACGTCTCAGTGTCGCCGTCATTCATTTTAGACTAATGTCCTCCTCATTTTGTTGTTCTTCGATTAGACAACTTAAACCTTTGTCTATGGCTGTGTCCAATGTCTTTTAACCACATTCATAAACATTTCAATTTTATGCTTGTTAACAAAAGCCGACAATATTAACTTTAATAGGGAATATTTCACTGGGAGAAAAATATTAGATTTATCATACTTTTAAAGTAAAAATCAAATTTTTTTATTTAAGTTATATAGACGAGAGAAAAATTTTTCTTTGGCCTGTAAAGAGTTCTAAATAAATAACTTTTCCCGAAACTTGTTTGACTCCCAACAATAAAAATTAATATGAGCGAAGGGACTTCGTCCAATCTCAATTGGCCAATATTGATAGAATTTAAATATGCAATGAAAAAAAAAATAAATAAAAATTGGGCATTTGAAATCAGTTTATCTATACCACGGTCAGTGATTGCACAGAAAATTTAATATAGACGCAATCGAACAAATAAAAACATAACAAAAATTACATTATTCAAAAAAAAAACAGGGTCACTGACGAAGGTTCAATACCAGAAACTACGCAGTCTGATTCAGAAAAAATTTAAAATTTGTAATGTAGTTATGATTTTTAGAAAATACACTCATTATTCTCTACCACGCCTTTCACAACTAAAAATCTGTTAAATTTTTTTGTGTCACATCCGATGTTTAAGGGATAAAAAAAAAATTACACATTTCCATCATTTTTTGGGTGGGTCCTTCGGTGTTGGTGGGTTTCGTGAGTTTTTGGGCAGATAATTAAAATACCTTCTATATAATTATTTTTGGCCAATCTTTGTTGTTTACTTATTTTGTGTTTAATTAAGCTAATTAGACCTATCTTCTTTTAGCTAATTAGACCTATCTTCTCATTTCATACCCAATTTGTGTAGTCTCTTTGGATTAAATATTTTTTTTGTTGTTTTCTCTATCACGAAAACAAAAAATAGTTGACCTAAAAAGACTATACAAAATTAAGTATCAAATGAAAGGAGTATTAAATATCTATCCAATAGAGCAAACAATTAAAAAATCTACCGAATGTTTACAATTTTAGTTCCTAAGTTTGATCAAAATCTCACGAAACAAACAAACACCGAAGGATGGGAAATATATTATAAAAATATTTTGCACATGACCCTCAACTGAAAGTTAACATTTGAGTGTTTTTTTCCACTGTGAAATGTCCTTATTCTGCATTGATAAAACAAGTTTTTGTGCATAAAGGCATAGAGGAATGTCGGCGACCGAAAATCGGTTTTAACATCCGTTTTGTTATATACTACAAGTTTTATTTGGGAACCATGTCCGAGAAATGCAAAAGGAACAATGTCCGTGAGAATTGTGACCTGCCACAAAAAGAAAAACAATCTCGCCAAAAATATATATATTACATAAAAATCTGACAGATCGTTGTATGAAATTTGCTTCTGTTTAAAACTAAAAACTTACAAAATATATATTTTTTTGAGTTTGTTACAAATGTGTTTTCTATAAAGAAACATAATTCTATGATTATTTAATTATGGTTGCCACTTAAAAGCTAAAAAATGGTAAAAATCAATAAATGTATAATTGTTTAAACAAACAATACATTACAGCGTAATACATTGTGCGTAAATCGTTGTTGTTCGGGCTATTTTGGGTAACAATTGGCAATCGTATAAAATGGCCAGTAATTTGGCCAATGCTGATTTATTAGTATTTTTAGTCACATATGTAATATACATACACAGTTTCGTAGCTTTAAAATAATTTGTTTAGAATTTAGGTAATTTTTTAGTTCAAGGACATTTTAGAGTTGCCGTATCCTTGCTCGGAAATCAATAAAATTTTACAAACATAATTCTGGCTACATATCTAAGAAACAGAACAGATTTCGTCGGATTCCTATAATATCTGTAGCTTCTATTGCATTTCTAACTTTCAGGATATATGACAGGTAGGTGTGTCCTTTCTGCAATTTAATTTTTTTTTGTATTTTTGCATATTTGAACAATATGTAGTCGTTCACCAAATTTCGTACGTAAATTTACGTACGACAACTCCTATTTTTGGCCACTCGTTATATGAATTGACGACACTGTTATATGAATTTAAATCTGTTCTGAATGCCGCATTTTTCAGTTATACACCCAATATATCAAGTATACACCCATATCAATGTCAGAGCTTAAAAAAACTCCAAACGAAAAAGAAAACAAAAAACCTTAATAATAATAATAAATTTAATTAAAAAATATTAAATTAACGAAAACTTAAATAACAAAAATTAAACGATACCAACAATCAGAATTTGAAAATATAATTCAAAATGCAGCCTCAACAGAAAATTACACCGCTCTACAAAACAAAAAACACAACGAATCTGAAGTCAAAAAAGCAAAAATTTTTTCTAATTACTGGCTTTTCTTGATTTATTTCTCAATACTACGAAATTGCATTTTGGGGTAAGGCATTGACACATTTAATGTCTATTCATACTACACTTAGGGGAAATCTTTCTTATATTTATTAAAACCTAGACAAATATATTTAAGTAAATCCATACACATTTTGATGACAATTTTTTTGACCTAATATAGAAGAAATCGTAAAACTTGTTTTATAAAATTTAAAGAAAAGTTCCTTCATATTTATGTAAACTTCTTCAATATACAATTCTGCAAATCTGTTAAGTAGATTCAGTAATATTTAAATAATATGTCCACATTTTTAGAAATTTTTGTTTATACAACATAAGCCCTATATTTCACATAATCGATTCGAAAGAGCTTTTCAGCTTTAGAATCGTATTGGGGAGGCCATGTTTTTTTTTAAATATTTCTGGCTTTACTCTATGGACTTGCAAGTTTTTTTCTGGAGATTTACTTACTGATGTTTCTGGTATAAATACAAACAGAGAAAAATGTTGCTATTTGCCAACTGAAATCCGGTTTCTACTACTCAAATTCGGTTATTACGAATTTCAGTCTGTTGGTAAAACTTTACATTAGTTTTCACAACAAAGTTCGGTTAATTCAACTGAATTTTAGTTGCACTTACTGATCTTATAAGTTGTTACCATTAATATACACTTTTTATATCGGTTGGCACTTTATTTCTCTGTGTGTCCAAATTTTTAAGAAAATTTAAGCTTTAAGAGGATAAAAGGAAATTTTAAATATCCTAACGGGATCTTTCAAACACGATTCAACAATTTCCAATGTGATAATTTTGTGTGGAGTTTATATCCATAAAAATATAAAAGATTTTGACCTCCTTTTCCAAAAAACTGTTCCATAAAATACTTCCCCTGGGTGATGGGCTAAAAAACGAAAGACCCACAATTTAAAAAGTAATACCATATTCTTTTTTACTAAAAATTTAAAAAATATCACAGCTTTTCACTGCCTATTTTTGTTGATTAGTTTAATATAGTCCGACCATAAGTAAGATTGTGAAATCTCAAATTTGTCCCTTTAAACCACCCCTGCAATATATCAATAAATTTTTTTGTGGAGAATTTAAAAAAAGTATAAAAAATTCAGAACTAGTTTTGAATTAAAAAGCTTGAAAAAAATGTTGAAAAAAATTCAGTTCTGAATTTTTATTGTAAGAATTTATGTAAAAATCGTTTCAAATAATATTTTTATATATTTGAAATTTAAAATTTAGAACTAGTTTTGAATTTTTATTGTAATAAAGATCGCAATTTGTGTAAAAATCAGTAAAAAATTGTATACAATTTTTTTTTATTATTAAAATTTTTTTTTTTTGCTTTAGTTTCATCGTGCATTTCGGATGATTTTTGGAGAAAATATTCGTTGTCATACGCAAATATTTTAATATTTGTATGTTAAAACTACATGCAGTATGAGTAATCAATAATACAAAAACTCACAATGAAACTTTCAATGAAACTTTCCGAATCAATAGAAAAACATCTAAATTTTATGTAAATCAAAAAATGTTATAAAGTTTTAGCCAATTTTTAGATAAATTGTGGTTAATATTAAACTAAAAATTCAGAACTAGTATTAAAAATTCAGAACTAGTTCTGAATTTTAAATTCCAAATATTGGCTTACTTATCTCTTTCTGAATGGCCTAAATAGCCCGAAATTGATAATAAAATGTGTGAAAAAAGTTTTTGAGATTGTTGAAAAGTTTAATAGGGAACCCCTTCTCATTCACTTCCCGGCCTGTCTAAATTTGTATATATCTAAATTTGTTTTCAGCGTTTTATAATTTTTTTTTTTAAAACTTTATTACCCAATTCAAAATCTTTACAATCAATAAAATATACAAAACCTTAATATGGTTAAAATTACCAAGAAAAAAAAAGAAAAATCAACAAAACAAATAACAATAAATACATTTTCCTAGTAAACTTTTCACCCAAAAAAAGTCAAAACCAATTTTACCGTTAACGGGTCATAAACATGACCAATTGACATTAACTACCACTACAATAACAATCTTTTCTGTATATAAAAATGCACAAACACGCCTATTTACAATAGCTTCCTAATTTGACGATCAATTTCTTAAGGCCACAAACAAAAACGAACAGAAATAAAAAGATTTGTTGAATCTTTTTCCACAAAGTCTTGGTTTGAAAAAAGGTAAGTAAGTGTGTAAGTTTTAACAATGATCTTCAGGTGCTGCACCTAACACGATCAATGTCATAGCCAAAAAATATACGAAAAAAAACTTAAAATAAATAAAAATATAATACCAGAAAAGTTAACATGGATGTTTACATAGATGAGGCACGAATATCATCACCACCAGTCAGCCAGCCAGCCAGCCAACCACTTACTCCATTCTATCACATCTTAGCCAACAAACCATGCAGCCAGCCATCATCATTTAAGCCACAAAAATAAACTACCACATTCCACAAATATGTTGCACATATTTTGATGTTGTTGTGGTTGTACAACCTCATCAATTCCAATTTATATCAATTCAACTGTAAAGTTAAACCAATCAATAGTTTGTTTTTGAAAACTTAGCAAAAAAAAATAAATAATATAGAAAACTATCTATAACTGATCGATCAATTCTATATCTATACAAACAAGGTATGGTTCATTTTCTATCAAACAAAACAAAAAAAAAACTTAAATAAAATAATAATCATGTTGCCACATGCAACCTATTACATGCAATAGATACTATGCCAACTTTTACACAATTTCTAATATCAATTCCGAAATATTGTTTTAAAACGCAGTGTTAAAAATCGTTATTACTGTCTGTTTATTGAAATGTTAATAACGACTTTAGTAAGTTGGAAGGGTAGCTGATTTTCAGCTAAGATGTTAATTTATATTATAAGTAGATTGGTATTAAAAATTAGCAAAATCGGTAGAGCGGTTTAAAAGTTATGACCTAATTGGAATGTAAAGAGATAGTTTTGTGACATAACTTTAGGAATTTTTAGTATGTGTTATTAGCGAATATTTTTATTGCAAGATTTACTAAAATTTGTTTGAAATTAAATTTATTTCAAAAATTCTATTTTTTTAAAAATTTTCAATTGTAAATGGTTTAATGTAACCCACTCTGGCTGCTTTAAGTTGAGTTTTTTTTCCAATTCCATGATGATCATGGCTGCTAGTAATGATGATGATAATGGCAATGGTGGTGATGATGATACAGCAACTTATGTTGCTGCTGAATTTTAATGATAAATCTTGTATGCGTTGGTTTCTGTCTGTAGAAGGCACTGAAAATGTTTAAAATTGCATTTGTAAACAAATAAAATTTAAAACTAAACTGCCGCCTTAATTTAATGTTTAAATAACATGATTTTTGTCTTCTTTTTGCTTTTGCCACATTTTGTAGCATCAATATTTCGTTAAGCAGCTATTTTATTTTGTTTGCTCTTTAAATCAGACATAACGAAATTTTCAAAAATAAAACTGCTGCAAAGTACAGAGAGAGAAATTTATTGGCCGAAAAATTATTAAATATTTCAGTAATGAAACTTTTCTTAACAAAGTTATCATAACGAAATTTCAAAAAATAAAACTGCTGCAAAGTTCACAGAAATAATTTTACTGGACGAAAAATAATTTCAGTAAGCTAATGAAATTTTACTTCACAAAGTGAACGAAATATTTCTTTCAATTAATGAAAAGCTTCATACTTTTAATGAAATTAGTTTTTTAATTAAATTCATTTATTGACTTTATTTAAATTTTTAATCAATAAGATTATATTTTCCATAAATACTTGCAATTACTTACAAGGAGTCTTCTGATGGGTTCTCTCCGATATTAATGAAATTTGGATATGTTGCCAGATCGAAAAACTAGTATCAACCTAGCTTATATGTTTGATTTGCTTTATTTTTGTAAATATACGGAGGTTGGAAGCTCGTTATAAATTAAAAATAACATAAAAATAATTACGATGTATACAAAAACAACAAACTAACAAAACTATAAAAAATAATCATTAAAGAAATTATGGGTCCCATATTTGGAATTTTCTGAATCGAAATTCAGTTTTAATTTTAGAAACCGCATAGCTTTTCCTCTGAGAAATATAAATCGAACCAGAATATTTTCAAAAAATCAAATCCGCCATATTGGAATCGCCATTTTGAATCTTATACGTTTTATTTCAGATTTGTTATCAGTGACCGCTAAAACCCCCTTTGTGATAATTTTTAGTCATGTATATAAATTGTTCTATTTTTTGACCAAAAATTATGATTCTGCCTGAAGTGTGGCATGCACTTGAGAAGAGTCTCTAAAGTATTCTATTCTATAGTTGGTGTAGATCAGAATTTATAAATTCAAAATGGCAGATCGAATATAATATCGGAAATGGCGGCCATAAATTTAAAATTTAAAAATTTTAATATATTGAATTCTAATTGACTCATTCCATATGAAACCATTTAAAAATATCCTATTTTCGACCTCTACCCACTTTAATTCTAACCAAACGTACCCAGTAAGTGTCATGTAAATATGTCATCGTACAAGCTTTAGGTTGTTAGCTCTAACGGTTGGGGAAATATCCCGTTTTATGGAAAAAAAATCTAAAATTTAACAAAAGTAGTCGTACTTAATCGTCCATACCTTTTTAACGGTTAAAGCTACGTTATTAACTGATACCACATTTTAAAGCCACTGTTATCGTGCTTTAAATAAAATAAGGGAAAAAATATTTTTTAAGGTAAAATACATATTTTTTGAAAATCCGCGGCTTAAACCGCTGTATTTTAAAAAAAACTGGCTTTTTAAAATTTTCAAAAAAAATATATGTTAATTATAATTTATCCAACTATGCTGTTGCCAAATTAATATGTGGAGCTCTTACGCAATTCAAAGTTATGGATAAAAATCTATAAAAAGATACTAAATATAGTAGAAAAAAAGATTTACATAACAATATAATGTATTGAAAAAAAATAACAGTTTTGCAAAAGTAGTTGAACATAATTACCCATAAGCTACAATTCATTGATTTCTCATTTTAAAGGTACTGGTATACAAAAATATTTCACTTCTTGACAGTAAAATGCATTTTTTTCAAAATCCATGGTTTAAAACGCTGCATTTCAATAATATGGTTTTCTAAACTTTTTAAAAAAATATATGTTAATTACACAGTGCAACACATAAATTGGTTCCTCTTTCGTACCTGGTTTTTTTTGAAGTGTATATCGAAACTAAAAAAAATCCGCAAAGGACTTGGCCAGATTACATCGAAATTTTTTTTTTTGGACACCCTAAGTTTTTGCACCCAAACATGATTTTTTTAAAAAAGGAAAATTTTTATGGAATCCATATATCATAAACCGTTCGGAATTTTGTTTTTATGTCTTTGGCAAAGTTGTAGATCCAAACCAAAGCAAAAAAATTCTCATATAGACCGACCCAAAAAAATTCCATCCACTGCATCAAAATTGCAAAAAAAATTGGGAAAAAATGCTATTTTTTATGATAAAATGGAAATAGCCAAACTTTAAAATCCAATTTTAAAATCCTGTTTAGGAAGATGAGGTGTTGTAAAAACCCAGTTCCACCTAAAAACCGCAACACGAAGATAAAACACACATGACAATCACACCCACTCAGAAACATTTTTTAAGAAGTTTTTAAAAAGGGTGTTGTAAAAACCCAGTTCTACCTGCAAAGTGCAACACGAAGATAAAATACACTTGACAATTACACCCATTCAGAAACATTTTTAAGAAGCTTTTAAAAAAGGGTGTTGTAAAAACCCAGTTCTACCTGCAAAGTGCAACACGAAGATAAAACACACTTGACAATCAGACTAGCACGCAGTATAAATAACAGTTCAAGTATCGTTTCATTGTCATTCAACAAGTGTATTCGAAAGTGAAAAGTCTAATTATATCCGTGTTTTGTGCAAAATTTTACAATTCAACTATTGCGCAATATGGAAAATAGCCGGTGTCCAAACATTGATTATTTTTCATTCATTAATCATTTTTTCAAAAACATATCAGCATTACAACAATAAAATGTTTAAATAGTAAATTTGAAAACAAAAACGGCATTAACCTATATAGTCTTTCTTTGTCGAAACGACAAACATTGGCTATGCAAAATAAGTGTGAGCAAAAAGATGTGCTTTCTAGGGTTAAAGAATGTTCGTATTAAGATGACATGTACTAGAGAGTTGTTTATATTGTTGTTAGATATAATTTAGCTGAAGAAAGATTTCTTAAATTCCCAGTATTTAAGCCATTTCAGGACAAAATCATGAAAAAAATCATAAAAAATAGCATTTTTTCCCAATTTTTTGCAATTTTGATGCAGTGGATGCAATTTTTTTGGGTCGGTCCATATGAGAATTTTTTTGCTTTGGTTTGGATCTACAACTTTGCCAAAGACATTAAAACAAAATTCCGAACGGTATTTGATATATGGATTCCATAAAAATTTTCCTTTTTTAAAAAAATCATGTTTGCGTGCAAAAACTTAGGGTGTCCAAAAAAAAAAAATTTCGATGTAATCTGGCCAAGTCCTTTGCGGATTTTTTTTAGTTTCGATATACACTTCAAAAAAAACCGGGTACGAAAGAGGAACCAAACGATGACCTTAAAAATGCTGCACTGTGTTATCAATTATTCTTCTATACTGTCACCAACTCCCTATGTCGTACTCCTGCATCTTTCTGAATTATTGGCTTTTTAGTTAATTTTTTCACATTTGTATTCATAAGTCAGGATACATATCCCTGTAGAGATTTGGACACGGCATAGGGAACTATTTTTTATTTAACATATATTTTTGACAAAATTTAAAAAAAAGGTGTTTTTTGAAATGCCGCTTTTTGTACCGCGGTTTTTGAAAACAACGCATTTTGCAGTGGAGAAGTGAATAATATGTGTGCGCTAGTAAAACCACAATGTAAGTAGCTTTAAGCAGTTAAAAATATATGGAATACTATGTACCAATACTTTTTGAACATTTTCGAATATTTTTCATATTTTGAAACGCGATATTTCAAGATGCGCTAGGATTAGCTGTCCTACATTTGGACGAAGTTATACTTATATGATGTACATCTTCTATTCCAATTTAGGTTGCAATCAGAAGGGGTGGTGGAAATCGAGTGGTTGATTTTATATGTTTTCAGTCAATTGCTGACTCTTAACGGGGAACCAAAAATTTAAAATGAAAAAAAAAAAAATCTAATAAATATTTTTAATATTTATTTAAAATAATTTTTTTCCTGACTAATGTGCTTGAAATTAACATTCTTAAGTTGTTTTGTGGTTGCTTGGCCTGAGACTGATATCGAAAGTTTTAAATACAAAATGGCGGACACAAATGGCTTTAGAATATTAGTATTTTAGATTTTAATTAATTGTTTATAAAATATTATGGGTCACTGATTACGAATTCTGAATCAAAATATTGAAACTCCAAATGGCGGATCCAATATAGTGGAATTTTTTTCACAAAACTAAAATTGTTACCATTGAGATTTTGCGGTTGCAGAACGCCAATCGGAAATCAAAATTGATATTTTAATATGACGATCCAAAATTTAAAAAAAATTTATTTAAATTGTTTAAAAAGGATTAAGAGTACGGTATTCGAAAATTCGATTTTTTTAAATCGATTAAGAGAGTTTTAAATTATTTGGGTTCGATTATTCGGTTAAAAATAAATTGTTTATTCAAATATTTTTTATGTAAATTAAAATACAATATTTTTGTATTCTTAATCTGAAAATATATATTTCTTGATTAATATGTTTTTTTACCAATTAAACTCGCTAGTCCGATTAGTCGTATAACAATTATTTGTTATTTGACAAAATTTAGATTGTTCTGATAAGCATTCAAGCTACATTTTCCAATTATCCAAACATCGAATAATCGATTAAACATCATGATTAAGTGTATCTAAAAAAATTTGGGATAGAAACAGAAGTGTGAAAGTTTGATTTGTAACTCTTATCAACAAAATACCATTAGGCAGAACAAATTAAATATTTAGTAGAAAATCAAGAAGAAGAATTTTTGAGTGTATGGATCCGATTTATTGTAGGATAACTATTATTTATTTGAAGATTACGAAAATAAAAAACTTATTTCGGCAGCAACTGTGTAATCATCAAATAACAGTTGTTTTGCTAACCAAAATTAGAAGGAAGGA
This sequence comes from Delia radicum, assembly GCA_021234595.1. NCBI lineage: Eukaryota > Metazoa > Arthropoda > Insecta > Diptera > Anthomyiidae > Delia > Delia radicum. The sequence continues at coordinate 119,934,662 of CM037854.1, forward strand.
GGGGCTCTAGGAATCCAGGGAAGGAATCACGAAAATCGAGAAAAATTTAAAATCGCTTCGGTAGAAAATGTATAGTCGTTAAATAGTTAAGATGAGAAATACCTTAAATAATCTAACATTGTATACCATGAAACAATTTAACTAAATCAATTATTTTTTATACTTTTAATTTAAACTATGATAAAGAAAAACAGTTCAATTTAAAGTTCTTAACCATCTTTTGATTTTGTCTACAATTTGTACAATGCCGCACCTTAATTGTTTGATGACAATGTGGGCAATAACTATGTAGGTAAGAAGACAACAACAAAAAATCTTAAACTCCTCTAAAATTTACTATACATATTGCCACAAAAAAAAGCAACCAACAAATATATCGGAACATAGCCACAAATCTTTTTAATCATAATCATTTAAAATAGCAGCAACTATAACTACCAGCAGCAGAAATAACAACACACTCAAAAAAGTTTTACAGTTACTACATGGCAGTTGTATGTGAAGTAATCAGTCGATGTTTTTAACTGCAATTACAGTTGTTTTTCTATGAAATAATACAAAATAACTATTATGACAGTTATTTAAAATACAACTGAAGAAAAGAAAATTACAGTTGTTTGAAGCAGTTATTTTAGTATTTTAATAAACAACTACCAAAACAGTAATTCTGCAGTAACCAGTTAATGTTATGAATTATTTAAAAATCGAAGATTATTTCGAATTTTTAAAAATTCTGGTTAAGTTTATATTTGTAAGCATTGATATGCTCAGAGTTTGTAAATAATAATTAAAAAATTTCATTGTATCTCGAATGTATAAAAACGTTTTAACTCGAGTACTGTTTGGAATTTTGACTTTGCATTTTAATAATATTATTTTTTTTTTTTATAAAAAAACTATTTTTAAAATACCAAAAAAAAAAATAACTGTTAAAAACAATAGTTTTTAACCGAGATAGCGCCGGCTTTTTTTTTTTTTTTTGAAAACTTCAATTTTTATTTCGAAACTTAAATCTTTATGGGGTTCTAAACATTTTTTATAAAATAACTTTTTTTTTAAGCCTATAGATTTTCCGGAATCGGGTGTCCTTTTAAAAGTACTGTCCAAAGACAGTACACTTTGCGCTGCAATACAGCATTACGCAAGCTTTTCATTTATTTATTGTTTAACTAAGATGTTACTAACAATAACAATTAACCAGAGACCGAAAATAACAGTTATCCCGAAAACTTTAACTCAAAAACTCTCTATGTTAGAGTTAGAGTCAACGGATACGTATACTATTATATACCAATCGATTCGTATTGAAGTGCTCTTTCAGATCTTAAGAAAACGATCTCAATTCCACAGTTAAAATGAAACTCCTCAAATGAGTTTTATTTTAGACGGAAAAAATAAAACTCCTGAAAAGAATTTTACTTGATGAAGGCGAAATAAAACTCTCTTTTTAAGAGTTTCATTCGATCTTTTATTTTTACGTTGAAAAATAACTGTTTTGGATGTTTTTTTTCTTTTTAAGCCACAAAAAAAACTGTTATAAAGGAACTTTTTTGATATCACTTATAACCGTTACGGTCCCTGCAATTAACTGGATGTAAATGATTTACTTACATGTTTTTTTTTCTATTACGCACTATTAGAAAAAATCACTATTCGCAAAGCACTCAATAAGCAATTAAAATACCCGGAACTGCTTTCATCAACTGACGCTTTCGAGCTGCGAAGCTAAATAACAAAGCATAAACAATAATAATATAAAAAAATATGTACAGAAATGCACGCGCATAACGGATGTTCTTTTAAAAGGACGGTTGCGCCAAGTGGGTTAATAATTTTTACAGTTGTTTCAAAATTTTTGTAGTAAAAATTGTCATTTTGTTTTTACGACATTGTTTGTTGTTTTTACTACATATGCTGCTTTACAGCGGTTAAAAACAACTACATGTTTATTGTGTTAACTGTCATTTTCAGTAGATTCTACTGTCAAACTTTTTTGAGTGCATCAATAGAAAAGACAAACCTATATATTGTTTAAACATAATGTTTAAAATGTTGACGATGACTATGACGACCATGACAACAATGTTGTTGACGCTATGGATGGATCATTTGTTGTCATATATGGTCATATCATACAATACACACGGTCGTCCTCATCATCATCATCATCATTGTCAAGAATATCATGGTCAATGACAATGTGCTAAGTTGTTAGCTAAAAGCTATCATCCTTACATTTTGTTGTTGTAGTTATTGCGGTCTTTCTGTCTGTCTTTTTCTTTAGAGTTGGGCGAGTTACCTGGCGAATATCTACAGCCCCCTCTAACCTTTGAAAAGAAAACCAAAACCATTGTTAATGGTAATGATAATGTTTACTAATGATCATGTGAATGTCAACAAAAGTTGTAATTTAGTACGGCAGTTTGTTCTTTTATTGCCGTTGCTGTTGATGTTAAGGCAGTTCCTACAACCTACCTAGTTTTCTACTTTTTTTGTCTTCATTTAAATTATTATGCATTTTTAGTTTTTGATCATTGATCATGATGGGTTTTTTTCTGTTAGCTCTGTTGGGCAAATAGTGAAATAATTGTTACACCATTTCCAAATTTTATGAGAAGATTTAAATTTTTTTTAAATATTTGTTTTTAAATGCATTTTCATTTAATTCCCCTAAACCCCCAATGATTATTACTTTTGATTCCCAAAACTTTAAATTTATTTAATTTTCTTAACATTCTGTTGGAATTGGTGTTGCAGAACAATATTGTTAAGAAAGGCCGCTTTTTGTTACAATATTAAATGTATACTTTTAATAGAAGTCTTGTAACTAACATTGTAATATATGCTACTAGTAGTTATTGGGTATTGTATCGAATATATGTTACCTACTCTTGATTAACTATTATGGTTGCAAATATACCATATATCAGTTTAATTTTTTTATTTTTGCTGTTATTGTGGTTCTTTTGTGATCGATATCTGTGATTAACATAAAGGAGTTTTATTTTGTATTCAATACTATAACCTAAGGGTGATATAAACAAATGATATTCTCTTTTTAGTTAGACTAATACAATGAATAGAATAACTAATGCCAATATAGAAATATTTAATATACAACAATTTTTAGTTTTATAACCCCATTTACAGTTTTTGTTCTAATTTTTAGTACAAAATATTTTTTTTTGTAAAAATTTCTTTTTCTATTCTCTATTTACAAATAATTTTTTGTTTACTATTTATCTTAAATTACCATATATTTTTATTTACAAGGAAATATACAGTGGTGATCATGTAGTTTTTAATGAAACTCGGATATTTTGTATAACCGGGTAAAAATAGTTATATCTAGTCATATGTAATATGATTAAGTCATATCTGACTTTGAATGAAGTCACATTATGGTTAATATCATTATATACAAATACATCTGATCATTTTTATTGAGAGATTTTTGATATTATTATATGTCTCCAAATCTTTACTTTATATATAACTACATAAGCCATATAATAATTCAAATATATGTAGTGATCGATATGATTGTATGTGGATACTAAGTCTTATAAATTTATATAGCATTATATATAATCCCATACATATTTTGGTAAAGTTTAATATCAAATTAAGTTATTTACAAGTTAAGACTTTATTATATATGGCTTCACATATAACCATATTAATTTCGTAACGAAATCATTTACTAGTGAATTATTTTATATAATTTCAAATAAAAAAATGTGAATATTTCATAAGACTATACAACTTAATTATAAAGGGTCCGCCATCTAACGTTTTTTTTTCAACTAGTGCTTATTTCGTGAATGGTAACACTTAGCTCATGTCTGATTTGACAGATAATTAGTTTTATCCTTCCGCTGAACGAATATGGTTGTGAATACATACGCTTGAACAACGCTGGGAAATATTGCGACATTACTTTGAAAATCATGGTAATGAGCAGGGAGTGACCGTTACAGTCAATGGCGATAGTTATCGGGCCATTTTGAACGAATTTTTGTTCACAAAAATTTAGGAGGAGGATATTGGCAACATTTGGTTTCAACAGGACGGCTCTACGTGCCACACAGCCGAAGCTACACTCGATGTTTTGCGCCCTGTTTTTGAAGATCGCATTATCAGCCGCAGAGCTGATGTCGTTTGGCCACCTCGGAGCTGCGATTTGACACCGTTGGACTATTATTTGTGGGGTGCCGTCAAAGATAAGTGTTACGCCAACAAGCCAGAGACAATTGACACTTTAAAGGACAATATTCGTGAAGCCAGTGGTGAAATACAGCTGCACACCATCGATAATGTGCTTAAAAATTGGACCGATCGTGTATGCTACTGCATGGCCAGCCGAGGCAGCCATTTGAATGAAATTATTTTCCATTATTAACCGGAAGGATTGTACTTTCAAATAAAAAAAGAAATTTGAGAAAATATTCAGTAGTTTTTTTTTTATAGCATTTTCAAAAAAAAAAAAGTTATTTGGCGGACCCTTTATATTTTTGAAACACTAAATTTGTTCTGATAATTTTTAATCATTTCGTTGTTTTATTTAAAAAAAATGTTGGCCTTTAAAATAGTTGATTTCTAGAAATTTAAATTTTAGACTTATAAATTTAAATTTTAAGCATAGAAATTTAATTTTAAGCATAATTTCAACCATACCTACTATCGGCTAAAGTTTAATAAAATCAGATATCAGAAATCAGATTTATATATATATATATATATATATATATCTATTAGATATAATTTAATGTCCCGCATATGAAAAAATCTCAGATCAAATAGTATCAAATTATATCTAATTTGATATAATAATATACACGTGGATGACGTAGGGGTTAAAAAGGAGTGTCAAAAATTACAAAATTTTTGCATAAAAACATATTTAAAATTAGAGAAGTTCTGATTTTTTTGTACGCAGAATTAAAATACTCGAGGAAAGAAAAAAAATTTTTACACATATGGCCAAGGTTGCTACTTATTTGAATTATTTAAAATATGGGTTATGAAAGCTCTCAAAGTCGAACGATTATGAACGTTTTGAAAAATCTCAGACACAAAATCTATTAAATGAAATAATTATTATTGGGGCTTTTTTGAATTTTATTCATCGTCTTCTTAGACAGTGTGCAATTAATACTATAATTAATATGCACATATTTTCAATTGTTTGAGATAGGCGTGGTAGAGAAGATTAAGCATACTTTTCTAAAAATCATAACTACAGTAGTTTTGATTTAACTGCCTTTTACTTACGTGCACTTTTCACATAACTGCACAAAATTTTGGTTTCGTTGTTATTTTACAAAATTACGTATGCAATTGCCTTCATTAAGTGCACTGTGTATACCTGCGCATTTAAAATAAGTGCCTCATGTTTTTGGCAGTTGTACATTATTTTCATACAAAAGATCGCCGTTAGCTGCCTCTTATGTTTTGCTTACTTAGTTAGTTTGGTTAGTTAACGCTTGTACCTACATAAATTTGTATGTAAAAACCTTATAAAATTTTTTATGAATGTTTTTTTATTTTCGTTTTGTTGTTTTTTATATAAATTCTATTATATGAAATAAACAATTAATAAAAATAAATTAAATCATATCTGGTCTTTGCAGTTTTCAACAATTTAGTTTACCTGCACTTTAAGGCAGGTAACCAATTTGAGTTAGCAGCGCTTTTGGCTTACCTGCACAAAAATTCGTGCAGAAGTTGGTTGTGCAGCTAAGTCAAAACTACTGTACATTGTAAATTTTTATTGAATTAGGCTGCGCAGTTTCTGGTAACACAACCTTCATCAGTAATCCTTTTTGACAATACTGTAATTATTTGTTATGGTTTTTGTTGTTTGATTGCATCTATATGAAATTTTTATTTATTAAATGCAATCCTGACCGTGGCTTGAACCTGCTTTCATTTGCCACATGCACTTCGCACTACACTTTAGACAGGCGCTTTATCCGCTTGAGCTAAAGTCAGGTCGATTTTTTATTATTATATGTTAATTTCAGCTCAAACCAACAACAACTTCCCATACAAATGGTGACATTCGAAAAAATTGTTTTTAAAATAAAAAAAATGTTCGGACATGCACCAGTGGATGCGTCTTTAAAATACCTTTAATTTGATATCCAATTTGCTATTAGTTAAATAACTTATATACGAAAAATACTAAAAAACGTCAAATTGGGTAATTTTTTACCCTACAGCCCCTAAACTTGAGATTGCGCATCTAAAGAAAATACGTGTCTACTATTTTTTTTTGTCCTTTACACCAAGTAATAGTTTCCTTCAAATCCGAGGATTGACAACTGTGTAGTTTTCCCGTTAGTTAAAAAACATTTATTTATTTAACTTTACTTTTTGTTTCAATATTTTTGTTTACCCAGCGGATAATAGTCAATTGATCTCATATTACCCATCCCGTTACCGGTGAACCGATTACATATCACTGCACTTAAAGAATATATATTTTTTACCGTAAGTGTATTTATTCCAATTTTTCCTTTATTTTATTCTAGTGTTTTGCTTTAAACACACATACAAAAAACATAACGTTGCTGTTAGCGAGCCAAAATGTATGGGCAACAATAGATCAGAAGTAGAGCGTCTATAAATGTCAATTCGATTTTTTTAAATTCTTAGTTTAGTGAACCACCTTTGACGTCCCAAAATGTCTAAAATGTCAATTAAGCATTTCCCTTGACATGTTCATTTAAAAGTTACTGGTGAAACAAAATTTTGACTATTTGTACTGATCTCAAAAATGGTATTGGTTTTTCTGAAGTGATCATGAAAATAAAATTTATTATTTTTTATTTATTGACTATTTTGATTTCACATTTTGATAGTACTATCGGCTAAAGTTTAATAAAATCAGATATCAGAAATCAGATTTATATATATATATATATATATATATATATATCTATTAGATATAATTTAATGTCCCGCATATGAAAAAATCTCAGATCAAATAGTATCAAATTATATCTAATTTGATATAATAATATACACGTGGATGACGTAGGGGTTAAAAAGGAGTGTCAAAAATTACAAAATTTTTGCATAAAAACATATTTAAAATTAGAGAAGTTCTGATTTTTTTGTACGCAGAATTAAAATACTCGAGGAAAGAAAAAAATTTTTACACATATGGCCAAGGTTGCTACTTATTTGAATTATTTAAAATATGGGTTATGAAAGCTCTCAAAGTCGAACGATTATGAACGTTTTGAAAAATCTCAGACACAAATCTATTAAATGAAATAATTATTATTGGGGCTTTTTTGAATTTTATTCATCGTCTTCTTAGACAGTGTGCAATTAATACTATAATTAATATGCACATATTTTCAATTGTTTGAGATAGGCGTGGTAGAGAAGATTAAGCATACTTTTCTAAAAATCATAACTACATTGTAAATTTTTATTGAATTAGGCTGCGCAGTTTCTGGTAACACAACCTTCATCAGTAATCCTTTTTGACAATACTGTAATTATTTGTTATGGTTTTTGTTGTTTGATTGCATCTATATGAAATTTTTATTTATTAAATGCAATCCTGACCGTGGCTTGAACCTGCTTTCATTTGCCACATGCACTTCGCACTACACTTTAGACAGGCGCTTTATCCGCTTGAGCTAAAGTCAGGTCGATTTTTTATTATTATATGTTAATTTCAGCTCAAACCAACAACAACTTCCCATACAAATGGTGACATTCGAAAAAATTGTTTTTAAAATAACAAAAATGTTCGGACATGCACCAGTGGATGCGTCTTTAAAATACCTTTAATTTGATATCCAATTTGCTATTAGTTAAATAACTTATATACGAAAAATACTAAAAAACGTCAAATTGGGTAATTTTTTACCCTACAGCCCCTAAACTTGAGATTGCGCATCTAAAGAAAATACGTGTCTACTATTTTTTTTTGTCCTTTACACCAAGTAATAGTTTCCTTCAAATCCGAGGATTGACAACTGTGTAGTTTTCCCGTTAGTTAAAAAACATTTATTTATTTAACTTTACTTTTTGTTTCAATATTTTGTTTACCCAGCGGATAATAGTCAATTGATCTCATATTACCCATCCCGTTACCGGTGAACCGATTACATATCACTGCACTTAAAGAATATATATTTTTTACCGTAAGTGTATTTATTCCAATTTTTCCTTTATTTTATTCTAGTGTTTTGCTTTAAACACACATACAAAAAACATAACGTTGCTGTTAGCGAGCCAAAATGTATGGGCAACAATAGATCAGAAGTAGAGCGTCTATAAATGTCAATTCGATTTTTTTAAATTCTTAGTTTAGTGAACCACCTTTGACGTCCCAAAATGTCTAAAATGTCAATTAAGCATTTCCCTTGACATGTTCATTTAAAAGTTACTGGTGAAACAAAATTTTGACTATTTGTACTGATCTCAAAAATGGTATTGGTTTTTCTGAAGTGATCATGAAAATAAAATTTATTATTTTTTATTTATTGACTATTTTGATTTCACATTTTGATAGTTTGAACTTTTTTCTTTGTACTGTGAAAAATTTGTAGAAATAAAAAAATTTTAATTTACTGCCATTTTCTCAAAACATTATATTATCACTGTGCAGCCTTAACGAATGGACCGATTCTCAATAGTTTTTTCTTTTTTGTGTTTTGTAGAGGACTAAAAAGTGAAGTTCCTGACGTTTTTTAATCATTGTCTAGTTTTTTTTTTTAATATAAAACAACGATTTTTTTGGATGTTTTTTAATTTTTGAGTTTACCCTCGTATAATTTAATGCAAATCAAACATTTTAAAACGCGGAGATGTTTGGGACCACGAATTTTATTCTGATGTGGTTCCCGATTTTATCTAAAAAGGGCCTATAATGAAATGTCCACATAGGTTGCCCTGTTAATCCGCACTTTAAATTATAATTTTTTAAAATAATGTTTAATGGCGTTTTCTTTTCTGGCAAAAAATGTAACATTTTGTTTGCCCTTTCTAAAAATTGCATTTTTTGTGTTCTTTTCTAAAAATTTACAGCACTTTAAAAAGGAATCATGTTCTTTTAAAATATGTCGCCCTATTAACATGCAAAAATGTTGCCATTTTCACCCTTTATAAAATGATGGGGTGAAAATGTTGCACTATAAAACAGCTGATTTTATAGCATTGTTTTGAAAAAAAAAAATATTTAAAGACGAAAATTAACAAATTTTGTTTTATAAATTATAATAATTTTAAAAAATATACATTTAAATTGCTAAAAATGGAAAAAGCTGCTGTAGTCATATGCGTAAACAATGTTGTTGGGGTACTAATGGATTCTTCCTCATCATCAGATGAAGAGGAAATGTGTGTTCTGCAGGAGCGAAATATTGTGCTTGCATCAATTCCTGAATCCATTTTAAATAAAAAAAAAATAATTAATTAAAAACAATTTGAATGCCAATTTGCAATTTGCCGCTTTTTTATTTTTCAACTTGTTTTCTTTATACACAAATCAGCTGTTCTAAAGCAGGGCAGCATTTTTTGTATAAATTCATGTTTTATTGTGACTATGAATATGGCAACATATTAAGAGGGTTATGACAACATTATTTAAATGTCACTTATAAAAATACAACATTTTTTTGTCAGAAAAGAAAACGCCATAATATTGTGTCTTCTATCACAAACAGAGTTTCTTAATAAAACATTTCTTTATTTTTTTATAATTGTTTAAATGCAGTTTATATTTATTTCAAAAGATGATGAACCCCTTAAGTATGAACAAAAATTAACGAAATCTTTCTATGAACTATATTTTATGATCACTTAAAAAGTATGGAATATTCAACAACAAATTTTTGTTGCTACCCCCTAATTATCAGAGGTGGCACATAAAAAGTATAATGTCACCCCTATATTTGGATTTTCTATCACAAATCCGAATTTGAACATAATTGACGTGCATGTGTTGAACTATTTCTAAGAAATAAATGAGCATAGTTTTTATAACAAAAAGAAACAAAATTATTAAAATTCGAAATCCCTGCCCTAGACACAACCCAGCAAAAAATAACCTGGATTAGTGAAGGCATTTGTAGTGCTTTCCAGAATGCCTTGTCAATATAAAAAAAAGGGCTTCTTAGTGCCTAAGAAGGCATGTATTTATTGCTTCTAAGAGCACATGAAAGAAGCGCTTTAAAAGAGACATACAAAGTGGGACATCGCGAACAAAATGCATGCCTCTTTATTTGCTTTGGAAGCACTTCGTTATCAAATAATGCCTTCCGGAAGCGCTTCTGGGTAAGCACTATTTTTTGCTGGGAATACTCTCTTTAAAACAAAAACATTGCTACCTATGGCGTATGATTAATATTAATTTTGGAACAATTTTAGTATTTGTGTTATAGTTTTATTTTAAACTGTTTAAAATTTTTTATGAAATTCAAATTATTATTTAAACTCAATAAAATGTTTAATGATGTATGAGGATTTATGTTAAAAAACATTGACAAATTTGAGCGATTTTTGAGGCTACTTTCACGTGCAATTCCCATAATTAAGTCCCAAAATCATGTGTTGAAAAATGTTGTACTGTGTAATCTAACAAGTCCATTAATTAACTTTGATCCTAACATAATTTTTTTGTTTTTGGCCTATGGCAGCAACCACAGTGCTATAGCGTATGAGTAATATTAATTACAATTAGTTGTGCTCTAACTTTAAAACCGTTTAAGATTTCAATAAAATTTAAATTAATATTTAAATTCAATTTTTTTTTAAAGAATAAAGAGGAAATTTCTTGAAAAAACATTAGCAAAATTGCGAGTTTCTTAAATTTTAGCGAACTTTTTTATAGAAAAAATTTGGTTATAATGAATATTTTTGTAATTTACAAAAAGGTTTAAAAAATAAAGGGTCCGCCATCTAACGTTTTTTTTTTCAACTAGTGCTTATTTCGTGAATGGTAACACTTAGCTCATGTCTGATTTGACAGATAATTAGTTTTATCCTTCCGCTGAACGAATATGGTTGTGTATACGCTTGAACAACGCTGGGAAATATTGCGACATTACTTTGAAAAATCATGGTAATGTTGCAGAACACTCGATGTTTTGCGCCCTGTTTTTGAAGATCGCATTATCAGCCGCAGAGCTGATGTCGTTTGGCCACCTGCGATTTGACACCGTTGGACTATTATTTGTGGGGTGCCGTCAAAGATAAGTGTTACGCCAACAAGCCAGAGACAATTGACGCTTTAAAGGACAATATTCGTGAACCCATTGGTGAAATACAGCTGCACACAATCGATAATGTGCTTAAAAATTGGACCGATCGTGTATGCTACTGCATGGACAGCCGAGGCAGCCATTTGAATGAAATTATTTTCCATTATTAACCGGAAGGATTGTACTTTCAAATAAAAAAAAAAAATTGAGAAAATATTCAGTAGTTTTTTTTTATAGCATTTTCAAAAAAAAATGTTATTTGGCGGACCCTGTAGTTTCGCAAACTAAAATTATGTTATAAACGCTTAAAATTTTTAAAAAATAATGACAAACATGGGGTTAATTGTTTAATTGTTTAATTCTAATAAATTCTTTTTTAACTTATTAAGATATATTAAATGTAGTTTCAATTGGTCAATAACCTCAAAAGTCATTAATCCTTAACTAAATTTAACTGACTATTTAAGTTTTACAAAAAAAAAAAAAAAAAAATGGGCGTTCAAGGAACTAAATCGTGTTGTGTTTTATAAAAGAATTCATTTAGAGGCGTGTTTTCGCCATTCCATTATATATATTTTTTTATTCTATCTAACCTTAATAAAAACCTTTTACATCATATTTGACTGACATTTTGACATCTAGCGCGCCTGTGGAGAGATGCATGCTACAAAGTATTAATTCACAATAACAAAAAAAAAATCATACAAAAACATTTTAATTGCATAGAAAAATATAAAAAATTATAGAATCTTAAAGAAATCAAAATATGAAAATTAATAGCATTTTTGCGTTTAGTTCTTATGTAGTTATTAAATATTTACTTTGCAATGCAATATTGCAAGTGTTGCCATAATTTATTTTTATATTTCTATTTTTTTTTACAATCTTAAATTATTATCTTTGAAAGCCACTATAGGAAAAAAAAGCACATAAAAACGAATCCATTAGTTGGTTTGGGTTACTATAGATATTGTTAGTTATGTTGTATTTGTAAGAGTTTCTTGTATAAAAGTCATTAATCATTGAGAATGTCCGAGAATGCGTTAACAATTTACAGAAATTGGCTACTGTTTACACCAAACATACTTCCACATATGTATGTAGAAAATAATCATTTACACGCCAAGCTTAAGTTGAATTTGGTTTTATTTTGCAGTTTTTTTTTTTTTTTTTTAAATGTAACCCAACATAACGCCTCTGTCATGTAGATTGAGAAAAGAAACTATTTAGAGTTGTTATATATTTTAAAGTGCTGATAAGATTGAGTAACCCAATAAACAAAAATTGTTAAATTTTTAGATAAATTTAATTTTTTTTTAAATAAATATTTGTTCGCTTTTTAAAGAATGCCCTAAAAGTAGCTAACTATCCTATAAATGATGAAGCCACGACTTATTATATAAGTAACTAGTACAATTTGCATTTACTGTGGGTTAATCAGTGTGAATTATGTTTTAAATAACTGGTCCTGTCACTGGAGACACTAGGATACACCACTTTGCTAGCGTTAATAGATTTATTGTTTTTAGGCAATATATTTTTAATAAAAACATTTTACTTTTAAATTTTTAAAAATTGAAAATAAAAGTTAATTTTGCGATCTTTTTTCATAAATTATGAACTGAGCAAGATTATTAGAGTTCAAGACTATTAGTTTTTTGCATCGATGGTAACCAATTCCATGCGGTTATTGATAAGAGTACACACAGAGAATAAATTAGTTAGAATACTATCATGACCCCCAATATTCTTCTCAATCAACTCAGTTTTATTTCCCAGCATATAATTATTACGATTACAACCAATTTTTTGCTTTAATGACATACATTTTACTGTTAAAAACTAATTAAATTTCATTTTAAAAATGAAGGAGGTATTTCCAACCAAATTGATAAAAAAAAATCTTGTCACAAGAATACCATAGCAACGATCATATTAAAAACAAAAAAATTAACATTTCAACCGACTAATTGGCTATGAAAAATAAAATCTAATAGTTCCAATCAAACTTGAATTTTACATCATTCATATTATTTTATGAAGGATTTACTACCGACTGTTGGTCAAATAGTGTTTAAATGTTCGGTTGTAACAAACAATTTGTAAATTAATTTTATTTTTAAACAATATCGACACTCTTAACTATAAGTAGTTTGTTTCAAATGATAAATGAACAAAGTAGCATAACAATTGTCAAAAATAAATATAAAAAAATTAAACTTAGAAAAAATTCAAATATATTACAAAAAAATATATGTATGTATGTATGTACATTAGGGTGTCTTTCGTTGTATGGGCGAAAAATAAAAATGAGATTTTGACTGTACGCCCTCTTAAAATATTCGATAGGGTGTCAAAATACTCCACGCAAAAAACTAGAGTTCTAACATAACGGGAAGATGTCCCGCATCGCCCTTGAAAATCGGGCCCCTTGGAAAAATGGGCATAATTTAAAAAAAATTACAAATTTTTTTTTCTTCAAAATTAAAAAAATATAAAATAATTTTTGTGTTGGGTTTAATCATAACTCCTCAGATAAAAAATATTACTTTCCCAGAAAATCGCTAACTTACCCAAACTTTGTGTCAAAAAAAAATAATAAATATTTTGGGGGTACCTCAAAGTGACTTGTTTGCATTTTTGAAAATTTTATTCAACAAAAATCAAAAACCTTGTGTTTGCTGTCAAATATTTTATTAAACACATCTCAAGTATTAAATAAGCCAAGTACTGTGGATATCCGTTGGCAAATTTTTTTTTAGAGCATTTTGATTCTCGGGGATTTCAAGGTTTTATACATTTTTACTTTAAAACAAGGTTTTAATAATATTTCATCAATATTATTGTATATGTTCTTTTATATGATTGTAATAACTTTATTATAAAATACTATTTTTTCTGTTGATAGTTAACCCATGATAACATGGGGTCAAATATGACCCACGTAAGAAAAATGCAGTTTTTTGCCAAAATTTATAAATAAAATAAAAAAAGGAATACTTCAATTTATATTTATTCTAAAAAATTTTCGTTAACCGTTTCTAGTCTTCGAGTAGGTCAATTTAGTAAACATTAGAACTTAAACCTTTTCCATAATAATAATAATTATGAGGGAAAAAAAATTTACACTATTAAATTAAAAATACGTTTTTCAAAAATACTCTTGAATATGTACAAAATGATCAATTTTAACATGAATACAAATATCTGAATTTATACTAAATAATTAATTTAAAAATGTAAATAAATTACAATTAGAAACATAAACAAAAATTTATTTTGTCATCTTTGTGATTATTGACTATTTAAAATACGAGGGTCAATTGTGACCCCATGAAAACACAGGTTAACTATGAACACGAAAAATTATACTTTATAATAAAGTTAATACAATTATATAAAATAACATACACAATAACATTGATGAAATATTACAAAAACCTTTAAAAAAAAAAGTCTATACAAATTTAAAAAAAACGTTGAAATCCGCTAGAATCAAAATGCTCTAACAAAAATTTTTGATAATGGATATATGTAATACTTGGTATATTTAATACTTGAGATGTGTTTAATAAAATACTTGACAGGAAACACTATGTTTTTGATTTTTGTTGAATAAAATTTTCAAAATGCAAAAAAGTCACTTTGAGGTACACCCAAAATATTTATTAATTTTTTTGACACAAAGTTTGGGTAAGTTAGCGATTTTCTGGGAAAGTAATAGTTTTGATCTGAGTAGTTATGATTAAACCCAACACAAAAATTATTTTATATTTTTTTAATTTTGAAGAAAAAAAAATTTGTATTTTTTTTAAATTATGTCCATTTTTCCAAGGGGCCCGATTTTCAAGGGCGATGCGGGACATCTTCCCGTTATGCTAGAACTCTAATTTTTTGCATGGCGAATGTTTGTACCCAAACAAATATTTTAAGAGGGGGGCAGCCCCAAAAATCGCAAGTTGAAAAATAAGGACAACCCTAATGAACATACAAATTAAAAAAAGAAAATTATGAAAAACAAATAATTAAATTTAAATATAAAAAATAACGTGGGCACTTCAAGAAAAATTCAATGTTACTTATGAAGGCGATAATCGAAACGAATTTCTGGCAGGACTTCCGGAATAATAGATTTGCCAATTCCATTTGGCCACAGAATTTTCACAAAGGTAGTTTATATAAAATAAATATTATTCGAAGATGCATTAACCATTTTGAAACTTTTATACAGGTAATCCAACGCACTTTCATGAATCCGTTTAAGAGCCAAAACACTACAGGTGGAAGAGAGTCTTATTATTTATTTAAGATGCAAACATACATACATACATTTTTTCCTGCGGTAGTTTTTGTGGGTCCCACATCCCACAAAGCACAAATAACCAAGGATTTTTACCGTTTCTGTTTGAAATAACAGTATTGGTTTATCATGTCGAGACTAAACAGTTAAAGCCAGCATAACATAAAGGCTAATATCCCTCAAATTTTACCGTATATAGTCTGCTATGTTTTCGGTTCGAATTCGAAGTATATGATCAACACCGTTATAAATTTTGTGTTTTGGTATCGTAAAGGTTTTATAACGGTGTAGGGTATATGTATCGGATTTGAGCTGCAAAACTAGAAAACTTAACACGGTAAAATATTTGGACAAAAACACATTCAATACATCATTGTTTTAAAAAGTTCATATTGGTTTTAGTTTTGAAATGAATAACCAATACCACTATTCTAAAACTGAAAGGGGGTGAACCTTTCAAAGAATAGAGCAAGTTTTAGTTAGAAGTCCATCAGAATAAAAATATTTTTTTTACATATAAAAAAATACGTTTCTTATGTACAAAATCCATTTAAATATAATTATTTTCCAGGAAAGTTGCCTGAAGTTTTGAAGATATTTTAATGAAAAATGTCCCGGAATTTGATTCATATCCCAAAAAAGAGTCTGAAGATTTTTCTCTTATTCAGAATCAGATTCCGCAAAATTTAAATTTATAAAAAAAGTTGTTTTCCAGAAAATATTGCGAATTTAATGTATTTTTTCTCATAAAAATTCCTCAAATTCTAAACCTGGTTTCGATTAAAAACCTCTATTTTATAGGGTCAATACATCAAAATCTCGGATTCATTATACGAAAATTAAAGTTTCGTAAATTGTTCAAGGAAAACGCATAAGAATATGATGGGTTTCTATAGCAAAATGCTCTTATTTTATCAGAAATTTTGTTAATTAAGTTAAATCATTTGTTTACAAAATTTATGTATCATTCTTAATACAATAAAAAATTAAAAATAATTTTAAAAATTACTTGGAAACAGTGTATTATCTAAAACAATTCGATAAGCCCCACCAAAAAAAAAATTCAATTAAATCAACTAATCCATTTTCAAATTCGTTTTGGACAATAATATGTTTCAATTATTCAAAACGAAAGTTGGGTACAACAATCGGATTACAAATCTAATTTGAGATAGTTCATGTAACTACAAAAATTCGGTTGGCAAAAAATTCGGTTGGAGCAACGAAATTGTTTTCTGTGTGTAACGATATTTTCTTGTATTGCTTTAACGGCATTTTAGGTTTAACGTTATTTTACGTATACCGGTAACAAAACAATTGTATACGTCTCTTGTTAGACCAATTTTGGAATACTACTGCGTTGTCTGGGATCCGTATTACGACGTTAACAGTAATCTTATTGAGTCTGTTCAAAAACAATTTTTAATTTTTTGCTTACGAAATCTTTTTCCTGATCCTACTAATCTTCCTTCATATAAATCAAGGTTAGCTCAAATTAAATTACCTTCATTAATTAGCCGTAGAAAAATGCTAAATGTAACATACTTATTCAAGCTGATAAATGGCGACGTTTGCTCTGAATTTTTTGTGAACAATCTTACATTTAACGTTCCTCAGCGTCCAATCTTACATTTAACGTTCCTCAGTCCATTATATATTGATTACTTTCGCGTAAACAATGCTATTGCTGATCCATTTAGAAGATTATGCGACGACTTTAATAAATTACATAAATTACGTAATTAAACGCAATATAATATTGTTCTTAAATACGTAGATTTAAAACACTATTGTAATTTATTATATTCAAGAAAATTGTCTGCAGGGATTTATCCCGTAGACTTAAATAAATAAAATAAAAAACGATATTTAAGTTATTTCAGTAACGCTTTTTTTTAGGGATAACGGGTTTTCAGTTATTTTAAGGGTAACGTTTTTTTACTTATACAGGTAATGTCAATTCACTCCAATATTTTTAGCCCCTTATGGCCGAATTCTAATGACTGACATGCTAATGATAAATTTTTGTTAAAATATATCTATTTACAGCGATTATTTTTTCTGATTTTGTCAGATTATTTCAGTAACGGTATTTAAAGGGTAACACTATTTCAATTATATCGGTAACGGTATTTCAGCTACAGCCATATTTCAGTTATTTCGGTAACGGTATTTTAGGGATATTGGCGCTTTAGTTATATAGGTAACGGTATTTTACAGATAACGGTATCTCAATTATTTCGGTATCGGTATGTTAGGGATAACGATAGTCAGCTGAAAGGGTTTTGAATCGATAACGGTATTTTTGTTTTGTAAATATATGAACAAAAAAAAAAACAATACAATACAACTTTATTATAAACAAGTGTATGCATTAAAATTCGTTTTACCAATTTTTTTTATACCCTCCCCGTGTATATGTTACAAATGAAACTAACAAAAAAAAAAAAAATTGTAAAAAAACATTACAGAGGTGAAACAATTTATTTTTGTGAGATGAAAAACACTTTTGGATGTCAACAAATATTTTTGTAGTGAAATAACATTTTTTAGGTGAAAAACTGTTTTTGTGGTGAACATTTTTTTGAGGTGAAAAAAAAATTTGAGGTGAGTTTGAAATATTATTCACTTCCTAAGGTCTGGTGGAAAATCATGATGTATATTTTATACACCCAGACGCTAAAATGAAATTGTACAAGTATACTAGTGTATTACTTATAAGTAATAATTATGCACTAATTTGTATGGAAAATTTAGAGGTAGGTACCTTAACATTCTCACTCATAACTTTTAAACCGATGCACAGTGAAAATTTTTTTCAGCGAATTTGCCTACAGCCTACAGTTTTAAACGAATTTGAAAAAATTGAAACTTTAAAAGTAACTGACTAAATTTTAGATCGAATCCTCATGGGCGGTTTTTAAAATTCTTTTATTTTACGTCTTTGATAAATCGTCAAAATAAGCGAAATTTTCAATATTTTGATATTTCTGATATAAAAATTTTAAAAATTGTGGGATACAAATGAAATTCATCTCAAATGAAAGACATTTATAGTCTCTATTGACACTTTTTGCTAAATACGCAGTCACAAATTTTGTTTTTTGATAATAATCAAATAAAATTTTAAACATTCACTTTTTGATTTCACTACGTCACATTAACTGTCTTACGAAAATCGTAAACTTTCTTTAATTAAAAAACAAAGTTCTGCTCCACAAATGCCCATCATTAAAAAAAATTTTCAAAAAATTCTTAAGTCTTATATCTATGATAGGAACATGACATACTTATCTTTTGTAAAAACCGTAATATTTGAAATATTTTTTGTTTGGTTCTACTTTACGCATGTTTTTTTTGTAAAAAAAACAAAATTTTTCAATAAAATTATGTAAATTTCTTTGCTATTGAAAAACACATAATTGTATTTCTTGTATATTGTAAAAATGCATGTCGATGTAGTAGAGTCATCTACATAAAAGACCAACACTATCGGTACAATTTTGAAGATGTTGCAAAGAAAAATAAAAATACTCTATTTTCAACTAAAATCGTTTATACAAAACAAAGTTAAAAAAAAAAACGATTATAGACATAGAGGCCCTATGCTCCTTATAGGAACGACGGGATATATATATGTATATATATAATAGAGAATAAAATTAAAAATCAACATATATGCATCTATTTATGAACATGTATGAACTTATTCATGCTCATATATGAACTGATTCGAGGCCATACATGTCCATATTCCACCATGTGGGATTCCTATATGTTTATATGTGATCATATATATAAATATTAACTAAATTTTCGTGAATGTACACATATGACTATGTATGGAAATGTATGGATATGTATGATTATATATGTAAATATATGAAAATATTACCTCAATATGTGATGATGCCTCATATGAACATATTAGAACGGTTTATGAACACATATGATGCATGTAGACATGTATGAAGCATGTGTGTTCCTGTATATATCCATATATGTCGATTTTTAAAAGGCTAGCTTAAATATCCAAAAAAAAATTATTTCGATGATTTTGGCGATTTATTACGAACATAATATAAACGAGTTTTAAAAATCGGTTATAAGGAATCGATCTGACATTTAGTCAGTTAGTTTGCAAATTTTAATTTATTTCAAATTCGTTTAAAACTGTGGGCTGTATGAAAGTTTTCGGAAGGATGTATATCAATAGGTAAAAATGAGCAGTCTCTACTGCGTTTCCGCGCAGTGATCGCCAATTTCAACAGATAGACGGAAATCGCAGACGGAAATCGGCTTAAAATTCAAAAAATATCAAGAATATATATACTTTATGGAGTCTTCGCCTATATTTTGATGCGTTACAAACGGAAAGACAAACTAAAATGCCTTCATCTACTAATGCAGTGCAGATTTTATCTACTGACAGGTCCTTACTTGTTGCAGTTCGAACTTCATCATTTGAAAAATGAAATAAATTTAAAGGCAATATTCTCATAAAGATATTGAAATATTTTAAAAATTTATGATCCTTAGTCATGTGGACTTACACATAAATATGTATTTTAAGCATGCTTGAATATATGTCTGCGCTTATATTCGATTTACAAGTAGTCCTCGGTTTACGCGGTAAAACATATTTTTCCGGTTGTTTTTAATTATACAGTGCGCACACTTAATTTGTATTGCCCTAAATAACGTGTAACGTTAACTAAATTCTATAGAATTGTAATTTTAAAAAAGCTCACTGAAATAAAAAAGTTAGTAGAAAAATTACTAAGCTATTTTATATCCCAATTTACAGTTTTTATACTTATTTTAAAACCGTTTTTTCTTTTCCTCTATTTGCAAATTAAAAAATGTTTACTAATTTTCGTTGCTAGTTTTATTTTACTTTTTTCAAATGATATCGATGCGGTTTGAAATGTGTGTGGACAGCATGTATTCTAAACTATAAATTTAATTAAAACAAATTAAAAAACTCTTACCAGGGTTGCCAAATACTCCTAATAAACACAATTTTTGACATTAAAAACAAATATTTTAAAATACACTCAATGGAAAAGCTTTATCATATTTATGAGTGTTTCATCAATGTTCGTCCAATATAACATTTCATAGTATTTATGAAACATTTCATAGCATTTATGAAACATTTCATAAAAAAGGCGTTTAAAAATGCCTAAATGCTTTTTAAGCTAATTTTACTACTACAAAATTTTTTTTTCGATAGGTTAATAAGGTCCGATTCATATTTATAAACCATTTATAAAATAATGCTTTGCAGCTCTATAAAATGTAACGATTTGACGGCGAATGGTTGATATATGTCCCATTTTTGCTGCAGCCTGCAAGACGAATCTAACAAAACTTGTTGTGATCGACACTAGAGAGATGTAGCTTTTTAGCAACTCTTATGAGTTTTGTAGCCTGATAGTCTACAAGGCCAATGTAAAGTCAAAAATTATTTCTTTTTGAGTTTTTTTACGTTTTTGTTTTTAAAAATTGTTAAAATTTTTTTTTTTTGGATTAGACATAATTTAAAATCTAAACAAAATTTTAATCCATTCAGGAGCGATAGTCCAATAATGTTGTAGCTTTAGTTAATTTTAATTCGGTATGAATTGGAAGAATGTCAGTTATTAAAATATTTATTTGGTCTGAATAAATTGTGTATTGTTGTATATTGAGTATTTTCGATATTGAGTATTTTTCTGCCAAAATGAACAACCCTTTGTGATGTGAAAAAAAGCACAAATTTTGGCTGCAGGGAGCTCAGTGCCCTAATTTCTACTTCTGTGAGCAAATCAACAGCTTGGAGTTCTAAATGCACCCAACAATATTGCGCGATGTAAAATGAACCTAGTTCCACGACTTTTAGAAAGGCACATAATGAAACGTATGGAATTTGCAGAGTTAAACGTGACCACAAATTGGAACACGGTATGCCAAGGTGATATTTTCGGACAAGAAAAAAAAAAGGAATTTCGATGGACCTACAATGAGGAATTTATATTGAAGCTTACATTAAAATGTGTAGTTTTCATATTTTATAGTTTTAGTTTTTATCAAATTTTATAATATTTAAAATTATTACATTTACATTTGATTCGATGAAATACCCACTATTGCCGCGACCTACGTAAAGAAAAACAAAACTTCTCACGTCGCAATTTTGGCGGAGGTAATGTCATTATGAGGAGTGCGTTTACTTGAACTTTAAAGCTCAATAATGAATATTTCTGGATTTTCATGTAAGTCAATGCAAGATAAGAATTCATACCAGACACGAAACTAAAATGTGGTTTCGCGAAAGAAACATTTTACTTCTTGATTATTTCATAATTAATATCAATAATACCCCACCGAGAACAATTTCTTTATTTTTTAGAACTTCTTATATTCCATTCAATCCGTCTAACGATTTATCAGTGTTTATGATAGATTTTGTAACTAATTATTGCTATTTCTTTATGTGTAAAGAAAATATTGTATAAAAAAACGACCGAAATAATGACGTTTACACTAATACACCTCTTAATTGTTTATTACACACAGTACAATTTATTTTTTCTGGTATTGTAGCAATTTAGCTACTGTTTTATATGAACAAATACTTCCAAGGTATGCCTGTTGTAAAGTGATTTCTTATTTTATACATTTTTTTTTTGCCTTGGCCTTAACTATGTAATTATTTGATTCATAAGAGAAAAACAACAGAAAATATACCATAAATATTTTTTTTTGTTAGAAAAATAATACACTATATGGAGCTTGTCAAGTGTTGATTGCATTTTGTTTATAAGCATTATAGAAATTTTAGTTCTGGCAATTATATTATATTGTTGCTAATAATTATAGAGTTGCAACTGATGAGAAGACAAAAAAAAAGAAGAAAAATTTCTATTAAGATAGTATAAGTGTTAGTAAGAAAAATTTTATAAAAATTTATTAAAAAGAATAATAAATATTTTTAAAACGAAATACAAAACAAATTGATTTGAAATTTAAGTTGTGATGACTCATTGTGATTTACATTAGGAGTAGAAATTTAAAATTTCCAACAGTTATCTAAACTTTTTAAAGCAGTTTCACAAAGTTGAAACATTCATTTTTAGAAATCAAACGTTTGCTAATTATATATAATTTTTTTTTAAGCTTATATGATGAATTTCAAAAATTTTTTACAGTGTGGAAAATATAAAAAAAAATTGTTTTTTGTATGACATAAACAACCTGTTGTCTATGGATTATCCGATGTTTAATATGCCCAATCCACCCGCGTTAATAATTTGTCTTTAACGGCTCTAAAATTATATTGGGTTTGAAATCAAATTGCAAATTAAAGTTTTTGTTTGAATTTAATAAAAGTTAGATGCATTTATAGATCTCATTGCATTTATCTCATGTCGAAATATATATTACACTATCAAAAACTATAAAAATTCACTCGTTTTTTTTTGTCATATACTAGAAAACCGTGATTATTTTGGAAAACACCAATTTTTTGTCGGTGTAATGATATTTTATTTAGTATTTGCATGAAATCATATTATATATCTTTATATTTGCAAAATTAAAAATTTTATATAAGAATGCTTTTTGAAAATTTAGCTTGCAGCATAAAATGTAAAGCCCTTAATTTTTTTTATGACTTTTCGATTTTAGTATTAGCGCATTAAAATATTTATTATTTGTTTTAACTTTTTGGCGGAATTGATACAGCGCTTTAGTTCTCACAAAGCGAAATGTGTTTGGAAAAAATACTAGATGTACTCGCTAGGAAAGAAAATTACTAAACTTTTTTCATATAAATTCTTTAAAGTTTATACAAATTGTAAAATAGTTTTTAATACAACATTAATTAAAAAATTAGCTGATCATAAATTTCATTCACATCCTTTATAGTTTCCAACAAAATAAGTACACACAGCGAAAAATGTAGCTATTTGCCAACTGAAATTTGGTTACTACGACTCAAATTTGGTGATTACGAGTTTCAGACGGTTGGCACAACTTAACATTAGTTACCACAACGAAGTTCGGTTAATTCAACTGAATTTTAGTTGAAACACCCATAATATTCAGAAGTATAATGTAAATGTCGTTGTACTAACTGAATTTATAAGTTGCTACCATTAATATACACTTTTCAATTCGCACTTTATTTCTCTGTGTGTAAAGTAACGCGATAATTAATATTAATCATGCTCTAGATGCATCATATTTGTAAATTTTTTTTATTCGCATTTAGAGAAAAATAATGGGAATTTTATCAGATAGTTTCTTTGAAAAAAGAAATATTGGCATATTTCAACATTTGTTCTGTGTAGCGTATAATATTTTTGTACACTGAGAATAATATGTAGGTAAAGACCACTGCAACCATAGTTAAAAACAAATGAAATTTAAGTTAAAGAAAGGACGACTTACATTTCAGTAAATTTAACTAACATTGTCATTTCTTTTTTAATGTTCTAAAATTGACTAACAATTGTAGTAAAAATTAACCACATGTTAGTGAAAAATAAACAAACAGTTATTTTTTTTATTTTTTTAAATAACAAAAAACTACTGTAAAAAATTAATGTAAAATCATAAAACAGACATTTTATGTGGTTTGTTTTTTTAAATGAACTACACGGTTAGTAAAAAATTCAATTTGTTCTACAAATGACTGACATTTACATTAAAAATAAAGAAACTGTATTACAACCCAAACAACCACATTTTTATATATATTTGTTTAAGCTTCTATAATTCTATTTTCAAAACTCTTTAAAACTACATTAATTAAAGTAAATTAGTTGAGCATTGGCTAAAAGTATGGAGGTTTAATAAAAGTTTAAATCCCAATAGAATCTTTAATAGTTTTCAATTTACACCAAAATCAGTAAAATAACTCCATAATTAATATTAATCAAAGGCTACACAGATTTTTTTTTTTTAAATTAATGTTTTTAGTTTATCAAGCAAAAATGGGAGTTCTATCCCACTTTTTATTAAATAATTGACATATTTCAACATTTATTTTTAAATTTTGGCTTGATTTTAATTGAAGAAGTTTTATTGTTATTTTTATTAATGCATTTTTTAAAAACTTTTTAACATCACATTAATTAATTCAAATGAGCTGATTTTTAACTAAAAGTATTAAATTTTAATAAAAATTTAAATCACATTAAAATCTTTTAGTGTCCAAGTTATAATAAAATCAGTAAAATAGTTCTCTAATTAATATTAACCATACGCCAAAGAAAGCAATATTTTGTATTAATAAATTTGTTTAGTTTTTAGACAGAAAATGCGAATTCTATCCTCTAGTTTCTTAAAAAAAAGTCATAATTGACATATTTCAACAATTATTCTGTTTAGGGTACAATAATTTTTTAACTTTAATTTGATTTAATTTGACTACATTTGCCATTTCTATATACAATTTATTTTGAGTTTCAATTATTTTTAAAAAACTTTTTGTCACCAAAGTTATTAAACTAAAATGATAATTATTTGATTATTAGTTTAAAGTATTGAGTTTTAATAAATATTAAGATCTCCTTAAAATTTCATATAAGTTACAACAAAATAAGTAAAATAACTATAAAATTAATATTAATTATACGCCACAGAAAACTCTTTTAAAATTCCCGGTTAAAAAAGTTCATATATGAATATACTATATATTTTTTATATGATCATATATGGTCACCCATATGCGTACATACTAGAAACATGAATTTACATTTTCATATATGGACAAATATGGTCATCCATATACGTGCATAAATTATATATATTTTTTTTTAGAAAATTTTGTAAAGGGTGTTTTTTATAGAGATATATAACTTGAAAATGGAATGAAGCAAAGATGAATTTTTTAAATTGATGTGAAATTTACTTTATACGAAAGATAATCTTCTGGCATTATAATTTAAATATGACTTCTGGCATATGACTGCCACGGCTGACTCGGACGTAGTCTAATCTGGAGGTCCAATTTTCGATAAAATTTTTCCAACGTTTGTGGCCGTATATTGGCAATAACGCGGCGTTTGTTGTCCTACAAGTGGTCAATCGTTTCGGGCTAATCGGCGTAGACTAGCGACTTCACATATCCCCACAGAAAATAGTCCAGCGTCGTTAAATCGCACGATCTTGGAGGCCAATTCACGGGTCCGAAAAGTGAAACTATGCGGTTACCAAACGTTTCCTTCAATAAATCAAGTACTTGATTAGTATTTCGAACAGAATCTAAGTGAATCTAAGGCCAGATTTGGATTCAGCGTACCTTGTACCTTTAGAAAAGTATAATTTAGTTCTAGTGTCAAATATTTTTCGGCCTGAATCTTTAGGTGTAAAAAGTACTTACATGTACTCACAAGTGCTCCCCACTGTATATCGGTTAAAATATTTTAAGGATAACGTTATTTTAGTTATTCAAGTAATGTCAACTAACACGGATAATTTTAAGCCGCATTATGACTGAATTCCACTGACTGACTATTTTATGATCAAACTTTGAGAAGATATATCTATTTACAGCGAACATTTTTTTTATCTTGTCAAATTATTTTGGCAACGGTATTTTAAAGATAACGCTATTTCAATTATTTCGGTAACATTATTTTAGCGATAACGGTATTTTAGTTATTTCGGTAACGGTATTTGGTTATATCGGTAACGATATTTTATGGATAATGATAGTTCAATTATTTCGTTAACTGTATTTTAGGGATAATGTTGGTCATTTGAAAGGGGGTTTCAATCGATAACGGTATTCTACCGGTATTGCTGCCATCCATGTTTTTTTCTCTCTCACAATTAAAAACACTTTTAATATTCTATTTAATAGTAATATTTAATTATGATCTTGCATATTAGAAATTTTAAATGAAAATGTGAACTGACAGTTTAATAATTCATACTAATTGTACGTTTTGAGTAGTCCTGTTAAAAAAACTTATAATCTTAAATTTGTCCACAATGTTTTGATTTAAGTAACATACTTCAATTAAAACATTCAAACATCAATTTAAGTAACGCACTTCATGAGTTATACTTAAACACATTTTTTATTTTTGCATGCACTTACTTGTAAAAAATAACAATTTAAATTATTTAATTTATTTATTATTATTTAATGAAAAAAAAAAAAAAATAGAAGAAACCAATTCTGAACTTAATAAAATTTTAAAATAAATCACTATGAATTAGATAAAGAATTGAAGTTGTTTACAATCGGTCTTTAAAATGGGTTTTTAAAACTGATTAACTTTTTTTTATGTTTCGAAATCGTTCATTGGTAATATCGAGGCACATATACATCCTTATATGTACATTAGGCATATAACTTTTTCTTTACTAAAAATTTAACAGGCACTACGCTATGGGGAATATCTTAAGTCAGTTTGAAACAAAAACCTTAAGCACCGAATGCAATTTCTAAAACCTTCCAAGATTTTTGATTTTTTTAATTTTTTTTTTAACAATTTTAAAACAACATAACAATATTAATATAAGAAAAGTACAAACTAGGTGTTACAAGAAATACATTTTAAGTTTAGTGTTCGCGTTGATTTGCATAGCGGAAATAAGTCTTGCACTATTTTTACAGCTCGTTCTGCACATATTTTGCTGCGCTGCTGTTTATTAATTACAGACGGTTCTTGCACCCAGTGCCGTCAAAAAACATTCTTGAGCCTTCTTAAATGGTATAAGAGAGTTTTTTAATGATGAAAAGTTATTTGTACGGAAACAGTGATCCGAAAACCATACATCATACAATGGAACACATACACTCACAATATTTTTTCCGTAAAGACTACTGAATATACACATTAAATTAACTGAAAATCAGTTAAAAACAGGACTACTTACTTTTCGTTTAAAACAATTGTATTTTTTAAGTTTATTTTCAACTGTTTAATTTAATTGACAAACTCCATAAAAACAATAGATTATTTTAGTTTATTTCAATACTCAATATAATATAACAACTTTTTGTTTAAAATGAAAATTTTAACTGAATATTTTAACTATTACGGAAAGTCCGTTTTTTGTTTATTTTTTTTTGTTGAATAACAGACAGAACGTTAAAAAATATATTTTTTTGTTAATTTAACCGTACATTCCATTGAAAAAACTTTGCCGATTAAACTTTTAAATAACTGTTTATTTTTTATGGGACTGTTCTTGTGAGTGTATAAACTTACAGATAGGGAGAAGCTTTTCACGATAATTTGGAAGAAGAATAAATGAAAAGAGGTCAAATATTGTTCTGAGTTCCATCGGGCATTACTCATTGGTGGTAATGATTTTAAGTTAACGAAATCGAAACAGTCCATTTTCATTATAATATCTGAATGCTTTACCGAGCTCAAACAAAAATTGCATATCACTACGCCATTTATTATCCATACATTGTTTTGATTAAATTTATTTTTGAGATGTACATACATATATAGTTATTATGTAGCTCAACAACAAAATCATAATGAATGTTAGGAGATGATGTTTTTATAACTAAAATCTCATCCATGACGTATCTTAGTACCAAATCCAGGATATCATGTTGGCAACCAACGTATTGCGGTGGTGGTAAAAATATTGACTCGAAGTAATTTTAGAGTAACCGTACACGCCATTTTTGTTTCCGGTATTTACACTAGTAGTGTCACAAACTATCATTTTGATGGATTTCCACAAATCAAAATCAAAAAGTATAAAAGTATAAAAGGTATAAAAACGATGCACATTTCAATACCTCCCTAGGTAATAAAGTCAAAATTTCATTTAGGTTATGAATTCTATTTTCCGGTATTGAAACAAAGAGTAACTAAAATCAGAAAAATTATTTTAAATAGTGCCATCAAAAAAATTCCAATCTTTATCGCATTTGGTGCGGAACCTTTTTTAACGATCGCGAAAAAGTAAAAACGCAATTATTGATATTTTTCCATGGACTATTCAGCCTTGCCTGTTAAATTTTGATATTTACAAAAAAATGCCAAAAGTTATATGCCTAATGTATATACAGTGCCGGACAAAAGTATTCACACAGCAGCAAACTTTATTTTAAATCTTTTATATTTTTAAAATGAAAGCTATCAGCCGTATAAGGTATTCAACAAAATTGTTTATTAACTTATTAATAATTTTAATACAACAAAAAACTAACACTAAGCATGTTGTATTTAAAAAAAAAAAAATTAAAAATTTAATTCAAAGTACGGTTTGAAGCGGACAAAAGTATTCACACAGTTACAATTTGGAGTTTTAAAAATACAAAAATATAAACATATTTGTTTGAAATGGCAATACTTTTTGTTAAGGAATGTGGAAAACAACCGTTACAAATATTATATTTTGTTTTAAGTCAGCCTAAAATAATACTTTGAATTACATATTTAGGTTTTTTCTTATAATATAACATACTAAGAATAAGTTTTTTGTTGTATTTTAATAATTTATAAGTTAATAAACAATTTTGTTGAATACCATTTCCGGCTAGTGGGTTTCATTTTAAAAATATAAAAGATTAAAAATAAAGTTTGCTGCTGTGTGAATACTTTTGTCCGCCACTGTATATGAGCCCTTTTTGCAAATATGGAATTCCATATACTACCATAAAATAAACCATACATGACCCACTTTTGCGAATATGAAATAACATATACTTACATATATGTTCATATATGAGCTCATTTTGCGAATATGAAATCACATATACATCCATATATGACCATATATGCATATATTTGCATATATGGAATTACATACACTACCACACATGCCCATATATAAAATATATATACCCATATTTGTATACATACGCAACCATTGAACATATATGTACATATACGAACTTTTTTATCTGGGTTAAGGTTTTTTATGTTTATAAAACAAAAATAGGAATTTTATCTTTTAATTTCTTTAACAAAAAAAAATCATAATTGACATATTTCAGCATTTATTCTGTTCAGTGTTGTATAATTTTTCAACTTTAACTTGATTTTGATTGACTATGTTATTATATTTAATTTTTTTTTTGTTGCATTTTTTTCATTTTGTAGCAACCCACTTGATATTAACACTTAGAAAATGCATTTGTAAGTTTTAATTTTTTTCTATTCAACTGAAATCCTTGAGTTTTGACAAACACTAACATGCCCATGTCCGCCTTAATGTATGAAAACCACATTTGTTTAAATTTTTTTTTTTAGATTTCAGTATTTAAAAAAAAAGTGTACATTTAACTAACTGTCAAACTGTCAAAATGGTATAGAAAAAGTGCATAGATTTCTATACACTCGTATGTATCTTTTTACAACACCCAATGAATGACCTTTTGTGTTACTTTTATTTTGTTGGTGTATTTGGTTTTGAAACCACAAATAAAGATTTCAATTAGAATTTTTTTTTCAAACAATTCATTTCAAAGGTAAATTTGACCAAAAAACAGTCAATGACTTTATAGAGAATAATGCACAAAAAATGTCACTGAACTTATCACAAAATAGAAAACTAATTAAGGTTTATTTGTGTTTAAAGTTAAACATGTTTAGTAAATTGAAATACAATTTCTCAATTTTTGTTTACTTTTTTAAGTTTAAATAAATATCCACATTATTCCTAACACTAAAAAATAAACGATATTTAAACAACAGGTTTTAAGCTAAATATGTTTAATTTCCAAATACATTAATTTTGTTTAAACATTTGAAATAGTTTTTAAATTATATTAAAAACAAGTAAATTAACCCTTAATTAATATTAATCATACGCCTACGATACAAATTTATTATTTTCAATATTCTTCAGTATTTAATGACATTTGAAAAAAATTAATATATTTTGTATAAAATTACACTTTGTTATACATTTAACATTCTTAAAAAGCTATTCAACTCTTGACAAAATTTATTTATATAAATTTTTTAACATTTTGATTGTTATCACTCAAATTATTATTACAATTTTGCTGTTTTTATTTTTGTTTGTTAAAAATATCCTTAAAGCATAATAAAAAAAAAATTGTTTAAGTATAAAAATAACTTTTTTTTTCATTGAAATTTAATGAGGGTGTTAATACTTAAAACGTGAGCTAAAACCTGATGACAAAATAATGAATTCATAAATTCATTATATTTTTTTCGTTTTTCATTTTTATGATAAAAAGTTCATTAACATTAAGTGTAAAACAAAATATGAAGTAAAAGAAAAAAAAAACAAAATTACGAGTTAATATCGTAGTGAATTTGAAGATTAATTAAAATATAAAAAACAGTTGTGCTTACAAAAATAAGTCTCTATAGACCTGCATTATCTTTGTTATACTAAAGCATAATCTTAATGAATTTAGATATTTTTGAGTCATTTATTTAGCTAAAGTATGCATAAATAATAAGTTTCAGACAAGAAATCTAAAGAAATGAGAAAGAAATTTTTAAGAATTTTCCAAAATTTTATTTTAAAGTTTTCCAAATAAAAACTTTCATACACTCAAATATAAAAGATGTTAGAAAAAATAGTAAAATGTCTTTTTCTTAGTCTTTCTTATAATACCCTCCATTCCACTGTGCAGAAGGGTATATGATGAAATTCAAAAATTTTCGATACTGAGACAAATTATTTTCAAAAAATTTGGTTGTATGACATGAATATCTTTTTGTTTATGTGCTAGCCGATGTTTAAGCATGTTAAATCTATCCGCTTTAACCATTCATCTTTAACGGCGCAAAAATTATGGCGGTTTTCAGTTCAAAGCAAATTAAAATCAATAAAATTATAGTTTTTGCTTGGATTTAATTACACTCAAAAAAAAAAGTTTGTAAAGTCAGCAAAAAATTTTGCTGAGTCAGCAAAATTTTAGTCAGGAGGATGCTTGTAAAAAAGTTGCTAATGTCAGCAAAATCTTTTGCTGAAAATCAGCGAGCTGATTTTTAGCAACAAAATTTGTAGATTCAGCAAAAGTTTTGCTAACACTTAGTAGATTAGAAATACAAAAGCCTTGCTAGAAATTAATAAATTGTTTGCTGAATTTTAGTAGACTGAAAAAAACGCAAAAAATTTGTAGAAAAATTGTAATTGAGTTAATTTATTTGCTGAAAATCATAAAACATATTTTTGTGATTCTTTTAAAAATAATTTACTATAATAACGAAATACAAAAATTTTCATTTTTCCACATTGACGACATGAATTAATTTAATATCTGAAAATATATAAAAATAAATATATATAACATAACAAAAATTGTCTTTCAACTACTTAGATCAATGGTTGTCTAAATGATGCTATCGTTTAAATGATGCTATCGCAACTGCCGAAGATAGTTATAGAAACGAAACGAAAAAATAAACAAAAACAAACGAAACGAAACGAAAAAAACAACTTTTTTTTTGCAATAAGAAAAAGGAACTATAAAAATCTACCTAAGATGTGTGTCTTTGTCTTTCGCTTTACTCTGTCTACATTTCTGTATATGTTTGTTTGCAATTTGACCACACATATAAACATTTAGTTTAAATAAATAAATATTTTATTTTGTCTTTTATTTAATTAATAGACAATTATTTTTACAAGCCGGTGACAACGCAAAATTTAAGTTATTTAAATCCTCAATTTTGTTTTATGTATGAAAAAGAGATACAAAAACTTCCATGGTTGATTTTTTTTTATGTCTTATTAGAGTTGTACTTTTTAGTATAATTTTCCTCTTCTCTACTACATCTTGACATGTCGCGACATCTACTTCATTCTGCGTATATCTTTCAATCTCGTTGTCGTCCACACTATGTGCTTATCAGCACAATTTTTTTTTTAGCAAAATTAATTAGTAAAACATTAGTATATTAGTAAAGCATTAGTATAAAACAGTTAAGTGCTGAATAAGTATAACAAAAATTTTAGCTGAAAACACGACTTTAGCAAAAAATTTTGCTAAAAAATAGTATACCTGATTTACAAGACGTTTTACTAACTTTTCTACTAACTTATTTTTTTGAGTGTACAGTTACTTAAATTTATAGATCTCATTGTACAGTAAAACCCGGTTAAGACGAACTCCGAGGGACCAAAAAAATTAGTTCGTCTTAAGCGAGGTTCGTATTAAGCGGTTTTTTTTTTAACGATAAAAAATATGTATTTATTAAAACCAAAAACAAGATTTTTAGCAAAATAAAAAATAAAAAATAAAATTAGCATTTCATGCATTCACAATTAAAAATTCAATTAAAATTCTTCATTTAAAAATGACTTTTTCTGAATGACTGAATTAACGATTTCATCCGTTATAAGTTTTTCTATTACCAAAATATGATTGTCAGCTTCTTCGGCACACGATTTTGTTCGAATATATCACTTGACAAATTTTCAACATTGGCAGGATTAACAATTTCCAATATTTCTTCACCTGATAAAGTATGTGACGTCAAAACATTAGCATCTCTATCTAGAAAGTCATCCACGGATATGAAATTCATATTAGGTCTATCCCATTAAACAGATAAAGAGTGCATTAAACATGGTAATTTGTATGAAAACGAGTTTTTGGGACTGCCTAAAACAGTTCGTAATAACCGAGGGTTCGTATTAACCGAGGTCGTATTAAAAGATGTATTTTTTATGAAAATTGTTGCCAAAACGTCGGGACTTTTAAATTAGTTCGTATTAACCGAGGGTTTGTCTTAACCGAGTTCGTCTTAAGCGAGTTTTACTGTATTTATCACATTTCAAAATGTATATTACACCACCAAAAAATATAAAAATACACTCAAACATTTTTTGTCATAAATTAGAACTTTTAAAGAAACCTGAAATTTTTTTGGAAAATACGCAATTTTCGACGGTTTAATGATATTTATTTGCGTTTAGGGTTACTTTTAAATTCGCAAATTAAAAATTTTATATAGTGCGCCCCGGTAAGCTAGTTGGTAGCGTGCTGGCTTATCAGTGCGGGGGTCGTGGGTTCGATTCCTACCAGAGGCACTGGTCTGTTTTCGTTACAACGCGCCGAAGGCCATAGTAGCTAGTGCTCGGTTAGGGTAATAGTATATAATTTGTAATTATATGATTATTAAATAATTAAAACAAAAAAAAAAAAAAAGTTTTATATATGAATGCTTGTTACGCTTTGGAGAAATTGACACAGCGCTTTAGTTGTCACAAAGCGAAATGTGTTGGGGAAAAACTGTAGCTGTACCCGCTATGAATAAAAGAAATTTAACTTTTTTTGCAATTTTTAAATTTAATCCGTCATAAGGATTCACTCTAGATACTAGGGTATTCAATCGGTTAAAAGTTACTCGATTAATCGATGAACTTTAATCAAACAAATATTTGAGTAATTTAAAACAATCTTGGTCTATTAATCGAGTAAATGAAAAAAATATATATTTCAGTTCACTCTTAGATTTATTAACATGTTTCGTATTTTTTAAAGAAATTTTTGTTATAAAAATTAAGGCAATGAGTCTGTAAAAAATTTTAATTTACATATGTTATATGTTTAGTAGGGGCATAACTTTTTTACATGGCACTGACAAAAAAAAAAAACTTTTTCTTAGGTCAATTTGGAAAAAAAAAACGTTCAACCTATTCCTAAAATATGACATTTTTTTTGCAAATTCTAAAGATACTTTTAGAATTTCCTTCAACAACTACATACATTATTATACTCAAATGAAAGGTTAGTTTATGGAGGCATCGAAACTATATAAAAAAAGCCCATAAATTGGGTGAAAAATAAAATATTCGCTATATTCGCAAAGCTATAAGATTGTGTTAAAATGGTTTGCAAAATTTTTATTCAACTTAATTCATCTTTTGGTGTTGCAAACCGGATTAGGCCGTTCACTTTTTCTTCATTTGGATCTACGTATATGGATCTCGTATATTCAACTTAATCACATAAATAAAAAAATAATTCTATTTTGCAAAAAAATTAAATCTATCTTCAAAACTTCAACAGAATTAGTGAGGCAACAACGACTGCAAATAAATTATTGAAGATTTCTTTATATTTTTCAAGTGATAGACTGCTGCGACATTTTATTTTTTATATTTGAGATAAAACCTAAAAGTGTCATCGCCAACTTTCTTAAAGTCAAACTTTATAAAAACGAATAGCTCTTGAAGTAAAACACTGAAATTATATACTATTTTAGATCTTTTTTAATTTAAAATTAGTAAAACCATTTCGGAATTGCATATTTTTTATTTATTTGTAATTGTGTTCTTTTAACCCTTTCACTACCATTGTTCACTACAGTGTACACATTTTAAAAAAAATATAAAAAACATGACAATGCATCAAATCTTTACATTTTTGTTAAATAAGTTCATTACGATATTTGTCATTGAAAAGAAAATCATTACATGCATAAACTGTTCATCAGAGTAATATAGTCGCGATATTTGCTAACAAAGTCAGATTTTTTTAATCATCATTATTTCCTAAACTAACGAAGCTAGAATCTTAGCACATAGCTTAATCTGATGACCAGAACCAAATCAACGGAATCATTTTTGATTATTCGAATGTTTCAGTCGAAGTCAAAATATAAATATATTCACAAACAAAATGGTAAAGGGTTAATCGAGTAAGTGCAAAACATCAAAATCGAGTTACTCATTTACTTGAACAAAAGCAAACCCGAGTAATTTGAATCCCCTACTAGAAACCTCATTTTGTTCTCAAAACACGTTTTTTATAAAAAAAACCGAAACAAAATGAATAAATTTCGCAAAACTTTTTTAAAGTTCATAAATGATGTACGTATCCCGTTATTGGTGCGCTGACATCAACTTGGTATACCTCAAACTATATAAAATTACAAATTCCATTAAAGGGAGCAAAAACCCTACACTCAGGGAACTTCTGCTTTAAAAATATGTAGTTGTTTGGGTTGTAATACAGTTTCATTATTTTTAATGTAAATGTAAGTCATTTGTAGAACAAATAAAATTTTTAACTAACCTTGTAGTTCATTTAAAAAAACAACTCACATCAAATGACTGTTTTATGATTTTACATTCATTTTTTACAGTTGTTTTTTGTTATTTAAAAAAATAAAAATAAAAAAATATTTGTTTATTTTTTACTACCATGTGGTTCATTTTTACTACAATTGTTAGTCATTTTTTGAACATTAAAAAACAAATGACAATGTTAGTTGAATTTAATGAAATGTAAGTCGTCCTTTCTTTAAATGAAATTTCATTTGTTTTTTACTACAATTGCTGTCGTCTTTACCAACATAATATCCTAAGTGTACAGAAAAAGCCACGAAAGTTTAAAAATCTGAAAATTTTGGTTTCACTTGTAAACCACCATATAACTTTTCACCAAGCAGCGTAAAGGAAATTACTTTAGTTTAGTTTATTGATTTCCAAAACAACAAGATTAAAAATCGTATAATTAAAGTAATGGATTTTTATATTGTAACATTATTTTTAAGGAACAATAATAGGAAAAAATGATTATTATTATTGAAAAATGATTATTATTACTTTGCAGCGAATTTATCTCCCAAATTCTAGTGAGTCCATTTTGTAATAGTTTGGATTTGAAAGTTAAAAACCAGGAACAAAAAATAAAATGAATAAAAAAAATTATTGTAAGTTTCAAGCAATTTTTTTTTAATGTTCGACTTTTTAATGCCCATCAATTCTTTTGGTGAAAACGTTTCGACGTGAAACTTTGCACATCATAGCTATTATGTATAATCAACCTAGCCATGTCCATCTCAATTCATAAAACCTTGAGAAATAAGAAGCATCTAATGTCGGTTTCAAAGGTTTCGAAAATTTTTGAAAAAGGTCATATAACTTTTAAAAAAGATTTTCTTATTCTCTATGAAAATTGTATTTAGTTCTAAAATATGTCAAAGAGGAATTTTGGTTTAAATTCGGGGAAAAACCTAAGCCAATCCCCAACAAAACCGGGATGGTTGGACAAGTGACTCTTCATATTAATAATCATGAAAATATTCCCTATATAGGCATTTGAAATTTGTGTCTAACTTGATGGTTACACGATCAAGTTTTGCCTATCAAGTTTTGCCTAGAAGTTTAATATATAAAGAGAGAAAATCTTTTATTAAACTATTTAAAACGAATTTTTAAAAACTAATATTTAGAGTTGTTTTTTTTTTTAGTAAAACACGTGTTTAAATATATTTCTGAATTAACACTGACCCTTAAATTTTATTATACATTTTGTTATTCCTAAAAAAAAAACATTCACTATAAAAACTATAATAAATATTTATTTTGTAAATCCAGAGAAAGTAAAATAAAATTTCCCGATAACCGGGAGTTAAAATTTCGGGAATTTTAAAACCCTAGCTGAACAGCACATTTTGCATAAAATGTTTTTAACGGCAATAATGCCATGCCCCAAAGTATAAAGCACTTGGGATATACTGATTACAAAAAATAACAAAAAGAAAATTTTTGTGAAAATTAAAAAAAGAGCAGGGAGAAAAAAAACGTATATTATTTAACCCGTTAACTGCTTAATTTACAGTTTAAAACACTGTTTAGTTGAAATGGAAAAATTTATAATTCTAACACATTTCATGCTTATTAAAAGCCTAATATGAAAATGTTGGAAAACATATTTAAATGTAAAAAATAACCATTTAAGGGTTAAACATACATAACAATTGTAGGCTATGAGGTGGGAGCATCATATGAAAAGAAGTTGAATTTGTAAAGAAAATTCAAGGGTAAGCAAAAAAAAAAAACAAATATGATATTTTAATCATCAAAAGCAATCCCCTCCAATAAAAAACATATTGAGGGAGTTAAAAAAAAGCTTAATTCTTTAAAAAAGCAGGGGCAGCTGGGGTAATTTGGTACGTGTGGTAATTTGGGACTTTTCATTTTTCTCATACTAATGCATTTGCAGAATTTCTAACTATTGGGTCCTGTTCCTTAATAAATTATTATCACTTTGAACAATACATATTTTAGGAGATGTAATTTGTTATTACTTTTATATAGCAAATAAAAAAAATCATGCAAAAAAAGTTTCAATTGGTGTTTTTGTTTTGTTTTGATCTTCATTTATTTCATTCTTCTTAGTTTAAACGAGCTTAAGATCATTTATTTATTAATTATTTATTTCCTATATTTCGTCTCCACATTGGGTGACTTCTTCAGGGAACAAATATTCTTTTACATTTTTAGTCAGGTAAATACAAACAAATTACTGTTTCGTTACGTATATTACGATTGATGTATTTTTTTCGCAAACATTTAAACATGGCAAAAATTATGGCAGTTTTTGAGACTTTGGTCATAATGGAGTAATTTGGGATGTGTGGGGTGGGTAAATTGGGATGTGTAATTTAGCAATTTTAACGCTCTTCATGTTGTTTGAATGGCATATATTGTAAATTGTTAATTTATTTGGACATTACTCCTCGGACGTAAAGTAAAGGTAAAGCAACGAGTATGATTTAGTAAAATCCATACAGCCTATCAAATTTAAAGGATGGTCTGTGCTTCAAACGTTTCCGCTAAGAAACATCATTCAACTAAACCACCTTTTAAAAAACCGTGACTGTTATCATCTTTCGCAATACTTTTAGACAATAATTTTTGAATAATATATTTTTTTCAATGAAATGTCCCCTGATATTAAACTCTAACAACTCAGTTAACTGCAACACATACAAGAGGGATTTTCACTTAAAATGTGCTAAAATAACGGTCAGCTTTTACACACTCTGGGAAAAAAGTTTCATCATATTGATGAAATGGTTTAATAAATCGTTTTTCATTAATTATTCATCGTATTTATAAAGTTTTCATAAATACGATGAATAGTTTCATTAAAATGAATGATAAGTGTTTCATAGACCTTCATCATTTCACAAAAAAGTTTCATACTCTTTGTGAATTTTTTTTTTTTTTTTAAGGAAAAATAGTGAAATTTGAAAACAAAAAATTCAAATTTTAATTTTTTAGGATTTGCAATTCATTTTTTTAAGAACTCAAAATCTACGAGAAATTATTTAAAATTCTTAAACATCAATTAAATATTATTTGAATTGTTCTTAATTTTAAATTGAATTTTTTGAATTTAATTTAAAATTCATTCTGTTACACAGATGGTTCCGGGTTCGATTCCCGGTGACGACAACATCAAGTTAGAAAAATAATATGTATGAGTTTTCTATCACTTATATGTATCACTGCGCCCACCTTCGGTGTTCCCATAGCACTTAACCCCACCGAAGTAAAATAAGGAATCAGGGCTATGAAACAAAAAGCTTCAATAAATTCGCCAACTCTACATCAGGTGGCAACCAACAACTGTTCTAAGACTTATCATCTCGCGCAATTACAGTGCTGTCATGTTTGAAGCCCTTCATCCTTCACCACCTTTCATCTCTCCACTATCCCCTTTCCAAAGAAAGCAACACATTAATTAATAGGAAGAATTTCCTGAGTGTTGCTTCTCTTTAAAAAAAAAAAAAAAAATTTTAATTTTTGACTTGAATTGGTGTTCGTAATTTCTTTTGATTTATACAAATTCTACACACATACATATTTTTTTAATTCCATTGCCAAAAAATACCAGAACAAAATATTGAACATTATATTATTTGCTTTCTTTTTTTTGCTTGAGGAAATAGAGTACTAAAAACACAATCAAAGTTAAAACAAAAGCGAAAATATTTTTTCTTAAGCAAGGCATTTTAAAAATAATGCATTCAGAATAAATTTTTGTCATTGCTTTTAGCATTTATAGCATAAAACCTAAACCAGTTTTGAAGCAAAGCTAGAAAATTTTAATATATAAAAGTTGAGGTTAAGAAGATGAATAAACGTTTTTCTCTACAAATTATAAACATTATTAATATTTAAATCAGACTAGACTAGTTTCTGCCTTTTTATGCAAAGGCGTCATCAGTGATTTGCAATTTAAATTGCAGTATTATTTGTGCCTTATAATTGTCATATTGTCTCTATATGATAAATTTATCAACAGCCTGCGTATGTAAGAATCAAACCTGCGCTCTTCTTACATTACAAACGTAACAATAAAAAGTCATGACCGTTTAGCGATCACACCCTAGCATGGCCTCGAATGTAATGCAGATTAAATTGCAGTTTTCTTTCCTATTAGCTTTTCTGTTATTGCATGCTCAGAAGTGACAACACTAACAAACACAAATATTCTATTTTTAGATTTTTGTTCATTTTCTAATCTCCTCCGTCTCTATTTCACAACGTTACCAGATTGACGTGTGGTTTTTACGTTCAGTGTTGACAACTTTGCGTGTTAAGTTGAGACATCGCCACAGGACAAATTTTATAATGTAAAAAAGAAAATTTTAGTTTTATTTGTTTTATAAAACGAAAAAGTTGTATGTGAGAGATCGCGCGTTAAATAAAAATTAATATATATTGCTGTGTATAAGCAGTACGCATTTATTTTTTGTCAATAAAGCAAAAACTGGTTTGTTCGTGTTATCTGGTTTGGAAATTATAAATCAATTTTTTTGTTTAGACCTTGTTGGTAAACAAAAAAGATTTTCAGAAAAGTTGTAAGAAGCCATCAAAGTGTATCGGAAATATAACAATAAAGGTAAAAAAAGTTATAATTTTTAATCTGATTTAACTTGAGATGTATATTAATCTTTTTTCAGAAGAAACAACTTCATACATTAGACGAAAATCAATGAAGTTTTTCTTCATATTTATGAAGTTTTTCACAGATATGATGAAGCTTTTTCCCTGAGTGTAACTGCATTCATTACAACTCAGAATATTCAGCCGAAGATTATGAATTTTTCTTAATGTCTATCACATTTAGTTTTATTTTGTAGTTTTATTTATTTTTGTAACTTTATTTCTATATACTTTATATCACTAATTATCATCTAATAAACAAGAATAACGGTTAAAACTATTGTTTTTTAAAGTCTTAGTATATTTTTTATGTAGTCCCAAACTACCCAACAATGTACCGAATTACCCCACCTTTACTTCATTGAAAAAATGTAGTTGTGTTCTTTTGGGTTACGAAGCTACACCACTAATCACTCTTTGGAATGGATCTATCAAAATACTAAACAAAAATAGAGGGAAGCCCTTTTTAGGCGCTTAAAAATAACTAGTTCCAAATTACCCCACCTTCCCCTACTATATAGAATGCATTTGCTTTTATTTTCTTTTGTAATTCCCCTAACAAGTACCAAGAGCATCATCATGAACATCAGAATATGAGTTTTTATCCTGACAAGGTAGTAAAGAAATTCCTTCGTACAATAGCAAATACTAGGATGTTTTAAATATTTTTAAAGGTGAAATATTTTTTTTTTTTTCGTTTAAGTGAAAAAAAGAAAGAATTTTTTTTGATATTTTTTCGTATTTATTACAAAAATGTTAAAATTGTAGTAAAACTGAATTCAGAAAGTATTGCTAAAACATGTTACGAGGAGTAAAATATAAAAAAATACAAAAATGTTGGGTAAATCTCCTGCAATTTGGTTTTTTTTTTTTGTTTTTCGTCCTGAATTAAACTTGACTTTCGGTTCGTTGGCTTGTTGGGATTTTTTAACGAAACAAAAGGGTTGCTGCATTATTGTATGGAGTTCAGTTTTTTTTTTGTTTTATTTTTAATTTTTCTAGAAGCACTTTTATTATAAGATTGTAGGTTTGATTTTTATTCAGCGGGGGTAATAATAATACTGACAGGAACGGCTATATTTCATGTTTTAAGTTATGAATAAAAAAAATGTATGAAGTTTTTTAAGTACGAGTACATTGAAATGGGGCTGAGAGAGAAAGGGAGAGCTCTTCGGTATCACGGGACGTATGATTAATATTTTTCGTTGTTGTGTAATTAAAGACAGAGATTCTTAAACATTTACACCCTATTGCATAGACATTTTTTGACTTTTATAACAGTCTTATAAATCAAATTTGTATGTGAAATATCAACAATTTTTATTTAAAAGACTGGTTTAAAAATCACAAAGTGGTTATGCATATGACCATTAATTTCTAAAGAAATTTTTGAAAAAGTAAAAGTATAATTAACAAAAAATATTCAAAAACACAGACAAAAATTTAGCATTATCGAATTTAAGTCGGCTGCTACCACGAAATACTGATTTTCACAACAAAATTCGGTTAATGCAATCCACAGTGTGCCAGCATCGACATATTAAGGCCAAAAGTACATTTCAGTTAAATCAAAAATGTTATTATATTTTTAGAATATAGAAATGTTGAATATTATATGAACAAAATTATTAATCATTATGTCTAATAGTATTTTGTTGATATGAGTTCAAAGTCAAAATTTCACATTTTTGTGATATTGTTGAATTTAAACAAAATGTTAATTAAATAGAAAAAATGTAAAGAATTATTTTAATACAGTGTTATTTTTACGTCTTATAGACATTTGACAAAATTAATGTTTAGAAATGTTGAGGTTAAGAAGAAGAATAAATGTTTTTCTCCAAAAATTATAAACACTATTAATTTTTAAATCAGACTAGACTAGTTTCTACCTCTTTTTATTATTGCTTAGCTCTAATTGTAAATGCAATAATGAACAAAATTTTGATGGCATGTAACCGGTAACCGATATTCGTTGCGGTTGCCATGATTGGATGCATAGCGTAACCGCTACAAAAACCTCAATCTCTTAAATACCGATTCACATTGAAATCCGTAGGCGATTTAAATACCGTAACTTTTATATTTTAAATAAAAAAATGTATAGCATTACAAATACCGTATCTAATATTCGTTTAGTTGCCCGTTCTTGGATGGCTATCGTAAGCGCTAAAAATATCAAAAACGCTAACATAGCTATTGAAATACCGTAACCGTTATGCACTCAAGGAAATAAATATACTGCCACCAATACTTAAATTTCATTCAACCAAAATATAGAACAAATTATGGCAATACAAAAAAAAATTGCTGATATTCGTTTTGGTTGCCTTTCTTGAACAGATATCGAAACCGATATCGGTTTTCATTCTTGGGTGGATATCGTAACCGCTGACATCCCAATTTAAACTGAAACCCGTAATCGATTGAAACATCGTAACCGTTGTTTTTTGAAAACCTTAGCCGTTACCGTTAACAAAATAAATGCAAAATTATACCGGCTTTGGTAGCCTTCCATAGTTTATTTCAGTATTTCAATCGTTTTGGTTTTATACCGTTTGGATCGAAACCTTAACATTGACCAACATAAATAACAAATTGCTTAATCAACATAAATAACAAATTGCTTAATTGCTGTTTCGCGCTGTAGCGAAACAGACCAGTGCCTCTGGTGGGAATAGAACCCACGACCCCCCGCATTGATAAGCCAGCACGCTACTAACTAGCCTAGCGGGCGCACAAAGATTTGGAATTATAAAAAAACAAAGTTGTAAATTAACTATATGTTTGGAATTCTGCTTGGATTATGAAAATTTATTGAAAAATAAACACAGAAAAATATTGAGCTTGAATTTTCGCTAAAAACTTTAAATTCATCAGTACAGGACAAAAAAAAACACAATTTTGATTTTTCAAGTATTAAGCAATAGTTATTTACACTTTGTTCGGCAAAAACTAAGATACTGCTTTGTCAGTGCTTGCAGGAGGCAACCTACAAGACTTTACCCTACAAAATAAAAATTTGTAAAATATCTTCAATCCTCTAGCATTAATTGTCTGCTAAAGTGTGTACATTGATGGCTAATAAAGGGTCCACCAAATAACTTTTTTTTTTGAACTCCTGAACCAATTGGACTTTGTATGGCGTCATACCAAGGTCTTTATGCAAAATTCGTCTCAATGATGTCTCCGAAATGTTCAATTGTTAAGAATGACGGTGAATTGATGTTGATGGCGCTTCACGCACACTTTCTGCCACAGCAGCAATATTCTCGGGTGTAGGCACTGTTTTTGGCTTTTCACGCTTTGGTTTATCGATGAGGATGCCAGTTTCTTTCACTTTTTTCACAAGATAACGAACATACGGACCATATTCGTTCAGCGAAAGGATAAAACTAATTATCTGTCAAATCAGACATGAGCTAAGTGTTACCATTCACGAAATAAGCACTAGTTGAAAAAAAAAGTTAGATGGCGGACCCTTTATTTCACTAGAGGTCGCTTAAAGAAAAAACTAATTATAAAAATATTTTAATGAAATTTTAAATCTTTTTGTTTGTTCTTTTCACTTTTTACACCTACAATTTGATTTGGGAACCCATGAGATTTCTTCATTTAATGTAAATGTAATGTATGCAGAATGAATGTTATAATTTTTTTTTTCTGCAGTTGGTTGTTTTGGTATTTAATAATGCTTCGGGTTGTATCTAAAGTACTTTTGCTATTAATATTGCTTATGTTGTTGTTCTGCAATTACAAAATTTTATTTTTTATTTTTTCATATTAACAAAAGAGTTCATTGACACTAACAGAAAAAAAAAAAATAATTATAAAACAATATCCGAAGCTCTTGGGTAAATTGTTGGAAATAACAATCTACTGAAAGTTAAATACACAACATTGAAAATAATTAGAAAAAACCCCTTCATAAAACAAAACTTCTAAAATAGGGGAAAATTTAAATTTAATATCATTAAGGGCGAGTAACTTTTCAATAAATAACTGCAGTTGAACTTTTACAGCAGATATATAAATTTGAGATTCATAACTATGGTTAAGCCCTATACTTTGGTTAGTTTGAGATAAGTTAACAGACCTAATAGATATAAAGTATTTAACAATGAGTTTGTCTTTAAAACAACCGTTAAAAATAATAAATTTCTATAACTCTCTAGAAAAGAAAAACGTAACTCCTTTTGCAAAATTAAACGTTTTAGGTCTGATTACCGAATGTTCCGTTAGCTACTAACTATGACTTTAACTGACACATTTGTTGTTGCTTCCCATACAAATTTTTAATTTAACTGTTTGTTAAATTTAAACTAGACATTCAGTAATCAGGCCTTAATGTCGTATAAATAAAATATTTTTTATTTTAAATATTTTACTTTTAAGTTTTAATAAATTAAAACCAAAAGTTTATTTTTCGATCTTTTATCATAAATTATGATGTGAGCAAGATTATTCAAGTTCAAGATCATTTGTTTTTTGTTAAACAAAAAACCGTGCAACGATATTTATTAATCAAAAAAAAAAATAAAAAAAAAAATTCTTCATCCGCAACTTAATGCAGATTTTAATCCACTGACAGGTCCTTACATGTTTCATGTAGCGTCACCTACAATCATCAGAGAACCAATGTGGACGGGGTAGAAGATTTACCCAAAGCTATAATTTTCTGATGACAAAAGATGAACACTTTACCCGTAGTGTTTTTTAAACTTCATG
Source organism: Delia radicum (assembly GCA_021234595.1). NCBI lineage: Eukaryota > Metazoa > Arthropoda > Insecta > Diptera > Anthomyiidae > Delia > Delia radicum. The sequence continues at coordinate 119,979,569 of CM037854.1, forward strand.
AGAAGTTTAAAAAACAAAGCACGGAAGCATCCAACTAATTCAAAAAATTAAAACCTTTTTTTCCTTTAACTAACAAATATCGTTGTTTGTGTAAAGGCTAGAATCTCTAGCCATAGTACACAGTGTTGTTAGTGTTTAGTAATAAACAATAACAGTTTCTGACTATAGAATTAGGACCATAGATCAGTTTTTGCCGTACTTTGCAATTTTCAAATATTTTACTTTTAAGTTTTAATAAATTAAAACCAAAAGTTTATTTTTCGATCTTTTATCATAAATTATGATGTGAGCAAGATTATTCAAGTTCAAGATCATTTGTTTTTTGTTAAACAAAAAACCGTGCAACGATATTTATTAATCAAAAAAAAAAAATTCTTCATCCGCAACTTAATGCAGATTTTAATCCACTGACAGGTCCTTACATGTTTCATGTAGCGTCACCTACAATCATCAGAGAACCAATGTGGACGGGGTAGAAGATTTACCCAAAGCTATAATTTTCTGATGACAAAAGATGAACACTTTACCCGTAGTGTTTTTTAAACTTCATGAGAAGTTTAAAAAACAAAGCACGGAAGCATCCAACTAATTCAAAAAATTAAAACCTTTTTTTCCTTTAACTAACAAATATCGTTGTTTGTGTAAAGGCTAGAATCTCTAGCCATAGTACACAGTGTTGTTAGTGTTTAGTAATAAACAATAACAGTTTCTGACTATAGAATTAGGACCATAGATCAGTTTTTGCCGTACTTTGCAATTTTCAAATATTTTACTTTTAAGTTTTAATAAATTAAAACCAAAAGTTTATTTTTCGATCTTTTATCATAAATTATGATGTGAGCAAGATTATTCAAGTTCAAGATCATTTGTTTTTTGTTAAACAAAAAACCGTGCAACGATATTTATTAATCAAAAAAAAAAATTCTGTGTACTATGGCTAGAGATTCTAGCCTTTACACAAACAACGATATTTGTTAGTTAAAGGAAAAAAAGGTTTTAATTTTTTGAATTAGTTGGATGCTTCCGTGCTTTGTTTTTTAAACTTCTCATGAAGTTTAAAAAACACTACGGGTAAAGTGTTCATCTTTTGTCATCAGAAAATTATAGCTTTGGGTAAATCTTCTACCCCGTCCACATTGGTTCTCTGATGATTGTAGGTGACGCTACATGAAACATGTAAGGACCTGTCAGTGGATTAAAATCTGCATTAAGTTGCGGATGAAGAATTTTTTTTTTTTTTTTTGATTAATAAATATCGTTGCACGGTTTTTTGTTTAACAAAAAACAAATGATCTTGAACTTGAATAATCTTGCTCACATCATAATTTTTTATTTTATTTTCAAAATTTCAACCGACACTTATTTCTTGCAGTAGAAATTATGAAAAATGATTTCTTACTGTTAATGCCATATTTATCCACAAATAAATAACTAAAAAACTGACCGTGTTAGCTAGGCACCCTCATGGTTAAGATGAAATGGAGGAAAAATAAAGAAAATCCAGGTTACAAATAACTCGTAAAGAAATGACTAAAATAAATGGCCAAAACATTCGCCTTAAACTTAATTTAACAACTGTAAAGTGGCATTTAAAAAATTGACTACTAAACTATGGCAAACGGCTACCAAACAACCTGCAATAAGACATCATTGATAACGGGGGATGGATACCTGACGACAATGAAATTTATGTCAACAGTACGGCACGGAATATAAGAAAAAATGAATTTTTAATTTGGGCCGAAAAAAGTTTAGAGTGAATTTCGAAATTTTTTGTGTGCACAATTTAGAGAGTTTATTCGTCAACTCATTTAAAAACATGTCTTAAGATTCGCTGGAAATTTTTCTACTAAACTTTACAGATACGAGAGCGGATCAATAAGTCCGTGACTTATCGAACTTCCCTCGTAGTTATATGAAATGCAATACTGCTCCCATCAAGTACCACCTGTTAATAGACTACTGTCAAATTTTATGCAAGTTCCGTCATTTATTTTGTGTTTAACAGCTGTTCAAAACATACAACCTCGTGGATTTTTTTAAAGATGGAAAAAAGTGAATTTCGAGTGCTCATTAAACATTATTTTTTGCGAAAAAAGAACCGTCAATCAAACCAAGGAAAGGCTTGATCAATACTATGGGGACTCTGCACCATTGATTTCAATGGTAAAAAAGTGGTTTACTGACTTTCGTTGTGGTCGCACAAGTACAAATGACGCTGAACGTTCTGGACGGTCAGTTGAGGTCAATACACCCCAAAAATGTCGAAAAAATCCACGATATGGTGTTGGCCGATCGAAGAGTAAAAGTGCGTGAGATTGTTGATGCCATAGGCATTTCATGTGGCAGTGTGGTTTCGATTTTAAATGATCAGTTGGGTTTAAGAAAGCTGTCTGCAAGATGGGTGCCGCGTTTGCTCTCAATTGACCATAAACGTAATCGTGTGACAACTTCAAAGTATTGTTTGGAGTTGTTTAACCGCAATTTGAATGAGTTTTTGCGCCGTTTTGTAACTGTGGATGAAACATGGATCCATTACAACACTCCGGAGACCAAGCAGCAGTCTAAACAATGGGTTTCTCCAGGTGAACCGGCTCCGAAGAAGGCCAAGGCAAGTTTGTCGGCCAATAAGGTGATATCAACAGTTTTTTGGGATGCACGCGGGATAATCCACATCGATTACCTTCAAAAGGGAAAAACAATAAACGGCGAATATTATGCCAACTTATTGGAAGTTGAATATTTGACATATTATCAATCAAAAACGGCTGACGATATTCTAAAAATTTTAATGTTGTATAATTTTATCAACAAGTCTTGATTTAAAACTATGTGAAATTTTAAATTTAATAAATATTCTCCTGAGGAAGTCGGAAACAAACCCGACGAAACGTTGAGAAAAAAGATGAAATAGATTGTTTTATTTACATCAAAAATACAACCTGACCATAAGTAGCCCGTAAACAAATACATAAATTAATTCAAACTTGGTCATAAATACAAATATTATAATTTAATTGCTTAAGTTATTTGATTTTTAATTGTTTTTGGAAAAATATCATGACTTTTGACCGTTATTAAAATTTGAACCCAATTTTGGACTACATAAATGCCACAATTTACAACAACTTGTTTGCGTGCAAAAATTGCAAAGGGTTTACTAGTTTTTAAGTTAATATTAAAAAATTCTTAATATTAACCGGGTGTAAAAGTGTAACATTTGTCTTGAACTAGGAAAATTCCATTATTTGGTCCATTATATCAAGCAGTTTAAAATTTGTTTTTGATTTTGAATAAGGACATATTAATAAACAAAATAATATAAAAAAAAAAATATTGGATTTACTTTTCTAGAAACGAGTTTTAGCTAATAAATATGAACAAAGTGAACCATGTTACACTTTTGCTCCTTACTGTATCTCGTTGTCACTGCTGGACATTTCAGAAATGGATTGATCCAATAGGCGTTTATATATTGGTTCAGCATACAATTTTAAAGAACTTTTTGATGTTTTATAATTGTCATTAAAGTTATCGGGAGTTATTAAATAATTTACTACTGCTAACATTTTATCATTACGCCATTGGTTAAGTTAACAGCTTCAGGTACTAAAAGATTATAATCTCATCGACTTAGTGTGTCAACTGAGTCTTTTATGGGATTCTAAACTTCTATTAACATCACCAGGACTGGGGCATTGTCTTTCCATAAATTTGCTTAGTCAAAGTCAATTAATGCTTTTTTTTTTATAGAATTGCTTGCCTTTAAAAATTATTAAATTCATAGACAATTAAAATTAAAAATGATGAAAAATAAAATATTGCTGCATTAATTAATTATTTAAAATTCCCGTACTCAAAACCTTACTTTTAACCCTTTGTCGATCATAGGAAAATATGCTTCCCCAAGCGTTGTTGGCACTTATAATTGTCCAGGTAAAATGAAGAGTAAATATGCCCAAAGGTAATTTCTAAGGGAGTGTTGAGGCAACAAAAATGTGCAGGGCGATAAATCTCTATCTGGTCCCACTTACCCGTTAGAAGTTCTCAAAAATGGCAAAAAAAAATAATAAAAACATTAAAAATATTCTAATTAATTTTTGTTTAAATTTACCCTATTTATAATAGGAAACTAAACTCTCTATAAATTGGGTAAATTTACTCCATGTATGTACGTGAAAAATAGCACACATATAATGTGTATGTTAGTGAGCACAAAATGTGTGAGTTTACATAGAAAATGCGCACATTTACAGTTTTTATGCTTAAACAAAACATGTTTTATTTGTACATATACACATAAATTGTCTAAAAATGTAGTTTTAACTGCGTAAAAATACTAAAAAATTGCGGAAATATACTACCGCAATGTTTATAGATAAATACAAAATTTTACTAAAAATAAAATATTTTTTTAAGGAAAAGTTTACATTTAAAAATTATTCAATGTTGCAAATTTATAATTTTAGTTAATTGCAATAATTTCATTTGGATAATTCCAAAACCGTAGGTGTGCACCTATATTTTTGTTTTCTTTTGTTAGGGCAAAATACGTATAAATATTGGAACGAGCACCTCTAATACGATAAATGACCTATTTTGGTTTTTACTTAAGACAAGCGTCATTTTCATTGCTGGCTACATATGTTTTTAATCGGTTTTCGGCACTTTTTGATTGTTACATTATTCCGTAAATCGTAGATCCAAGGGTAGATCCACATGTTAAAAATATTTGAGCCCTGCTATCGATTTGCCTTTAAATTGGTTGTGCCGAATACCAATACATACCAATATGTTTTTCAGAGTTGAAAATATAACAGCCACGGACGTTAACGTATTCAATTAAAATTTCAGAATTTTTTCATTATATATTTTGCTTTTTATATATTTTTTACATTTTTTGGTTTATTTTTTATATTTTTCAGTTTCTGAAATAGTTTCTAATATATGAATTTCAATATTTTTATTACTATTACTATTATAGTATAGTACATTCACATACTTTATGTGTGTAATTTGAGTATACTAGTTTTAAACAAAAGTGTTTAACTTTAAGCACACAATGCTTAATATTATATTATGTGTGTATTATGAAAGTGTGCACAAAATTATTTTACGCATTTAGTGCTTGTATTTACTAACTGTGAATTATATTACACAAAAATTCACCCATTTTATTGTAGTAAATTTTCAACCAATTTTTTAGAGTTAACTCTTTAAAAATAATATTACAAAAAAAAAGTGCCATAATGGGTGGCCTAATTTGGAGACGACCACTGTATATGTGACATTCTTTGTTAACGGATGTTCACTCTGTCGACAATTGAGGTTGACGTACAGATTTGCATCGTGGCTTAAAATTTAGGCGAATTGAAATACTACTTTCAGAGATAATTGAAAACATGTTAAAAGTGACGGAATCGGTTCCAGTTGCAACTCTGAGGGTTGTGGCGGTCGCTGAACTCAAATCAAATATCAGATTTTTAAAAATCAAATGGCAGATCCGATATGAAGGATGATTTTAACAATTTAATTGTTACTGTTGGGATTGCTGAATACGAATCTTATACTAAATTTTGGAATTAAAAAAAAAACAGATGGTTTTTTTTGAAAAGTAATCGATATTGTTGTATATAATTTAAGGAAAAGTTTTGGGGGTAGCGGAATAAGAATCTGGGATTCGATTTTTAAAATTCCAAATTGCAGATTCAATATGATGGATGATTTTTTCAAACGGCCATCGGATTCGTATGAAAACTTCTTTCGAAAAAATTTAGCGGTCGCAGAATACGAATCTGAAATCGGATTTTAAAAATTCAAAATGGCCGATAATATTTTGAAATTTAATGGGGCGCATATCAAATATTTTCTTTTGAAACTTTGGGTTAGTTAAATGCGAATCAAATGCTACGGATCATTTTTTGAAAAGTGATCGGCTTTTGTAAATTATTTATCTATACGTTTTGAGGGTCGCTAAATAAATACAAATACGAATATCTGAAGACAGCGGATCTTTATGTCAGATGAATTTATTTCAGGGTTCTCTTTAAACTCTATATTAGCTTCGCCATCATTAATTTCAAATATAAATAGTTTTCCAAAAAAATTAATCCGCCATATTGGATTCGCCATTTTGAATATTTTAATTCTGATTTTAGATAATTGTATTTTGGAACACTATTAAAAATTATAACTTAGCTAATTTTTAAGCGATTTAAACTAAATTAAAACAAAAAGAGGGGCCTCAAAAACTTTTGCAATTAGGAGCAGCCAAAGTTAAACTTTTTACTATTTATTTTATTTGCGATTTTTAAACCGCTTAAAAATGGAACATAATGAGTTAAATGGAATATGTATTTAAATTAAAAATTCTTTAACTTTACTTCGCAGTCTCATGTTAGTAGAACTAATTTCTCATGGCATACTTCCCCATTATGTTTTAAACTATTTTTAAGCGCCTCTAGGCTATTTTTATAAGAATCTTGTTTTAGAATTCGTATGAAGAAGTAGTTAAGTAAGTAGTTTTTGGTGTTGACTAGCAATTGTTACAATAATATGCTACCATTTTTCAACTTCATGCTGCAACATCATTCTGTATTTGTTAATTTGTACAATTTTCTGTTTTATTTGAGTTTTCTTTATACATGCAATAAATATTTAGTTTTCGAGTGTAAAGATGTTGTTCAAATAGATTGCAAGTAATTTTTGTTATTTTGTAGCCATAAATCTTATTGTTTAATGTCTAGTTTATTAACAACAAACGATCACATATTTTTTTAATAACAATTTTATTTTAGTTTTGGGCAGGTTTATAATCGTCAGATAGAGACATTTAAATGGGTTGGCATTATCTTAAAAAAAAAAATTCTTTCAAGTTTTTATGAGTCTTCTTCCCCTCATATTAGTGTGCTTTTCAGTTTATAAAAAAAAAACTACCAAAATCTGCGGAGGATTTGAAAATTTATTAAGTACATCTTAATTAAGAAATATTTCCCCTAAAAATTCTTTGCAAAGTTTAAAAGTTTCATCGTGATAACATAACCATTAAATTAATGTTAACAACTAATTTTTTAACATTATTTTAATACATTCCGAATTTAAAGAATTCCAACTTTTTGTCTTTGAGATTCGTACGGGCAATAAATATTCATGTGTTTAATTTTAAATTTGTTATAACTTCCGCAAAAGTAAGTTAATTCGTATTAATTTGGGCTTTTCGTAAGCGCTGTCTAAATTAGTTAAAACCATATATTAGTGAGTTTGTAGCGCATTCGCACTCATTGGTAGCGCTTTCGCACTCATTGGAAATTATTGGGGTTTAGCATTGAGCTAAAAATGTGTCCACTTAAGTTTCGTACTTTCAACGAACTTTAAATATTTTAATTGTTATCCACAAAAAAAAAAAATATTTTTTAAATTGAATAATTGCATTTAACGTCCAGTGAATACAGTAAAAATTACTTTAATAGAACCACAGATCAATGAAAATAAGTACCAGGAGAATTCGACCAAATTTCATCGACTTTGTGTTATTTGTCATGTTTTGAACTTAACATATTCATTTTGATACTAAAAATGTCAATGAAAAGTTAAAAACACCAGTATGCGAGATTTAGCTTGAGACGGAAACATAGGTGTATGCTAAATCGCCGTTTTAAGTTGTTCAGAAAAAAGTAAAATGTGTTATCAAATTTTGCTAATACGAGGGCGGATCAATAAATCCGTGACTTTTCGAACTTCCCTACTGTCACATTTTGAGCAAGTTCCGTCATTTACTTTGCGTTTAACAGCTGTACAAACGACGCTGAACGTTTTGGACGGCCAATTGAGGTCAATAGGCCCGAAAATGTCGAAAAATTCCACAATATGGTGTTGGCCGATAGAAGAGTAAACTTGCGTGAGATTGTTGATGACATAGGCATTTCATATGGCAGTGTGGTTTCGATTTTAAATGATCAGTTGAGTTTAAGAAAGCTGTCTGCAAGATGGGTGCCGCGTTTGCCCTCAATTGACTATAAATGTAATCGTGGCCAATAAGGTGATGGCAACAGTTTTTTGGGATGCACGCGGGATAAACCAAATCGATTATCTTCAAAAGGAGAAAAACAATAAACGGCGAATATTATGCTAACGTATTGGACCGATTTAACAAGGATTTAAGAAAAGAAAAACAATTTCATATGGCCAGAAATGCCTATTTTATGGACCTCGAAAAACCTTTTTTTTTGGAAGGGATATAAAAATTTGTTTTTCCAAAAAAACTGTGTTTCATTCAAAAAGTCACGGACTTATTGATCCTCCTTCGTATGTTCCTTAAAAACAGGTTTGAAGTCCTGGAAACAAGATTCCATTGAAAAATTGTAATGATATAAAAGCTGATGCTCTTTAAGGTCAGGTTAAAGGCAGAATTAGTTTGTACGTTCTGTTATGAATCAGCTGTTTTGTTTCTGTTCAGTTGACAGTCTGTATGTGTGGTTAGTTTTCACTTTTTCGTTCTGTTCTGTTGCGGACAAATATGTTGAAAATAGACTTCAACTTTTTCTCAATATTTGAATGTTTTGGTTGGATTTTCTTTTTTACAGCTGATTCCTTTCACAGAAAATGTAATTACAAAATATTACCTACAGAACGGCAACAGAAAGTAACAACTAATGAGGCCTTAAGTGTTTTTATTTTTTTGATAATAATAGAGAAAAATTGAGCCTAATTTTTGTTACAAATTAGCTTCTCCTTATATTGATTTTACATATTTTTTTGCTAGTCCCAATAAAGATATTTTTAATATAACTCAAAAAATTTTAGCTTGTTTTTATCCGGCGTTGAATATCATTAGCTTTTATTTCTTAAGGTTTTTTTTAATGGATTCTTGTCTTGCGGTATTCAAACCTATTTTTAAGGCACATATTAGCAGAATTCGATAACAAATTTTACTTTTTTCTAAACAACTTAAAACGGCGATTTGGCATACACTGGTGCTTTTCGTCTTAAGCTAAATCTCGGTTATTGCGCAGGCGAACAACCGAATCTGATAAAAATGTTGACGAACAACTACTAGTATATTTATTATAAATATGTGTTCAAACGACCAAACACTACACTAACACTACTCGAGCTACTCGATGTAGCGTTAACTACTCGAGATACTCGAGTAGCTCGAGCTACTCGACTACACGAAATCTAGGGTAATTTTTAATTTTTTATAACTTAAGACGTGTTAATGCTGATATTTTATATTAATATATTAAATGTCTATGTACTTCACATATAAATTAAATTAATTTATAAATCTACTAAAGCTTAATGTGAACATAGAAAATACGTGTTAAATAAATATGAAAAAATACTACATAATTTTGCTGTAACAATCTAATGAAATCTTTAATATAGAACATTTAATTAATTTACCAGAACACTAAAATTATTAACATAAATGTTATTAAGTGTATATGAGCTACTTCAAAAATTGTCGACACCTGTTTAAACTGATTTTCGATGTCTGTTATTTGTCAAGGATTTATGAATTGAGAAAAACGTTGGACAGGGTTAGGTTGACTATCGCAGGAAAACTTTGGTAATGAGTGCAATAAAGTAATGCTTTACCTTGTACTATATACTCCTTACTTGCATCATTATTTGACAACAAAAAGTAATGAGTTACTGATAATGGATTACATAATGTAATACTTTGTAATGAATACTTTTTACCTTAAGCATTATTTCGAAAAATAGAGTAGTGAGTTACCAATAGTTGGTTACATAGTACATTACTTTGTAATGTATACTCCTTACCTGCAATATTATGTTGCAACATAAAGTAATGTGTTACCAATAATTGGACACTCATGGGTTACCTTTTACTTTATTTCAAAACATAAAATAATGACTTACAGATCATCGATTGCATAATGCATGAAATTAAAACGTAAAGTAATATTTAAAATATTTTTCTGAAAATCTACATTTAGACACATTACTTTGTGATTTTTTGTAATCATAATAATAAGGTATATATTTTTAACATCATAAACGAAAACTCGAAGAACGACAATTCATTTACATTTTAAGCAACCCATTATTATATGCGAAGATAGCTCAGTTGGTAGAGTTCTCTCCTACTAAACAGAGACCCCGAATAACAGCGCGACCAAGTTATTTAATTATAAAACAATATTTGTAATAATTTTTTTTTACAATTTTTTTTTTACGAAAATCTATTTACACATTACAGACACATTACTTTTCCCAACCCGGTAACCAAATTAGTAACCACTTACTTTACCCCCTACTAGGTATTGAGTCCACCCATTACTTTTATGTTCATCGCCTGTAAAATTCATCAGTGAAGCCCTATGGCGATACATTACTTTTCCTATTATTTGGTAATGTGTGGTTTTGTTGGGATGGCTAACAACAATGAAAGACTTGACCATTCCGTGGTTATATTTGTTTAAAATTAAGCAGCGGATCTTCTTTTGTTCTTGATTATGAACAAATAATAGGTTTTCTTAAAAAACTTTTAAACCTTTTACTGCATGAAACTTGGGATTTAAAAAAAAAAATTATACATTTTGGTAGATAACAAAAAATATGTCTATTTCAGCTTTTTCATATGTTTTCATTTATAAGAATTTTATTGAACGATAACGATTCACGAATTTTTGAATTTTTCAGATATCTCATTTATTGTGTTAACTAAAGGGTGTTTTTTATACTGGTATAGAACTTTAAGTTGGCAACACTTTTTTAACTGGCGGCCATTTTGTCAGCTATCAAGAGATTTATGTTTACTTTAGTTTGGCATTTCAACATGAATAGACTGAACAACGCTTCCAAATTGTGCAAATTTCTTTTGAATATCATGGTTCTGTTCGAAATACGTATCACGCACGAATTTTGTTTAGCGATGAAGCTTACTTTTGGTTAAATGTATACGTCAATAAACATAACTACTGTATTTGAAGAGATGATAATCCTCAAGTGTATGTTGAGACACCGTTACATCCAGAAAAACTGACTGTTTGGTGTGCTTTATGGCTGGTGGAATCATTGGTCCGTACTTCTTTAAAAACGATGCTGGTCACAACGTTACAGCCAATGGTGACCACTATAGAGCCATGATTACTGACTTTTTCGGTCATCTATTCAACAACCATGATGTGCAGGAGCTGTGGTTTCAACAAGACGGCGCAACATGTCACACAGCTCGTGCCACGATTGATTTATTGAAGGAAACGTTTGGTAACCGCATAGTTTCACGTTTCGGACCCGCATAGTTTCACGTTTCGGGACCCTTGAATTGGCCTCCATGATCGTGCGATTTAACGCCGCTGGACTATTTTCTGTGCGGAAATGTGAAGTTGCTAGTCTACGCCGATAAGCCCGAAACTATTGACCACTTGGAGGACAACATTCGCCGCGTTATTGACAATATACGGCCACAAATGTTGCAAAGTCATGGAAAATTGGACCTCCAGATTAGACTACGTCCGAGCCAGCCGTGGCGGTGATATGCCAGAAGTCATATTTAAATTATAATACCAGAAGATTATCTTTCGAATAAAGTAAAGTTCATGTCAATTTAAAAAAATCATCTTTGTTTTATTCCATTTCAAAGTTATATACCTATGTATATAAAAAACACCCTTTATGAAGCTTTTTCATGAAGTTTAAGAAATTTTTCATTTACGTTGTGAAAAAAACTTCATTAGTTTAGGGAAAAAATTTCATTAAAACTCGTCCTATCAATTCTCTTTGTGTACAAAAACACTATAACTGTTAAAAAAAAACTTTCTTAATAATATATCGCACACCTAGCTCAAAAGTGACTCAACTCAAAATTTAAATTTTTTGGGTTTATATGCTTAAACTATGCACAATACACTTGTTTATCTACAAAAAATATCAGTGCATTTTGTTGTTGTTAACTGATGCTAAAGCCCAGTTATGTCTTTCTTTATGTTTCAATTGGTATAAAGATGCATATATTTTTTTTCGATTTCTGAAAAATTAAAATTTTGAGTTGAGTCACTTTTGAATTAGGTGTGCGATATGTTTCTATTGTACCTTCTATCTATTTTGCAAAAAAGGAATATTTTTACATTCCAAGAACAATTTATAGTTCATACAAGAAATTATTGAAAATTTTTAAAGTTTTCCTAAAGTTTTAAAAATTTAAAAAATAAACAAAATAACAAACCAATAAAAATTTTAAATAAAATTAGTCGTAAAAAAAATAAAATTTATGTACATTTTTATTTTGATGCCTTTGAAATTATTTTAGATATGAACAGATCTGGCACCAGATGTGATCCAATATGATCAGAACTGTTCATATATGGGCACAACAATTGTCCTATTTTCAGATCCCTACAAATATGAACAGATCTTGTCCTCGATCTGACCAGATCTAGGCATAAAGTGTAGGGCAAATGAAATATCTTATCATATATGATCACATATGGCACCAGATCAAATTATAGTCAATCATATCTGATTATATTCAATCTAGTTAGATCTAATCAGATCTAATCTTTCTCATTCGGTATGTGATAAATACAATGAGATCTATAAATTGATGAAGGTTTAATTAAATCCCAGAAAAAGTTGTAGCTTTAATATTTTTAATTTCCTTGAAGCTTAAAACCGCCATTATTTTTGCGCCATTAAATTTAAATGAATAACGCGAATGGATTTAGCATGCTTAAACATCGGCTAACATATACCCAAATAGTTATTCATGTCATACAAAAACAAATTTTTAAAATATGTTGCCTCAAAGTGTCAAACATTTTTGAAATTTCTCATATACATTAAAATAATAAAAACTTATTTATTATACAATTGGAAAATTATGTTAAATTTAATATGACGCTTGTTGTTAACGTATTAAAACATAAAATTGCAATTGCAAATTATTTTTCCAAATGTAATCGCAAGTTGGATCAAAACAAAATACTGGGTTGGCACACGTTTGCATGCTTGAACAAAAAAGCAATTACATTAAAGGAAGGGTCAACAAAACTTAATAATTAAACTATAAGAAATAATTAAAGAAAAAGAACGAAAATAATATCTTATTAACAATAAAAATATAGAGTACATAGCAATTATGAAGACATCCTCTTTTAATATCAAGTGCTACGCACGTTATATTCCGGAGAATTTAATTAAAGGGATTAAATAATAAATAAAAAAACTAAATTTAAATCTATTGTTACTAATTTTTAGAAAAATTTTGCTATAAAAATCAGAATCTTCGATAGAGGAAAAATTTGGAAAAATATGTTTTAAATTAGCAAAAATTCAAATTTTCGAATATTCACGAAAACTATTTGAGATACGAAAGAAAATATCAGAATTATTCCAGCGAAAAATACAATTGAAATAACGTACTTTAAAATGTCCATTGAAATATTATACGTTCACTTAAATATTATATAGGTAATACACTGCAAATGTAGTTAAAAACAAGTACTTGCATCAAAATTGGTTTTACCAATTTGTTTTATACCCTCCACCGTGTATATGCTACAATTAAAACAAAGAAATAATGAAAAAAACATTACAGAGGTGGAAAAAAAAAAATGTTTGTGAGGTGAAAACAATTTTTGGATGTAAACAAATATTTTTGTGGTGAAATAACATTTTTGAGTTAAAAAACTGTTTTTGTGGTGAAATAAAAATTTGAAGTGAATTTGAAATATTATTCACCTCTTAGCGTCAGGTGGAAAAATATGATGTATACCAGACGCTGTTATAATATTGCAATATTATATACTAATTTGTATGGAAACTTGAGAGGTACATTCACATTTTCACTCATAACTTTTAAACCGCTGGACCGATTTCTAAATAACCCTCATTTTTAATACCAAACTTCACGGGAGGATATACATCAATCTAGGTAAAAATGAGTAGTCTCTATTGCGTTTTCGCGTAGTGAGCGCTGTTTAAACAGACCAACAGAGAGACTGTCATCGCTAAATCGGCTAAGAATTCAATAAGGATCTAGAATTATATACTTTATGGGGTATAAGACGTATCTTTCGATGTTACAAACTGCATGACAAACTAATATGTGTTGGAGGGTCATCACATGTGGTGGAGGGTATAGCAAATGAAATTTAACTTGCAAAAAGGACGACTTACATTTCATGAAATTCAACTAACATTGTCATTTGTTTTTTACTGTTGCTAAAATTAACCACAAATGTAGTTAAAATTAACCACAAATGTGTAAAAAATTGAATAATGTTTATTTGTTTTATTTTTTAAATAAAAACAAAAAAAAAAAACAGGTAAAATTTAATGTAAATTTATAGTGCAATAATTTGATGTGGTTGGTTTTTTGAAATGAACTACAAATGGTGTCAAAACTGAAATTTCTTCTACAAGTGACTGCTTTTTCGCTTAAAAATAATGATACTGTAGTACTTCTCAAATTAGAAGTTCCCTGAGTGTAGTTGTCAAAAATAAGAGTTGGCAAAACACAATATATTGTATTTTGGTATTTATAATAATGTTCCCATTTTTTGGCGGTCACTCCCCTTTCAAAATGGACGGGTATTCAAAGTTAGAAAGTTTTTTAGAGATTACCTTAAAAAGAACTTGTCGGATCCATATAATATTGGTATAGTTGGAAAGCTTGTTTAAGTACCTTCAAAATAATATATGGGCTATTCTCAAACATTTTTAAAATTGTGGTTAAAAAAACAATATAAATGTTTAGACGGAAATAAACTACTATTTAGGCACACACAGAGAAAAATTTAGCTATTTGCCAACTGAAACTTGGTTACTACGACTCAAATTACGTTATTACGAGTTTCAGACGGTTGGCACAACTTAACATTAGTTTTCACAACGAAGTTCGGTTTATTTAACTGAATTTAAGTTGAAACACACAAAATATTCAGAAGTCCAATGTAAATACCGTTATACTAACTGAATTTATAAGTTGGCACATTTAACATACTCTTTTCAATTCGGTTGGCACTTTATTTTTCTGTGTGCACGTCAACACCGTTTGTTTGATCCACTTTCTGCAGTGGGCGTAAAAGTAACGATGATTTAAAAATACAAATTTCTAAAAATTCTCAAAATTAATTTTATTGATTTTAATTTAATAAACTAATAAAATAATATTGTTGGCGTTTTCATGGAAATTTATGCCCTTATTTTGTGTTTTCTAAAAATCTTTAGTCAAATTTTGTGGTGTTTAAAAAAATTAAATTTTTTTACTTAAAATCGCGGATTAGGTGATATTTAAAAATACTTATTATATTTTCTTTTAATTCTGGAGGACACCACCTACTTTTTTTTAGCAACGCCCCATAAAGTGCAGTTTAGACAAACTGTGAAAGTTATTAAGACATAATACCAGTTTCAAATGATTTAAACATTTTTGACAAAAGCTCATTTATTTTATAGAAAATATGTTTAAATATTTCATGGGCTTTAAACCACTCAATCATCTTTATCCAGTTTAAAAGTAAAAGTTGGTACTTTATTTTTCTGTGTGCAAGAAAACTAAAATTTTGATACCCATATTGCCTATCTAGTGGACCCATTTGAAATATTGGTTAAAAGGGCCCTTTAGGAAAAGTCGCATAAAAACCCAACAATTTCGAATATCGGAAAAAGTTTGTGAGCTTCTCGATTAAATAGACATTATTGTGCATTATTTTAAGCTTAATACAATTGCAATTCATTAATAAATCGCCAGATTAATGTTACCCATAACACATTCATTTGAATAACAAAAATACTTGAAAGTCTTTAGACATGATTTGAACACCAGTGAACGTGTCTAACCGGCAAGCAAGGGTATTTTAAATGAGTAATTTATAATAGGAATTTATGCTAGTTCGATAGAAAACCAAATTTACGAAATATTTTGTGTGCATAACACAGTTTGGAAGCGAGGAAGCGTTAAAGTTAAAATTTCGTAAAATTGCAACAAAAAAAACAAAAAAAGTGGATACCCAACACAAAGTAAGATTGAAATTGGACAGAAATAATATATTAGGTATTATTAGCAAAGCCATTAGGTTCAATCAATATATGTTGAAGTTAAGGTGAGTTTTCGCTCAATTTCACGTTTTTTCGAAAATCGCCATATCTTCTTTACTAAAAGAACAAAGTGTAAATTTTAGACTGTAGTTATGCTTTGGTAAGAGGAATAATTTATGCCTAAAGTTATTTATTTTTATGGATAATTTTTCGAGATTTGCTCTAAACCTATTTTTGAACTCACTTAGTAAACATGAGATTGGGCAGCTAGAAACAAAAACACGGATCCTTTAAATTGCTATTTCTACAACATATCCGAAGTTCATTAATACCTACAGGTCCTGGTCGGTATACCTCCCTTGTAAGATATTTGTTATAAATTAAAAAAAAAAATCAATAAATCGATTCAAAGCTTACACTCAGGGAACTTCTGCTTTAAAAATATGTAGTTGTTTGGGTTGTAATAGAGTTTCTTTATTTTTAATGTAAATGTCAGTCATTTGTAGAACAAATTAAATATTTTACTAACCTTGTAGTTCATTTAAAAAAACAACCCACTTCAAATGCCTGTTTTATGATTTTACATTCATTTTTTAAAATTGTTTTTTGTTATTTAAAAAAATAAAAAAAAAATAAATGTTTGTTTATTTTTTACTACCATGTGGTTCATTTTTACTACAATTGTTAGTCATTTTTTGAACATTAAAAAACAAATGACAATGTTAGTTGAATTTACTGTAATGTAAGTCGTCTTTTCTTTAAGTGAAATTTCATTTGTGTTCAACTACATTTGCAGTGGTCTTTACATACATAGTATTCTAAGTGTATTAGTGAGTGAAGTCTAAGGCAATTTCAAATTTTTATTTTGGGGGTATTTATTCAATCTATACTAATCTATACTTCTATACTATAATATTATAAAGAGGTAATGTTTGTATGTTTGTTTGTTTGTAGAAAGTAATCTCCGTAACTAATCATACGATTTCTAATTTTTTTTTACCAATATTTAATTTGGTCCTCCAGGATGGACATAGGCTATATATCGTTCCGGAATTTTTTTTTTTTAAAGTTATGAGCGGAAACATAAAAATAATCTATATATATAAAATACAATGTTTGTATGCTTGTCCTCTGTAGACTCTAAAACTATCCAACCGATTTGGCCCAAACCGGTTTCATTTTAAAGGTTATAGTCCAAATTAGGTTTTCGGCTATATATATTTCAAGTGGGCGTGGCACCTCCCACATAAATTGAATAACATCATATATCTTGACTATTGTGATAGCAAGGGTTTTGAAACATTGCAGTGTCCCATATGTTACTGATTTGAATAATCAGGAAAAAAATGGGCGGGATCGGACCAGTGGAAGTGGCAGCTCCCATACAAAGTAAATATTTAATATCATATATCTACAGTTCTATAACAGCCAGAGTCTTAGAAATTTGTGCACGTTGATTATTTGTTAATGTGAATAGTCATGGGAAAAATGGGCGTGATCGGACCAGTGGGCGTGTCAGCTCCCATACAAAGTAAATATTTAATATCATATATCTACAGTTCTATAACAGCCAGAGTCTTAGAAATTTGTGCACGTTGATTATATTATGAATAGTCATGGGAAAATTGGGCGGGATCATACCAGTGGGCGTGGCAGCTCCCATACAAAGTGATTATTTAGCTCATAGAGCAATTCCATATGAAAACGATCAAAATTGGCAAATTTTTGGACGACCCCTCTCCGATTTTAAAATAAATAGTCTCAATCGATTGCCCAGCAAAAAATAATGTACCTACATATTTTTTTTTTTTTGTAGTGACTGGTTTAGTGGTGGTGTGCACCACTGTCATGTGACAAAATTGAAGAATTCTTCATAAGGGACCTCATTGAAAGTTGTTTAAAAAAAAAACTACTAAAGCGATCGCAATTTTCATGGGAAAAAAGGTAAATTTCTGAGAAAAATTAGGAAAATTTTATTTTTCAATTAAAGCCTGATTCAATACCTTTCCAACGAGCTATCACTCGTTGCGATCGCTTTAGTTTTAAACAACTTTCAATGAGGTCCCTTATGAAGAATTCTTCAATTTTGTCACATGAGAGTGGTGCACACCACCACTAAACCAGTCACTATAAAAAAAAAAAAAAAATATGTAGGTACATTATTTTTTGCTGGGCAATCGATTGAGACTATTTATTTTAAAATCGGAGAGGGGTCGTCCAAAAGGTGATCGCTTTCATATGGAATTGCTCCATATACAAAATTAATATTAATATTAAATATCTAGGGTTCTATATAAGCTATATAGTCCATTATACGAGTCCATCAATTACAAATATTAGTAGTCGAACTGAAAATGGGCGGAATGGGATAAATGGGCGTGGTACCAAAAGCAAAAAACAAATAAGCATTAAAATAAATTATCACATTCAAGACTTTTTGCAAGCTTATTTAATAATGTTGTTCAAAAATTGTTTTAGCGTTCCTCATAGTCCAAGAATAAATAAAAAAGGTACAGAAGTAAACAATAAATTTTATGATATGGTTTTAAGTAACAATTCATGTTTAACAGGTATACTTAACATAAAAAATATATTATTATTATATTATTATTTGCGTGAAAGAAATTTCTTGATTTAAAGAATTAATTACAATTAATATTTGAAGGCAAAACAACGTTTGCCTGGTCAGCTAGTATTTCAATAAAAACATCTTAAGGACCCTTTAATCAAATTTCACCGAGTGTTAAATTTATAAATATCCCAAGAATATTCCTAGTGAATACATATGCTTTTTTTAAATACTAATAGTAAATTAAGCCCCTTGTTTTTTTTATTATAATTTTAGTTTCAAGCATGTCTTTAATTATATTCTTCAAAAGCACGCATATTAAATTTCACACTCTTTTGAATATGTTTTGACCCGTTATGTTCAAAAAGAAGTCGTTTGTAATATTTTAGAAAAGAAAAAAAAAATAATGAAAAAAAAAAATTTTAAATATATCGTTACAAAACTTAAAACATCAAACATTTTAAGCCGACTTATTGTTATTGACGCAGGGAACAATTAAGCAACAGTAGTGCAGTTGGTTTTAGTTACAATTTCCTACTCTCTACTTACAACTAACTCTTGGCTGCTTCCTCAAATGAGGCATCTTATACATGTCATAAAAAAAGAAGAGGCGTTTACCTATTCTTGTAAATGTGTTTTGTGCAACAACATTGTTAATTCATTAAAGTGAGAGAAGAATTTACATCAAGTCTTGTAAGTACAATAATTTAATGCTGATGTAAATATGCACTTTGGCAAATCATGCAGAACTTCAAAAGCCCTTTTTTTTTAACATACAGAAAAATCAAATAATCGTCGTAGTAGTAGTAGAGTAGTCTCTGTTTTTTTTTGTTTTCATTCACATGATTATTGTGTCCTAAAAGGTTATTGACCATATGGTGGTATGAAAATAAAAAATCTTCACATGTTTCCCCTGCTCTCCGTTGCAGACTTAAATTACTTAACTAAAGCAAAGAAAAAAAAAATACCTTAATAAAGGAGTTCATGCTTGTTTAATGAAAATAAAAGGGATTTTTGTCCACTTTGTTCTTTTACCGAAATTAACAAAAGTATCGAATAACAAAAACATGTTTATTATAGTTTTTATAATTAGCTTTTAAGTTTCTGATTTGTCACAAAGATTCAATGAACTTTTAATAGTTAAGAAATTGAATATCAAGAATTTGTTAAGGATCACCTCCGTGGGGCAGGTTAATAACCTTATTTATGAACAGAAAACATTTTTTGTTGGTGAACTTTAGATTGAAAAAACATAGAATAAAGTCAGTAGAAAAATTAGTAAATCCGTTAGTAATCCAACTTTGCTAGTTTCAAACTAATTTTTAGTTCAAATTGAGATTTTAGTTAAAAATTTGGCTATTTGGAATATTTTTTGAATAGCTTTTTAAATATTTTTTTTTGCTGAATATACTAAAATAATATTATTTTGATAAATGTCGCTGACTTTATTTGAAGGACTATAATAAGTGGTTTTTGTGTTTATTAAATAATTAGTAATGTTTAAAAAAAAATTAATAATATATTGGGTATACAAGTTAATAATGTAGATTTTTTGCTTCAAAAATAATAACAAAATGAATTGATACATTATTTAAAGTATTGTCCATCGTTAGCCACTACTTTTTCCCATCTTTCTGGTAGCATATGGATTCAGCGCCAAAAGAACTGCTCCGGTTATGAAATAAAGAATAAATCAAGCCAATTTCTGATACCCTGTTCTGAAGTGAAGCGTATTCCAGTAAGAGCGTTCTGCATTGATCGAAACAAATGGTAGTCAGAAGGGGCAAGGTTTGGGCAATAAGGCGGGTGAGCCAAAACTTCCCCTCCACTGTTTTCCAAATAGTTTTTGACCGATCTTGCAACATGTGGCCGAGCGTTGTCATGATGGAAGATTATGGCCTCGTGTCTGGTCGAATATTCTGGTCGTTTTTCGTTGATTGCTCTCTTCAAACGAATCAATTGTGTTAGGTACAGGTCTCCTGTGATCGTCTGACCCGATTTCATAATACAAAACACCCTCTCCTTGTCTTCTGTGTCAAAATCACGCAAACTATCGTTCACAAGTATTTTGAGTTGGTGCATGTTGACCGTAATGTTCTACCAACAATCGATAACTTTCAGCAGCCGTATTCTTCAAATGAAAGAAGGTTATCAGACTTCCCCGCAAAACATTTTTTTTTAGGCACAAAATTCGACATTATTATAGCGATTGAAAAAAATGTGTGTTTACACTTTGGCGTCTATCGAATACTGAATTATAATGACAGATGTTTACCCTCCAAAATACTATATTTGTTATTATTGACACAAACCATATGTGATAGTTATGCCATATGTTGTCCATCCAAATCGACATTATTAACTTGTATACCCAATAATTTAAAAATTATTTTTACTTTTAACAATATATAACGGCAGTTCCACTGAAGACAGGCAAAAAAAAGAGCATTTTTGAGCCTTCGGTCTTACGATTTCAATTAAATTTTTAAACTCTATGGAGCCACTTAAAGATTGGCATTTTTAATTTTTCAAATTTCGAAAAATTCGAAAAATTCGCGGTTTTCTGCGTGATTTATTTTTTTTGAAAAATAAGAAAAATTCAAAAAGTGTATAAATTTGAATAATCGTATTTTATTTAATATTAATCGGACTATCATCATTTAAACTTCACTGCAATGGTATACTCACTTACTTTTTCTTACCGCGAAATTATGTTTTTTTTAGCGTTGAAAAGAAATGCATTTTTTATGCAATTTATTTTTTTTTTATGTTCTTTTTTAAATTTGGCCACTCGCGATTTAAAAAAGATGCATATTTGTTAAATATGTAATTTTTACTAAAAAACAACACTTTCGGTTTTTTGAGTCCCGGGGTTTATCTATTATTAACGATTTATTGGGAAAAAAAAAGCTCACATCATGTTTCCATAAAATTAAAAAGATTTAATTTAAAAATGTTGAGCTAAGGCGCCGTTTAAATGTCTCTCTTTTAAAAACTATACACTGAGTTTTTAAGATTTCTTCTCTATATGAAAGTTTTGAATATTTAATGTTTAACGCTTTGTTTCTTTATTTGAAAATCAGATATTTAATTTCAATCGTGAGCTGGAAAGGGATAAAAATTCATATTTTTAAAACATAACATTTCAGTAGATGCTTTTATCTTTCACTTACAGAAAACTCCACAAAATGAAGTGTATAGTTTTTTAAACAGAGACATTTAAAGACCCCCTTATCCTTAACATCACAGTTTTAAATTCAATCTTAAAGAATCTGATTTTACTACGAGTATGTAAAAGTGCTATAAGCTATAAGTGATATAAGCTTCACAAAATTATTTAAAATACAGCGGTTTGATGAAAACAACTGGACAACGTTGGGAAACAAAACAAAAGTTAGTCTTAAAAAGAGTTTTTCCAAAAACAAAAAAATCTATATTATATAACAAAAAAAATATTAGAAAGTATAAAAAAATTACCAAAAAAAAAACTTGTTTTTTGCTTGAAACATGGATCGAACTTTTAACCTTCCGACTTTTTTAAACAAAGCATTATTATGTTCATAAAATAAATGCTCTACAAGTGGTTAGACTTTTGAGCCGTTTCTAATTTCTGACTGGATAGCACTGGTAAAACACTTTTCCCAACGTTGGAATAGTGGTCTCAGCAAATTCTTTGCCAATGATTTTATCTGTAGACCACTGAAATTATAGTAAAACAAATACTGGCAAAACGCTTTTTGGAAACGCTGGTAAACCGTCTTTAACAAGTGTTCTGCCAGAAGTTTATTTACAATTCCTCGGTTAGCCAGGGGTATGGCAGTGCTTGATTTTTTGTACCACTGGCAGTTTGTGACTCGTTTGATTAAAAAAAATCTTAGAATAAATGATATCTAGTGGCAGCATGAATGTCAGATTTGTGTTTTTGCTTTGTGTCGCCAATTTATCGCACTGTGATGAGAATAAAATTATAATTAAAAGCCATATCATTAGAGAAGATCGAAAAACTGTCAACTTTTTTATAAGCAAAAATGGCGCTGAAATAATGGACAACAACGGTTTAAAGTAGAGCGCTTTTAGAATATAAATTTTCAACATATAAGTATATAACTATCACAAAAGTTGACGTACACGAACAAAAACTATTTTTGGAGAAATCTGCCTGATTTCATTTAAAACTTGATTCCTTTTGTATCTTTTACACTTTCTTTTATTCCATTTTTGTAATTTCCATTCATTTCAGCAAATTTTTTGCATATACTATATTTTAAAATTGTTAGAACTGATGTAAGAATATTTTTTAGAACCCTTAAACCAGCATGACAGTTTCAAATAAACATCACGGATGCAAGAATGGATCGTAGAACCGTTCTATAGAGGTATTACATGTTCTTTAAACGCTCCTTAGAACTAGTTCTCAGGGTGACAATTTCAAACAAAAAGAAGCAGTTTTAGAACTAGTTGTCGAACTGGTAAAAGTTATCCTGGGATAACATTTTCGAAAAAAAACCTATTACATTAATACTGGAAATAATATGTGTTTTGTAAGGTGTTACTAGAATGGATATGCCATTGTTAACATAATAGGGTTTGTAATAGAAAAGTAACCAGTTACCGACCTCAATTTCGTATTCCCAAACTTATTACCGGTTAATAGAATGTTTTGCTGGGTATGCACTTTTTTATATTTTCATAAATTTTCTGTAAAACTTTTATTACTTCTACATAGTTTGATATAAATTGTTGGTGATAAACATAATAAGCCGTTTTAGAGTGAAATTCAGTCCGAAAAAGGACCTAACATTTTTGTAGGGTTGCCAGATTGTTTTATGGAGCTGCCACAATTTTTTTTGCGGCAACCCTACACAAAAATAAGTTGCATTTTTAAGCCAATCGCATAATTTTCACCTCCGAAAGGATTTTTAATACGATCATTTTAATACGATAGTCTTACAAAATAAATGATTTTCAAAAAATGTAATAATTACAACCAAATAAATGTTTACATATGCTCATAGATTGTTCTAGTATATGGACCGCTTTTGATGAAATTTTATTTTAAATATCTACTGATGCGAAGAAATATTTTGCTCAAAATTCGGAATGTAAGATATATCCCAGCAAAAAATTGTGCTTACCCAAAAGCGATTCCGGAAGGCATTATTTATTTACGAAGCGCTTTCAAAGCAAATCCAGAAGGCATGATTGTTGTTCGCGATTTCAAACTTGGTATGTCTCGTTTAAGCAGGTGAAAAGCGATTCTTTCATGTGCTCTTAGAAGCAATAAATTCATGCCTTCTTAGGCAATATGAAGAGCACTTTTTGTATGTTGACAACATTAATGCGTCATGGTATGCATTCTTTATTGCTTCATTGTAAGCATTATTCCCTGCTTCAAAGAAGGCCTTTTGGGAAGCCTAACAGAATGCCTTCCATATTGCTTTATTGTATGCAAGGCGGTGAAGCGCTATTTTGGAAGCATACAAATGTAGTTGCTGCTTACCAAATCCATGTTATTTTTTGCTGGGATAGTACATTACATGTGTATTTTTGGTACATTTGTGTTGCATTTACCAATAATTCATTTGCAATTCATGAAGTCACAAAAACGCTTCCACTTAAATAAAAGGCAAAAAAGGAAGCTCAAAGGTATAGTACTCACTAATGACATTAAGTATTATTAAATAATGTAAAGCCTTGACCTCCAAGAAGTCCCAAGAATTTTCTGGAGCTTTTCTCAAAAAGACAATTTCTAGGACTAAATAAATCATGGAACCGTCATGAATGATTAAAAACAAAACTAATTTTGATATAAAAAATTTTTTTATATCAAACTAAAATCAAAAGGATTGCCATATCCTACTAGGATTTCATAGTTTGAAAATAAAATTTTTTAATTAGGAAATCGATATAAGAAAAGTTGTAATTTTGATGTATCATTAAATTTAATATAGCCCACTTATAATAGCAAAGGTGGCTCAATATTCTTATTTGGAATATAAATTTTTGCTTGGCATCAAAATTTCTAAAAAAAAAATCAAATTGTTTTATATATATATATTTTTTTTTGTTTTTGGCCACATTTTACCATTGTACATTGTTTCAAATTTTCGACTTTTAAATTGCAATCAATTCTTTAGGTGATGCATGCCCTTTGCATGCCCTAGTTTTTAAGTATAGTCTACCTAACGCTGTCCATCGTTTCTCTCGATTCAATAAAACCTTGAGAAATATGATACATCTAAAGTCAGTTTCAACAGGTCGACAATTTTTAAAAATTACTTATATATTAATATTTACAGACCTTTTCAATAATTGTGGATATTTAAAATTTTCTCTATTAAGTGGCCATACATTTTTTTACTCCTTAAAAAATTTTAGCTTTAAAATTATTGTTTAAGAAAATATTACCCCACATGTGGTCTGCTATTTAAAATTTCATGTTATTTTTCTCCAAGGCATTTAATTGTTTATTATTAAACAAATATTTATGGATTAATTTTACGCTAAATTTATTTTAAATCATGCTTAAAAAATATTATATGCTTTACACAAGCAAACATTTCAAACACAAAAATACCCCCTTTCACAACATTCAAAAAAATTATAAATTCATTTAAAAATTTTTGCAAAATATTTTTTAAATATAGAAATCAAAGTTCACTTCACGTTTTAGTTATAACAATAATGTTTTAATATTTATACCATAAGAATATTAAAAATTTAATTTCATATGTATAAGAAACATTCTAAAATTTTTATTACCCCCAATTTTTGCAATGCATTATAAAACGCTTCAATGCAGTACGAAAATGCAAGCATCCACATTTTTAATGATCCAAAAGTCCTAAGTAGCTGACTGGCAAAAAAGGAATTTCGAACGAATGTTTAATAGGGTGGATTGGATTGATTTTGGGGGAAAAAATTAAAAAAAAAAAATATCAAAATGTATTAAAAAATCACAAAAAAAATTGTTTACCTGAAACCGGTCTCAAACTCGAAACCTTCCGACTACAAACTTTTTAAAACAAAGCATCATAATTTTTGTAAAGTAATGATTTACCAGTGGCTAGACTTTTGAGTTGTGGGTAATTATTGACTGGATAGCACTGAGAAAACACTCCTTCTCAACGTCGTTCTTTGCTAATATTCTGTAGACCTTTTTATAAACGCTGGTAAAGAGTCTTGAACAAAAGGTCTGCCAGTAGTTTATTTACAATTCCTCGGTTAGCCAGTGGTATACCAGTGCTTGAGCTTGTGTACCACTGGCCGTTTCTGACTGGGTATGTATGTCCCACACACAGTTATATATTGTATCAAATATTATTTAATATTGCTTATATGGATCAGCATATAAATAAATATGATTATATCAAATCATGTAAATTTCTATAATATGGGATTAATAAGATATAATTTGATGAGATCAAAACTCCGATACAAGCGAATCAAATTATATATTATATATTATATCTAGTTTTATATTATTTTACAATATTTGATCCAATTATGCGGAATCATTTTCAGCATATAATTATATCTGGTTGAAAAATTTTTTTTTAGCCAGGTTTAAGTAAATATGAAGAAAACTTCATAGTTTTTCCTTCAATAAAATACTTTTATAAATACACTCCGGTTCACTTATTTAAAGGCATTAAAAAATCTGTGTTCATCATCCTGTATCTTTTCTAATTTTTAACTGATTGTAGTACTATAAAATAGAATTGGAAGCTAGACAGACACCTTTAGATATAAAAAATTATGCCAATAGTGGTTTTTTACCTTTACAACTTTTTTTTTGAGCAATTTATTAAAAAAGTCCAAAACTGTGCTATTTTTTTGATTCACTTGAATAAAGGCACTTTATTATTTATTTATAATTTTTAAAGCGTTTGTTTATTACAATTTATTGCATCTTAATAATTTTACAAGTCAAAATGGCAAGAAAAAAAATTTTAAATTTATCGGAAAAAATTAAAATCGATGTTTAACGTTCTGAAGGTTATTCTAACCGCGCAATAGCTCAAAAAATTGGACGAAGCCCAACAGTTGTTGACAATTACATTAAGGACCCCGAAAGGTATGTAAAAAAATTTAAAGGAATGGTTTCATTGTCTTTATCTGCGTATGAGAGAAGAAAAATCATAAGAATTGCATCTAATTCTGCCTTATCCTTATCAAAAATAAGAGCTCAAGCCGGAGTGAAAGCGAGCAAGTCAGCAGTACGCAGAGTAATAAAGAGCTGTGAGTATCTAAAATACCTGAAATTAAAAAAAAGCCGCCACTTAATGCTCCGCGTAAGGAAAAGCGGCTTCAATTCGCAAGAGTCTACATGGTATGGGATGTGCAGCAAAGAGGTCATGTAAATGACTGGAGAACCGTAATATTTACGGATAAAGAAGTTTAATTTAGATGGGCCTAATGGCCACAACTATTATTTCCATGATCTGCGGAAAGAAAAGCGATTTTTGAACCGACATCACAGCCAGGTTTAAGTAAGGGCGGCGTTATGATGTGGGGTGCTATTACGTACTATGGCACCATCGATCTTGAATTTCAAAGTGCAAAAATGACTGGTGCAAGCTATAAAACGTTATTGGAATCGGCTTTTCCGAAGTTGAGTGAACTATTTGGTCCCATATCTTGGATATTGCAGCAGGATAATGCTCCTATACATAACACGGGAGTAGTTAAGGAGTTCATTTCAAGCCAGAATGTAAATATTCTTGATTGGCCACCCTATTCTCCTGATCTAAACATTATTGAAAATGTCTGGGGTTGGTTATCTCATAAAGTCTATGAAGGAGGAAGACAATTCGATGACAAGGAGTCACTAATTCAGGCCATTAAGGATGCTTGGAATCAAATTTCTTTGGATTACATTAATTCGCTTTATCTGTCAATGAAAACCCGTATATTTGAAGTTATTAAAAACAAAGGTTGTTGTACCCATTACTAAAATCTCTTTAATAAAGTAAAATTAATTAAAAAACAAGAAAAACCGTTCTTCATTAAATTTAATTAAAATGCCTTTATCCAAGTGAACCAAACAAAATAGCAAATTTTTTAACTTTTTTTTGATAAATTGCTCAAAAAAAGATCTTTAGGTAAGAAACTGCTGCTGCCAGAATGTTTTTTATAGCTCAAGATGTCTAGCTTCCATTTTCATTTAATAGTTCTGCAATCGGTTAAAAATTGCAAAAGATACATGCTGTGAATATGGAATTTTTAGTGCCTTTAAATAAGTGAACCGAAGTGTATTTATGAAACTGTTTCAATAAAATAATATTTAGGTGATGTTTTTTGGCACTCCATCGGGCTAAATTTTATTATCGCAGCGTGTTAGTACTGCACTAGACTAAAAAATGTTTCCTTCTTGTTCTATCTCACTTAAAATACCTTAAGACTCTACTTCTTTTACGAAAATCTACCAAAATCTGAAATGTTTCGTCTCTGTAATTATTTTTTTTTTTTTGTTAAATTTAGGACCAGTCGTCCAAACGTGTGTACCAAATTTCACTTGGCTAAGCTTAATTTTTTTTGGGAATAATAATTATTCAATTTGCTCTATCCCAGGAACTTTATTCTAAGGTCCACAAACTTCAAACATCTGCCCGATTCATTAAAATTATATTTTTATTTATTACAAAAAGTCATCTCTTTTTTACTTTTCGCAATAAGCAATGACAATTTTGGTCAAGCTAGGACCATGCGTGCTAAGTTTTTCCAAAAAAAAAGATAATTTTGTCCTTCTAAAGCATTGTCATCTGAGCCAAGTAAAATTTACCGCGCGCATCTGGAATGCGCTTTGAGATGAATCTGAACTAAAATTAAAAGAAAAAATTATTATCTAGACGTAACATTTCAGATTATGATCGGTTTTTGTTAAAAAAGGAGCGTTGGAGTTTTAAGTTATGTTAAGTGTCATGGCAAAGTACAAAATTGTTTGCATTATTTCTGCATAATTTGAAAGCAAATATTTATTATTTATATGAATCTAATCATAAAACCACTCCAAAGCTTTTTACATTAAAAACAACTTTGAATAAAATGCGTAATTTTTTTAGAAATAAAAGCTGCACAACAATTTTGTACTTAAAATAAATGGAATGAAGTTTTAGAATATGCCAGTGAGGAAAAAGTAAAAAAAATTAAATTCTTTTTGAGTTTAACATGACTGAACTTATATTTATTTCGGTGTCAAACAATGAATAATTTTTAGAAACTATTAAAAATTCAACAAAAACTGCAGCAAATGGATCGAAAGGGTTTGGCATCTACTGGCATTATTGTTACTTTTATGTGGTAGCAAAAACTTTTAAATATTACAAATATTTTGAACTTATAATTATTTCGTCCACTATATTATATCACTTTTAAATAGTAATTTTTTAATTCAAAAATCGTTCCACCCTAATATTCATACTCAAGTAAACTATTGAATTCTATATGGGAACTGTTAGAAAAAATATTGTTTGTTTTGGCTCTTTACGTTTAATTCTCACTAGGCAATTAAAAAAAAATTGGATAACAATTGCTTTTTTATTAAAAAAAAAAAATATGTTAAATATTAAATATTAAAGATTATTTTTATTAAATATAATTTGTGTAAATACATGAGAGAGAAAAAGGTTTGAGGAATATTAAATTAACTTTTATCTTACAGAAATTTTTTCTGTCGAAAAGATGACAATTTAAAACGAATTGTGATTCATTCAATAAAATAGTTTATGGAAAAATAGATAGAAATTATTATACGAACAAAAACTGACAGATTACACTGGTTTACAGCTTTACGAAAACAAAATTAAATTTAAAATTGACACTTAAACCTTTAATTTTTGGCTACTTCTTTGATTTAAATTCAAAATGATCAGATTTTAAAGAGATTTTCTCTAAAAGCCAATCAAATTTAAATTATTGAGAACCTTTTAAACTTTTCAGTTAATATTTAAACTGTTTTTGTTTAAAATCTTTTCAAAACTTTATCTACCGATCATGAGTACAGTTTCTATCAAAAACGCCGTTTAAAATTTTGCTAGAAAAAAGAAAACTTTTCAGTTGAAATTTAAACTCTTTTTGTTTAAAATCTTTTCAAAACTTCATCTACTGATCAAGAGTACAGTTTCTATCCAAAACTTCTGTTTAAAATTTTGCTAGAAAAAAGAAAACTCTTCAGTAGAAATTTAAACTCTTTTTGTTTAAAAAAACTTTTCAAAACTTCATCTACTGATCATGAGTACAGTTTCTATTCAAAACTTCTGTTTAAAATTTTGCTAGGAAAAAGAAAAGTTTACCAAAAATTTCCTTTCTTAAGTTTTTCCTACAGAAATTAAACATTTTTTAACAATTTTAAACTTTAAATTTGCTAACGAGTTGGACTTACGCTACATTGCCTAAGAATAAGAAAAGTTTTGTAGTAGTGATGATGCTGATGTTGCAGCAACAAACTTTATTCTGCTACGTGTACAACCAGATGTTTTTTTTTTATGTTGGCACGAAGCTTAAAGAACATTGAACTCTGGATTACCTTACACTATTCTGTATTATTTTTTGTGTGCATTTCCTTCAAAGTTCACCCTATTTTATTTTGTGTAATACACACACAAGTCATGTGTAATTTACGAGTCCTACTGCAATAATAGTCACACACATATGCTACATATTTATACAGTAGTAGTAAATTATAGTAAAAATATGAAAAGGATTTAAAAATGCTATAAAAAAAATTTACGATTGAATGATTTAAATAAAAATTAAATACACGTAAAATTCAAATAAAGAAATTATATTCTTGAATAATTAAAATAAGTTTCTATATCAATTTAAAATACCACACCTCGCCGGAAGAGGACTTTACTCAAAAGTGCAAACAACAAAAATCTTCTATAGCACAAAAAAATTATTGTTAATAAAATTTAAATTAAACCTTTGTTTGATTTAAAACTCATTTTCAATTAAAAGTTTAATAATATATATTAACTGTTTAATTGAAAATGAAATTGGTGCTCGCAAACTTTCCTGTTTTTATAACCGATAACACTGTACAGCAAAATCAAATTTTTTTCCAAAATTATAAGGTCCGACCTATAAATTTTGATAGAAGAGACAAAAAAAAAAGACATGTGTATCGGCGTTTTGAAAGTTTATATCTGGGTTTCATTTTAGGGGGAGGTAAAGTTTCCCCCAAATGCAAATTTTGTATTGTAAATCGGCATAGAAAATCGAGTAAAGTTTACGTGTAAAGTATATGGTAAGCAAAATTTATGTGAAATGTTATGGAGAACATTTTTGTAGAATATGTTAACCCTATATCACCTCAAGGTAAGGGTCTTTTTTGTCCTTCTTTTAAAAAAGAGCAAAAATCACCATTAAAACAGGGATTTAAGGGGTTAAAATGTTCCGCAAAAATATTCGCCGTGAAATTTTACTGTAAGTCCCTGAATACACCAAAACGGAAAATTCAATCAGAAAGTCAGAAATAAGACACAACAAAAGAGAGCTTAGGGTTAATTTCGCATTTATTAAGAATTCAATTTTAAACTACCCCCAAAAATTTAGCATGAAAAAAAAATAGTTCAAATTTAACTAAAAATCAGTAATATCTCTATTATTTTACCTTCGATAGCAAATTTGGATAGGAAGTATTCATTAATTAAATTTTTTCTTAGGTCTAGGCAATCCCACATCATTACACTATCCACTAGGGCGCGCCAAAGTTGTATGGGTAAATATTCGTTATACCTTGAAACGCACAAAGTAAGCTTTCAGAAAATGTTTCACTCAAAATTGTATCAGTGCAATATTTTTATTCAGAACTGAAAAATATTAATAAATTAAACTTTTTTAAAGCCTGGAGGTCAAATTTGGTTCATCTTTACTGAATTTGGCAATTTCTTTACTGAATTTAAAGGTTGAAAAGGCTTAATTCTTTAATTCAATTTTATAAAATGAATGAAATTTTACTCAAATTTCATTCCGAAAAAGCATTCTTAAGGAATTAATTCTTAGCTAAATCCTCAAAAGCTTTTAATAATATGAATGAATTCTATTATGAAAGAATTCTTTCTTGAATGATTCAAAATTTTCTTAATTCATTTAATAAATGAATGTTTCATTCATTTAATAAATGAATGTTTTCATTCATTTAGTGTAACGATTAACGAAATTTGTCATAATTTAACTAAAATATTTACATAAAACAAAAGAAAATTTCCTAAAATACGTCTACAACCAACAAAAAAATTTGTAATGCTTTGTTATTGCTTGTGTGGTTATCAGTGCTGCCATGTATTTTTTTCAAAAAACTGTAAGAAAAAACTGTTTTTTTAAGAAAAAACTGTTTTTTTTCTTTTAATAAAAAACAGTAGGAAAAACAGTTAATATGTGCATTTTGAATTCAATTGCATTTAATTTAAACATAAAACAACATAAAAAACATTAAACACATAACATATTTATATACACAGAAAAAAATATTTTTTTTTTGTGGACTAACTTTTAATTATACTAACAAAAAAAAAATATTTTCAAATTTATGTTGTTACAGATCACAAGTTGTGCTCTGTTATAAAACTACATTTTAATTAACAATAGGAATAATATGTTTTTTTTTATGTGTACTTGTTTAAAGTACAAAAAAAAAATATAATATAAAAAAACATATTTATATTTATATTAATTATTTAACATATAGCAAAAAATAACTACAAAATCATAAAAAAACAAAATAATTCATCACATTTTGAGATCTTACTTAATTACATAAAAATATCAGTTATACTTTTTTTGATTAAATTTGATTTTCGTTTAGTTTGATTCCACACAAAATTTTAACACAAACAAATGCTAAAAAGGGAATTAAAATGCATTGCATTCAATGTGTAGTATTATTTTTTATTGAAACATTTTGTGCAACTTTTATATTAAATTTACAAATTCAAATAAAAGAAAGTAAATCGAGCAGGTAAACTGTTAAAAACTGGAAAAACTGGAAAAAAAAAGGGTGAAATTAAACAAAAACTGTTTTTTTTCATGAAAAACTGGAAAACTGTAACGCATCCTAAAAAACTCTAAAAAACAGTTAAAACTGGCAATATGGTAACACTGGTGGTTATATGAGTATGTCTTAATTTGTGTGTTTATGTTAAACTTCTTTTTATTAAATGAATGATACCAACATTCCTTCATTCAATTAGTAAAATGTTGAATGAACATATAATTGAATTTATTTAAGTAAGTACTTTATTCAATACCAATTAAAACTTTTAAATGAAGCTAGGGAATGAATTATCGGAATGATATATAACATTTTTTTTTTAATTCTGAATTAAATTTGTTGTGAATTAAGCTCAAATTTAATTAATTCTTTCGAAGCTCTGATTAAATTAGAGCAATAGTTTTAATTTTTTCAAAACACTACCATAAGTGTACCTATAAACGATACATTTTAAGTTAAATGCTTATTTGAATGCTGGTTTGCTGTAATAATTGCTAATTTTTACCAAATAAGCGGTAAACGTAAGAAAGTTTCACGTATACGTCATACTTGGGACTTTTTCATTGGCATTGCAATTTAATTAGCAGTACTTATGGTCAATGCCAAAAAATGTCATTACCATTCTAATGCCAATGTATTTTTTATTGATTGGCATTCATTAGATCAATTTTAATGAAATGGCAACAATGACTAAAACAACCAATTGTAATTGAAGAAAAAAAAAATTGTTTAAAAAAGTGTTTTGTTTTGGAAAAAAGTGACAAAATCGTCAAATTTAAGTCCTAGCTTTAAGGTATTCGTTATTTTATTCAAGTTTTATTACGTATTCACTACTCAGTATTGTGTGGTATCTTTTTCACTAACCATGATGGATCGACTTTTGTTAATATATATTTGATATAATAGCGAATATTTATTAAATAAGTACGCAAATGTTGGAGTTTCATCTAAATTTTTAAATAATTTCTTTTTTGTAGATAATTGTATCAAACAATTACAACAATCAATTATTTATACCACCTATAATATTTATACCACCTATATCCGACCGAAAATGGAATACAACTCCCATATATGGGCAGGGGCTTCAAAGTCTATTTTGGAGCTTCTGGACCGTGTTCAAAGGAGGGCGTCGGCGCTCATCAATGACGAGAGGGTATCAAGCTCTATTGACTCATTGGAGCATCGTCGGAATGTGGGTTGTGTAACATTGTTCTATCGATATTACCATGGAAATTGTTCTGCTGAGATAAGTGAACTTATCCCCAGGGCCCGTATTTTCATTCAAAACACTCGCTTATCTAGCAGAGCTCATCCGTTTGTAGTCGATTGTCAAGTGAACCGCACAACGCATTACAGGGAAAATTCGTTCATCAGCCGTACTAGCCGTATGTGGAATAAACTCCCCGCGGAGGTCTTCGCTGTCACTTACAATGTAGCGAAATTCAAATCAAATATTCACAAACACTACTCCCTCTTTCCTCCTTCCCATAACCTTATTTTCTGATATCAACACAATGGATTGCATTATAGGGGGCATCCCCAGAGTGTTGGTCTAACGAAAAAAAAAAAAAAAATTGTCTGGTAAACGCATTTGAATTGATCCATTCCAATTAAAACTAAATTTCATTGGCAATTTTGTAATTGTAATTTTTGCAATTGTGATGCCACAAAATTTAATTAGCATTTACATAAATATATGTCAATTAAATCATTAATTAATTAGTCCATTAACTAGTCCTAAGTATGGTATACGTCTAAAAAAAACTTCGATTTGTTTTTTTGTTTTTTTGTTTTTTTTATAGGATTTTTAATATTAAAAAAAATTATACATATTGGCATTTAAAACAGACCTTTATTCTAGTGGATATAATAGCACTAAAATTCCTATAAGATACAGACAAAATTGTGGAAAAAAAACGCTATGGAAAAAAGTCGCCAAAATTTTAAAAATTTAAAACCTTATCTCGAAAACATTTTAAATATTTGACATTTTCTTTTTTAATTTCGGAAATTTTTTGAATCTTGTTATTTTTTTAATTTTTAGCGATTTATTTCGGTTTTGGGGTTTTTAATTTTGCCATTTCTTACAATTTAAGTTTTTTTCTAATTTAGCGTTTTTTTAATTTAAAGGTTTTTTTTTTTTAAATTTTGGCGTTTTTTCTGAACTTTGTGTGCTTTAAATGTTAGCAATTTTTTCAACGTAAGAGAATTTTTTTGCAATTTTAGCTACTTTTTTTTTAAATTTTTTTCGTGATTATTTTGTGTTTTTTCTTAAAATTTTGCAATTTTTTTTTTCAATTTTGTTGATTTTTTATATTTTTTCTCTTTCTTGTCATAATGGGTTATAAAAATTGGAAATTTGTGTATACCAAATTAATTTTCTATTAAAACTATATTATATATTATTAAACTTTTATTTGAAAATGAGTTTGAAATCAAACAAAAGTTTAATTGAAATTTTATTGACAACAATTTTTCTAGCAGTAATTTTGGCCATAAGTTGTTTTTTCTTATCTCGTATTGCAAAAATGTAAAATTTGAAGTTTGCAAATTTAGAACAGATTTTTGCAAAAAGTGCTTGACTGAATATTTTGATTTTTATTGAAAAATTGTTTTGAGACAACCCAAATACATAATCAAGAAAAATAATTTTGATGTTCACTCTTTGGGTTAAATCATCTTCCGGCGAGGCGTGGATATTCTTGATGTATTAAATATTTTTTTATATGAATTTAACCCTCTAACAGGTAAGGCTGCCTCAGGGTAGCCTTCATAAAATTTACCACAAATGCGTTTTATATATTTTGCGAAGAAATTTTTCGTGTGCCATCCACGGTTTTCGTAAAATTTAAAAACTAATTATTTTTAAAAAATATAGTTTTCAAAAATCTAAAAAACCTAAATGGGTTTTTTGACTAAAAACTCTTTATAGTAAAATATAAGTAAGATTGAATCTTTATCTTTAATAAAATAAGTCCTTACAAGTTTGATATAGTTTTTATTAAAAATAAAAATTATGTTTTTTTTTATTTGTATAAAAATTATATCAAACTTGTATTAAAGACAAAGTACAGTCTAGTTTGCTCCCCCTGTTTTTGTTTATAGACAAAACAAAAAAATAAAAAGGAGAAAAAAACAAAAAACAAAAACGTGTATTGAATATCCACCAAAGGTGGACCTTGCACATAAAAAACAAGTTTTCAATTTATTTTTTGATCAATGGTGATAATATTTTACTTCGAGCTCATATATATATTAGTTCTCATGTAGTGAGTAAACTAGTTTCTATGAATGTTTGATGTTTGGCATGGGATTGTTACCTCTTTCAAAACGTGTTCTGATGATGGGAACCTAGAAAATTCCCGAAATAATAAATTTGAGAACAAAAAAACTCTATAGATTATTTGTTAGCACAATATCCTAATAAAGAAATATAGAGTATGGCCACGAACTTGAATAATTTTCATTTTCAATAAGTCCTTACTTTAGTCCAAGGACTCACAGGATTTTATCAGGATTCCTCTAAAGGACATCGTCTTAACTTATAAACAAAAAGACGGATTTTTATGTAATTTTGCAGAAAGAAGATATTAAGTATTAATAGCAAAGCGTTGAAGTTTGAACAATATAAATTGAAGTTTAGATACTTTTTCGCTTAATTTCGCTTTTTCCAAAAAGCGAAAATCCCGATATCTTCTTAAATAGGAGCAGAAAAAAAATAGTTTTTCGATCGTGACATATCTTGTTAAGAGATATACTTTATATGCTTTAGTTTTCAAAATGCACCCTAAAATATTTTGGCTCATATCGCCTAAATTAGACAACGCTAAACAATTTTGTTGAAGAACTTATTATTTGTTTTTAGAGTGGAGCACATGGTATGAATTTCGTTGCAAAACATCGTTTGCCAGTTAGAGGGTTAAAAATACAAATTTAAAAACAATAATTTTTATTTTAAAATATCATGTTAAATATAAAACGTTTATTTGTGTATCTGTTATGACAGAAGTTCCTTTTTGAATAACAAACGTCCTAAGCAAGGTCATTCGGCTATAAAAACCGGAATTTTCGTGATGCTGTGTATTTTTTTTTTTACAACAGACTTTTTTTTAAACAGCAGAGTGAAGAGAAAATATCTTTTCATAACTAAGAGTCAGTCAGATATATATACATAAGAATGACGCACTCCAAGACAAATCAGCCATGCATCCATATAACCAACCAACCAACCAACCTAACATCCATCCAGCCAGCCAGCCAACCAGTTGTAAACTTGGCATAAACATGTTTTTTATATCATTGCGTTTACCTTTTCTTTGCTTTGCTTTTTCTTTTTAACGGCCAATGTCCTCTTATTTTAAAATTCAGATTTAGCATTTAAAACAGCAGATTGTTGCAAATTAAATTTAAATTTTTTCTTCTGTTTGCAAAACAATCTCTTTATAAGTTGAGGTATTTAAAGAAAAATTGAGTTTAAATTGTATTAGAAGAAATGGCTTTAAGTCATATTATCCTCCTAGTTATGACAGCTTTGATTGACTGTGCGTTTATGATGGATTTTGCAAATTAGAGCTTCTCAATTTATTTTTTATTTTTGCTACTTTACAACTTTACAAAACTTCAGGGGATTTGATTTTTTTTTTTTTTTTGCAAATTACCGTTTTAAACAAGTTAAATAGGAAATTGAATAGAAAAATATAAATATACTTAATCTGTTATGAGTTTTGAGGCATAAATTTGATGGATAGATACTTAAAATTTCAAAGTAGAGA
This sequence comes from Delia radicum, assembly GCA_021234595.1. Lineage (NCBI taxonomy): Eukaryota > Metazoa > Arthropoda > Insecta > Diptera > Anthomyiidae > Delia > Delia radicum. The sequence continues at coordinate 120,016,920 of CM037854.1, forward strand.
TTTTGAATAAAAAAGCCGACACATTTTTTTCAAAGCCATCAACCGCTTTTGCGCTAATAAAAAAGATAAAATTTAAATTTATTTGTGTTCCAAAATTGGGGAAGTTACAGCATATTTCACATATTACAGCATATTTGCTTAGGATTAATTCATTTTTTATGGGGTTGGAAGAGGTTTGAGGATTTTTTCCCAAAATTCGGGGTTTCTGGAGGTTTTCTGTATTACACTTATAACTTGGTCAATAACTAAAATTTTCTTAGCTTCTGAGTCAACATTTTAAAGCAAAATGTCCAAGCTTTATTTTAATATGCATAAACCATAAGTTTCGGCAATGCTTTTATATATTTACGTACAGTACCGTTTATTACTTTTTTCGTAATTTTTGCATACATTTTGAAAATAATGCTTAAATTCTACATTATTTTGAGAAACAATTTTTGAATTTGCTATTACCGTTCTAGAGTTATACCCTTTTAAAGCTTTGTGAAATATGCTGCGGTGGACCAAAACTGTTCTAAAAAAGATCATAAATATTTTTCTCATAATATGCTCTACACAACGAAACTTTTGAGCACTATTTCGATCAAAAGTAGGAGAACTTTTTTTGAACAAAACATACGATTTTTTATATCTTAAAAAGTGTGTCGGAACCTAAAAGTACCCACCAAAAACATTTTTGTTCTATTTTTCGTTTTCAGCTCTTCAATACGCTTAGTTTGAGTGCTATTACTCACTCGAATAGGTAAAAACACCCTCTGTCGGGACACCCTAATGAACATGTTCTTAATTCCCCACGATTCGTTGAAATCGTTAAAGTATAATATATAAAATATTGCAGTTTTCTTAAAATTGAAGCAATTTTTACACATAGTATGACCTCAAAAAATGCTTATTCAATTAACAGTTTATAATTCACAATTCCTTTTTAGTCAAATTAATTGTTTGCTTATATAAATGCACAATGTTATTGCAACTATAATAATTTACATTGGGTTACGAATAAATATATAAATCATGCAATACAAAAATAAAGTTGAAACTTTATATGCCTGTTTCGTTGTTAAGTGCTTTTAGGCGAAACCTATACGCATTTATGAACTAATTAATAAGTATTAAGATTTCGTACATTTGCAAATTTTTAATGAACTTTTTTTTTTTAAATATAAAATAATATGTATGAACTTTTGCATAAAATTAATGGAAAAGTTCTTATATTACACAGGTCAACAGCAAAAAAAGGCTTGACTAACCACTATATAGATTTGATGCATCATGGCTGCCTAAGTACAAAAATGGTAAAATTTTTCAATTGTATGGATAATTTTTTTTTAAAAAAATTTTTTTTTAAAATGGACAATATTTTGAGCCATTTCTCCACTTATGTTGTCATAACTCAAAAACAACTAGTCCGATTTTGTCAAATTAAATTTACAAAAATTAAGGTTTACAATATCTTTATAGAACGTGTACAAATTTTTTTAATGCGATCAATAGTTTCAAAGTTATGAAACAAATTGTTAGCAAAAAAAAAAAAAAATGCTAAAAAAAAAAAAAAAATTGAAAAACAAAAATCTGGAAAAAATCGAAAACTGCAAAAAATATTACTTTTTATTTTTTTGTAGTAAAGCTACATATCATGCGAATTAAACTAGATATGGATCATAAAAATCGATGCATGCTTTACATTTTTATTTACAATTAATTGAAGGTATCGCATATTTACAAGCACTGTAGAAAATTGTACCTACATAATGAAAATGCAGAACATAAAAACTCAGGTGCATTTTACGACACGCATTTTGGCAAAACCCCTTTGGGAAAAACCTCTATGACATTTTTATGATTCTAATAATTAAAAAAAAATAAGTAATAAACAAAAGATTGTTTAATTTTTACGATTGCGGTAGGATAGTAATAAAACGCTCATAAATGTGCGTGTACGCTGAAGTGCTCTTATTTTCCGTTAGCTACCTGTAACGGATAATTTTTTTTTTTCATAAAAGTCCTTAATGTTTTTTAGGATTCTTGGGAATAATAAAAAATTTGCAGCACACACAAACTGTATCCACACAAAGGGTTATCCCAAATTATAGTATCAGTATTTATAAGATCTCCTTGACCCTTTTTATTTCATTCAAGAAGTGTTTGCGATAACGCAAACATCATTTAATACCTACACAAAAATTAGAGTCATACAGCTTAGAAGTTAAAAACAATTTTCAAATATTAATAAAAATGAGCCAGAAAGCCAGAACATTTTCATGTAAAAACGATCCAGATTTATTTTGTTATGTGTGCGGCCAATATATCACCGGGAAAAAACGGAAGTGGTTCTTAACTTCATTGCAAAAGTCATATCAAGATTGCTATAATATCTATCCGCACAATTTGAACCAGCATTGGACACCGAGTACTATATGCATTCCATGTCGATTGAATTTATCTATGAAGTCTTCTAACGTAAAGTAAGTATAAATTAATAGATTTGGAATATTTTATAATTACAATATTTCTTAATTAAAATTTGAATTCTTCATATTCCTGATTTCAATTTTTTTTTTCATTTTACAGACGACACTTGGAAATTTTGAAGCCTATGCTATGGAGAGAAACAGCGAACCACGCATCCGAGTGTTATTTTTGTTTAAGTACAAAAAGCATATTTGATGGCCCACAAATTCGCAAATTGGTGAACGATACTGAATTTGGCAGTTCAATGTCAGAAATTGAGAAGAATGCATGGGATTCGTTTGTATGGGTTATTCAAAATTTCTTAGGAAATAACAAGGGTGATGATTACGTTGCGCACGTTGAAGAGATGTTAACTCACTTCCAGAATCTTGGATGCAACATGAGCATCAAATTACACTACCTGCACAGTCACTTAGATCGTTTTCCTGAAAATCTAGGAGACTTGAGTGAAGAACAGGGCGAACGATTCCACCAAGATATCCGGACAATGGAGGAACGATACCAGGGTCGCTGGGATGCACACATGATGGCTGATTTTTGCTGGAGTATTCAGAGTAACACTTCGTTATTCAACAATAGTAGAAAATCGACTAAAAGAAAATTTCAGAGTTTGTAGTTTATAATACATATTTATTTATTTATTTTCTTGTTTTATTTATTATAATAAATGTGAATAATAAAATATAAATTTTCTACTATTTAATTTATTTATTTATTTACATTTAAGCTCATCCAACACAAATGTCTTTCCGAAGAATAGAATCAGTATATTCTAGGTAGGGTTTTGCCAAAAAATACACGAATGTTACTATGTAATGCATTTTTGATGTGAAAATTTGTACATAGCATGGGGAAAATGTTTTCAAAATTCAATCAATCGAAAGAAGAACATTAACTACTCAATTTTATGTATATCAGACAAAAAACTAAAATTTGGTGAAAATGAGCGAATTCACTTAATTGTGAATAAATTCGAAAAAAATCAATCGATTTTTATGAACGATATCTCATTTTGTTCCTATTACATGTGGCTTTGCGATAAAGCAATAAATCTGAACGATTTTTGCCGTTTTCGATTTTTTATGATTTTTTTTAACCAAAAAAATTTGCTATTTTCACGTAAAAAAAATATTTTTTCCCTCAATTTTTTATTATAACTCCAAAACTACTGAGCCGATTGAAACGCAATATATTAACGGATTAAAGGCTATGTAAATTTCAGTTTTTCTAAATTTATTTGAATAATATCGGACTAATTTTTTTTTAGTTATCATTAATTATGTGGAGACACGTCTAAAAAAATTTATAATTTTAATTAAAAATTTTTTAAAAAAAAACCTCTCCATAGAATTTCAAAATTGAACCATATTTGTACTACTGGGACCACAATACATCAAAATTGTATAGTGGTTTTCAAAGCCCCTAAAATTTTTTCAAAATTGTTGCCTTGTGTTATTAGTACATTTGCAAATTTTTCGTAAAATATTCATAAATTGTATAAAGTTTTTTCTGTGTAGCCGAGTAATCAAAAATTATATATGGTCTTATGTTTTTTCATCTTAAAATTTATTATAATGTGTGATTATATATGACGTCATTCATGGCCACATCTTATTATATGTTTCTTATGGTAGATCTATTTTAATATATAATACATTCTCATAATGTAATGTAATCATATATGGTGATCTATAAGCTATATAATTTAAGATGTTATAATATATACTGTCTTATAAAAAATATTTTTGTGTGTGATATAAGATATGCTTATATATGGTGCCATATGTATAATGCATTTCATGATATAATTATATATGATATTAAATGATGTTAGATATAATTATGTAAGATTCCATATATGACAAAAGTTTAACAATTTAGTTTGAGATATGATTATATATGGTCCAACATCATTAACATTTTGTATACATATACATTATTATATATGCGCAGATATCTAAATTATTATTCTTTAAATTTTTTTTTAATGTTATTAAAAATAATATATGTCGTGGGTAAGTAAGTAAATCGAATTTAATCTCAAAATATCTCATTGGATCCACCAAAAATTACTTATCTTTTTGGATCTAAATATATCCAAGTATATATAAAATGAATCCCATGGGATATTTTGGGATTCATCAGAATCTTAAATTAGATATTTTTGGATACCCAAATTTTGATATAAATTTTTATTTTATTTAATCCAGTAATACATTTGAGGGATCTCATCGGATATTACTGGATACCCCAATTTTGATATAAACTTGGATAAGAATAAATATCGATCTTAATCAAATGAGAAATTACTTATCTTCTTGGATCTAATTATATCCAAGTAGATATAAAATTAATCGCATGGGATATTTTGGGATCCATCAGGATATTAAATTAGATATTTTTGGATACACCAATTTTGATATAAATTTTTATTTTATATAATCCAGTAATACATTTGAGGGATCTAATCGGATATTACTGGATACCCCCAATTTTGATATAAACTTGGATAAGAATAAATATCGATCAAAATCAAATGAGAACAGATTTTGTATTTGATAAAAATCCGTAAAACACGTCAAATATAAAAACGTTTGTGTCTTCTAAGGTCGATAGGCATCGTAAAAGTCTAATTACTTTAAAATTTTAGGGAAATATTAATTTTTTGTTAATGTAAACAAAAAATTGCGTCGAACTTCAAAAAGGTTTATGCGTGAACTTTTTTGAAAACCGCCAAAAAATAATAATGCGTTTCTTTATATTTTTGTATAAACCATACGCCTAGGATAGCTAAAATTTGATAATTGCAGAAAACGTCAAATATTAAAACCCTACAATAGATTTATAAGTTTATCGGTGAAAGGTCATAACGACCACGGATTATCTTAATTTCCGTTTTAGGGGTTATATATTATGACCGATATTTTTCGGTCTATAAATATAGTATATTTTAATAGGTTCAAAATACTATTTTTTTCAAAAGATTCAAAACACTTCTTTGAAAAACGGCCTTAGTACCAATGGGGAATATGTCCATTTTCAACTGGGGATTGTGGCCAAATTCGTGATAGCCATAGTACCAATTTTAATTTCGAGATTCTGATATAATGTTATTATGCTGAAACATGTTTTTTTTGTGCATTGTAGTGATTAATGGATGAGATATTTATCCTTTTCGAAACAACTGACGAATTCTGTCATCAATTTGTTAGAGCATATTTTGCTCTTAATAGCATATTTTTGCACACTTTTAGAGCATATTTTTTTGTTATAGAAAAATTATTTTTTTTTTCAATAAAAAAATTTCCAAAAATTTGTTCTAAATATTTTCTGGAGTTTGCAAAACCGATTTCGGAAAGTTAATCAATTTTCCCAAATTTAAATTTCCTGTTTTGAGACTGTACCCATTTTGGGTACGTACTTTTGTTAGCAATTTAAATAATCTTAACAAAAGTTACACCAACTGTACTGAAATATAAGTTTTAAAATACACTAAGATACAATTCTGTAATGGCTACTAAAAATGTTGCCGTTATTACGGGAAATTTACCTATTTCGAACCAAGCGGTATTTTTTTTTTGCTAAACTTAGCAGCAAATGTCTGTAGTAAAATGAAATTAGTAGAAATAATTAGTAACCGTTACTGAATTTTTGGAAACTTTCAGTGAACAGCAATTTAAAATTAATTTGCTAATATCAGCAAAAAATTTTACTAAATATTAGTACATCCAATAGAACTTTACAGAACAAAAATTGAAAATTTAAAATAAAAGTACTTTGTTTTTCAATTGTTTACACTTTTTTTTGCTAATAGATGGACATTGCTCTAATTTTAACTGCCCATGTATTTATTTTGGGAATTCAATAAATATATATCAAGAAATGTTTTACTTTTAAATTTTAAAAATTAAAACCAAAAGTTTATTTTTCGATCTTTTACCATACATTATGATGTGAGCAAGATTATTCGAGTTCAAGATCATTTGTTTTTTGTTAAACAAAAAACCGTGCAATATTTATTTATTACTCAAAAAATTTTTTGCCCGCTTTCTTATAGCAGTTTAAATTTTAAAAATTAAAACCAAAAGTTTATTTTTCGATCTTTTATCATACATTATGATGTGAGCAAGATTATTCGAGTTCAAGATCATTTGTTTTTTGCCCGCTTTCTTATAGCAGATAGCGGGCAAAAACTGCTATAAGAAAGCGGGCAAAAACTTTTTTGAGTAATAAATAAATATTGCACGGTTTTTTGTTTAACAAAAAACAAATGATCTTGAACTCGAATAATTTTGCTCACATCATAATGTATATCAATAAATATATATCAGCAATCGGACTTGGCAAAAAAACCGCACCGGGATATTGAAAATTTAGATATTAAAATGCGGATAACTTATTTACTTTAAGAGATAACTTACATGAGTAAGCGTATTTACTGTTGGAAATTACAAGCTGACTACAATAATATTTCATTTATTAAAATCGGTTGGCAAGTTCTCAAAGTTTTTGAATACCCGAGGTTTACTACTTATGGCTCTAGTGGGCCCTTCCTTGTAACTTAAGTTTGATTACGCTTGTGTGAAGTATCATGGCAATCCGAGTAGCCAATCAGAAATGGCAGAATTATTTACAAAATGTTTGTGAAACACTCCACTGTGCATTGTGAGTGTTTAAAATAAACACATTTTAAATATAATGTAAAAAATATTATTTTAACTTAATTATTTATGAATTGGTCTCAATAACTCAAAACACTTTGCTTAACTTTTTGATATTTCAAAGTTAAATTTTCCAAATGAACCTGGGACAGAAATTTCATTCGCTAAAAATGCGTGTATACACTTAGAATACTATGTAGGTAAAGACCACTGCAAATGTAGTTAAAAACAAATGAAATTTCACTTAAAGAAAGGACGACTTACATTACAGTAAATTCAACTAACATTGTCATTTGTTTTGTAATGTTCAAAAAATGACTAACAATTGTAGTAAAAATGAACCACATGGTAGTAAAAAATAAACGAACATTTATTTTTTTAATTACAAAAAACTACTGTAAAAAATGTGGGCTGTTTTTTAAATGAACTACAAAAATTTTAATTTTTTCTACAAATGACTGACATTTACATTAAAAATAAAGAAACTGTATTACAACCCAAACAACTACATATTTTTAAAGCAGAAGTTTCCTGAGTGTATGAAAAATCTTAATATATGCACTTAATTTTTTTTTTTAAATTTTATTAAAAACCAGGGACGTAACAGTTATAACTTTTATTCAAAAAATCTAGTTTATATTTTATATTTTTGTGTTTTAAACTTTAAAATATTTGTCTATTGGCCATGATTAATTTTTATTTAATACTCAAACAAAATATTTTCAAAACAATAATTTTTTTTATTATGAATTCTCTTTTTAGTTATTTAGTAACTTTTTTGCTTTAATCACAAAATAATCGTTAAAAATTATAATCAAGTGAATTGAGTCAGTATTTATAGGAAAGATATTGATCGGGCAAATAACTATGAAATAATTTTTTGGTAAGAATTCAAAATCAAACAATATTAAATAAGTTTTTGATTTTTATGTTAAAAATTAAAATAAAAGTTATGCAAAGATTTTTTAAAAATATGAATAAATAACAAGCATTATCAGATCACAAAATAAAAATCCAAAAAAATAAAAGTTTTTGCGAAATTGTGTGTCTTTTTAATTTCAAATGATATTTTAACTTGAGAGCAATTGCAAAATAAAATTTTTCCTTTCTATTTTTGGTGACTTTTTTTAAAAAAAAAAATTAACAGCTTTTTTGCGTCTCTGTTAAAAACATAACAAAAAAAAAAAACAAATAAAGTTTTAACAGCGAGCATGTAGTTTGAAGAGAATCCAAGCCGCTTAGGCCGTTCCAAGTGTTTTATCAAATTGTAGAGTTGGGATTAATCGTTCATTTTGGTGACTCGGTCATTATTGTTCAATTCGAGTCAGTGAACTAGTTCGTTCAAATCGTTCAATAGTTCTTTTTTGCTTTGACTTGTGACTGATCTGCGTGTGGTGAACTGTGTCGTTCGTTTGAGAGTTATTACGCACTATTCATGATTTACGAGTTTTTTCACAAATTTTACTGTACATAGACAAAATTTGCAACTTTTCCAACAAAATTTTTTTTATTTTGTGTAACAAAGATTTTATTTGTATGACTATAATTTTTTTTCCTAATTTGAAAGAATATTATTAGTGTTTTCTAAAAAAAAATAATTGCTCTTGCAAGCAATTTGATTAAACGAAATTAATGATTGAACGAAATAAACGATTGAACGACAAGATCGAATATTGGTGAACGAATCATATCGTTCAATTGAGTGAGTCGTTCAATTGAACTAGTTCGTTCATGAATGACACAACTCTATCAAATTGTATATGCAAACTGCGATTAATACACAAAGTTGGCTGGTTTTTTATTAATTGTATTAATTGCAAAACATATGCAGAGAATATATTAAATAGTATAAATTAACTTTAAAATTTAATTAAAATGGATGAATTTTCGACTTTTGTAAACATTTTAAAAGTCGGCTGTCCGACGTCTTTTCGACTCTTTTCCAAGTAAATGTCGAAAGCCAAAAGCTAAATTTTTCTCTGTGTGTATAAATCGACTAATCGACTTTTTGGAAATCGACTTTCTTCTGATGAAAAAGTCGAAGAGTCGACTTTATTCTAATGAGAAAGTCGACTTCCAAAAAGTCGATTAGTCGTTTTATACACACAGAGAAAAATTTAGCTTTTTGTCCACTGAAATTTAGTTACTAGGACTCAAATTCTGTTATTACGAATTTCAGTAGTTTGGTACAACTGAACATTAGTGTTCACAACAAAGTTCGGTTAATTCAACAGAATTTTAGTTCCAATACCCAAAATATTCAGAAATCCAATGTAAATATCATTGTACACAGAGAAAATTATCAACCTAAAATATCTAATTAAAGATTTGATTTGAATTTTATTTTTTTCTAAACAAATATTTAATTGAATCAAGTTTATATTTTAATTGAATTTTAAATATATAAAAACATATTTTATTTTAGACGTAATTCTCAAATTATTTTTTCATACACTGTATGCATAAATAGAAAATTTTCAGTATAAAATACCAAATACATTTGAAGTTAACAAACAAAACAAGCACGCACACAAATAGACTCAGCATTGCAAAAAACACACATACCAACGTATAGACCACACACTTTTTTTGTGAGTATCATATTTGTTTTTTGGTAGAAGCTATTTATAACTTTTTTTCCTTCTTAATTTTAATAAAAGGTTTAATTGATAGTATCATTGCCGTGATAGCTGCAAAATCAATTAAAATATTAATTGATTCAATAAATTTTTTAATTGAAACCCGTTTTTAGCTTTTTCTGTGTACTAACTGAATCTATAAATTGTTACCATTAAAATACACTTTTCACTTCAGTTGGCACTTTATTTCTCTGTGTGTAGAACTCTATGTCTGCCATATTTAAAAGCAAACAAAAATCATGATGTAGATAAAAAAGTGTTCGGTTTGACATGGAATGACTCATATCTTAAATCTTACGAGAAATAAACCATATAAAATTTTTGTTTTTAATATCTTTTTTTTTACAAAATTTATACTTACGATTAAATGAATATTTTATAAACACAAAAATCATCAAAATTTACCTGCAAAGATAGAAAAAGAAAAATAAATTTTAGTATAACAAAAAATCATAAACAAACTTCAAAAATAGTATTTAATTACAAAAATGTTGTATTGTATATTTCTTCCATCATCCCAGACTTATGCTGTCATTTCTAGGAAATCAACATAATCTTCTCTAATGATGGCATAGAAATATACTCGTATTATTAGTAAAGAATCATAAATATCTATAGGTTAAAAAACAAGCGTTTTCTAAAATACAGACATTGAAATTTTAGTTTTGAAAACATTCCCTTAATTTCTAGGAATTATTTGTTTAAAATTTACGTTACTATTTTGGTTTGTTTTTCTTTGAGATTCTATGTCCAGTCACAAAACAAAAACAATCTTATGAATTTCAAAGTTTTTTTTTTTAAAGTTTTAAAAACAGACGGTTGTTTAAGTTTTGAATTGTATTGAATTTTTAGCTTAATCCAACTTTTTTTTTTTATTCGTCTGTGTCTATCTTGAGGACGTTATTTCTTTTCTATAACACAAGTTAAGCAACAATTGTCTATTAGCATCTTTATCTTCTTATATTCCATTCATGTTCTCATTTTTATTATTTTCAAAAATTCCGCGAATTTTTAAGCGGATCTTTTAGTTTTATAAATATATCAAAATATCATTATACACTGCGTTGCAAAACTATAATTACACATTAATTTCACTAAATTTCGTAAGTTGAAAAAAAGTAGAAGAGTTTTAACCAGCATAAATGTAAAACCAGTGGAAAATTAATAATATTTAACAAAAAAAAAAAAAAACAATTCACTTATTTTCTTGTTTACTATTTAAAAAGGAATAACAAAATCAATTTGAGTTTCATAACTACACTTAGAATACTATGTAGGTAAAAGACCACTACAAATGTAGTTAAAAACAAATAGAATTTCACTTAAAGAAAGGACGACTTACATTTCACTAAATTTAACTTACATTGTCATTTGTTTTTGATGTTTAGAAAATTATTAACAATTTTAGTAAAAATGAATCACATATTAGTAATAACTAAACAAACATTAATTTTTTTATTTTTTTAAATAAAAAAAGGAACTGAAAAAAATTAATGTAAAATCATAAAACAGTCATTTGATGTGGTTTGTTTTTTAAATGAACTACAAGGTGAGTAAAAATTTAATTTGTTCTACAAATGACTGACATTTACATTAAAAATAAAGAAACTGTATAACAATCCAAACAACTACATATTTTTAAAGCAGAAGTTCCCTGAGTGTATAAATACACTTAAGTTTATATATCAAAATTTACAAAAATTTAAGAAAAATATTTTAAAGCAGCAGTTTTAAAAATAAGTGAAACCTCCTTTTATTTTAATCAACTCGAAAATTCTATAAGACACACTGTCTACCAGATTTATTCGAAGTTCGTCCTTTATAGACCTCCACGCATTAATAACTGCTTCCTCTAGATGAAAAACGCTTTAATATTGACTGTTTTCTACGTAAACTCGACGGGTTAATAGTATCCAAATATTCTCAATGAGGGTTTGATCCGAAGAATATGCAGACCATTCCAATACTTTTATATTTTGTGATGTACTGAGTCCATTGTCTTGTTAGAAAATGAATTCTTCTTCGTTGATATTTTCAATAAATGTCACCAATTTCTCTTCTAATACTGTAATATACTCAGAAGAATTCATGCTGGTGCTTGGAAATGCCAAATCAACTATACCGTCGAAACAAAAAGCTCCCCAAACCATTTTGGATCTGCCTGCGAAATTTCTTTTTGACAAATATCGTGGTTCCTTACGTATGTCTCTCCTTATAGATGTTAAATCCATGTGGACCATCAAGATTCAAATTTGTTTCATCAGAAAAAATCAACTTTAAAAGAAGTTTATGTTTAAACAGTCCTACCAACAACAGCGAATGGGTTTGTAAACTCCTTTTAACGAATTCAAGTCGAGCAGTTTTGTGGCGGGGTAATAACCTCGGCAATTCTGTGATATATGATTTTGGGGTACGTCACGAAACTGGTGAAACCGAAATTGTGGTGTACCAAAAAGTGTTAATTTGGGTGAAATGACCAATCACGTAACTATAGTTATGGTGACAAAACATTCACTGGTTGCTACCAGATATATCATGTAACTAGAGAAAAAGTAATATAACATCAAAGTGTACTGAAGCAACTAGGGCCGTTGCAGTTGAAGTTGTCACTGGGCGTTGAACTGGTACAAACCTGTAAGCAGTGGATGAAAACATGACAAAGGATTCAGTCCCTTGATTGCTACAAAGCAGACATAACACTGAAAGAATTATATCTGAAATGACTTTGTGTAGAAAAAATAAACTTATTTTAAAATTGATTTTTGTTGTGCATTTTCGAAGGGTTTTTGAACAGGTGCTTTGACACACTGTTTTGGGTAATTTCAGCGACTGGTTCCGGACGGGCTATTTATCAACTCGTACATAATATGACACAAGGTGAATAACAAGGTGCAGGTTACTTGCTAATTACTTTTCGAATGCCCGGCGACATGTTTCCCTTACACCAGAGCAGTGGTACGTCACAAAACTATTTGATTCAAACTACCCCTGTAATAGCACACATTGCGCTTAATATGTGACTAGTTTTCCATCAAAAATGTTTTTCCAGGTCTACGATACGTATACCTACACCAGTCACGTGATAATTATTTTCCTACTGGATATGTTGCATATCGCATAAATTCTTAAAAATATCCTACTTCAACACTACTCGTCCCGTAGCTTATTCATTTGAGTCGGTACGGTGATAGGTTACATTAGTCAATTTATTCGCCTCGTCACAAGGTGCTCCAAAAGTAGCAATTGCCACCTCCTATGACAAGCCCATGTTAAAAATACCGGTCACTTTCATATAGCAGAACCTAAACTAGGACAGGTTCATTCACACAAAGTTATAGTCACGTGACCAGGATTACACAATTTTTCTCTTAAATCAATTAAGTAATCTCTTAAAATTTACGCAATAATATATCATCCAGGCAGAAAAATGCAATGGGCACAGTTTGTAATATTCGAAACAATAGCAAAAATCATTTGTAATTATAGTTATGCAACGCAGTGTATGGAAGTTGTAGGTTATGACTTGCAAGGGAAGTATTCCGACCCGAACTCGCATGAACTTTGGATATGTTGAAAAGGAGCAAAAAAAGGAGACACGTATTTTGTTAGCTGTCCAAAAATCACACGTTTAAGGGTTAAAAAGTAGGGTTAACAATTAAATTGTTTTTTATTTGTACGAACACTAAATTTATTTGTACGCAGGGTTAAAGTACTCAAGAAAACAAAAATGTTAATACCCATATTGCCTCTATAGTGAACTCAGAGTTGCCACATTTTTGAATTATTTGAAATAAAGGACAAAAGGCTCTTCGGGAAAAGTCTCATAAAAACCGAAAAGTTTCGAATATTTAAAAAATCTCAGACACCCCCTCGACTAAATTAAATGGGAATTGCTATGCATTAATTTTTTTTTGAATAACAAAAATATTTGGAAGGCTTTGGGCATATTTATTATGTCTTCAAAAATCCATTCATTTGATACCAAATTTGTCTATAGTTACTTTTTATAGAACGAAATAAACCGAGAAAAAAACGTAAAATGCGGTAATTTTTGACCCCACTTACTAACGCCTAAACATGAGATTGGTCAGCTAAAAAATAACACGGGTCCCTTTTAAATTTTTATTCTCTACAACATATCCGAAGTTCATTAAGATCTGCCGGTCCGGGTGGGAACACCTCCCTTGTTAGGCCTTTTTGTGTGTGTGGTAGGCAGTTTTTAAATAAATTTTAGTTTTACTTTGCACTTTAATGAAAAGCAGTTCTTGGAAGGTTACCTTAATTTTGTTATGAGAAAAAACGAAATCACTTTAAAAGGCCTACTAGAACAGGAAATTCTTGTGTTGATTTCAAATTATTCTAAGAATATTTTAAAAATGTTGGTATAATAGAGGAATTGTGTGAAAGACTGCAAAATCAAAGCAAAATTGTGAAAAAATTATAAAACTTCATATAAAAATAAAAAAATTTTAAAATGAACACACAAAATTAGTTAACGTACTGATACTTTTAGTATTGTGTTTAATGGCAATAACTAAAAGATTTGTTAAAAAAAATAAACTTGAAAAGTGTACAAAAATTTTAAATTGTAGCGATATTTCTTTAAAAATTGTGACAAATTGTGACATTTCAAATATTGCTAACACACATGCAATATTGCACACAGCATTAAAGTACTACAGAAAATAAACATTTTCAAACACATATCGCATATGTAGTGTATCCAAGGCTGTTACTTTTTGAAATATTTAAAAAGTTGGTAAATAAAAGATCTTCTGCAAAAGTAGCAAAAACGATTACACCAAAGCAATATTTAAAAAAAAAACTAATAATTGATTAACAAAAAAGTTGATAATAATTTTTCTTTTTTCAAGAAACTATAAAAAATTAATAAAATCGAAGAACTTAGTAACTTTGACTCCCTTTTTAACCCATAAACATGGCACCGGACCGCTAGAATAAACGTGAGATTGGGAAGCTAAAAAAATACATGTCTTTTTTTTTGTTCCTTTACAACATATCCAAACTTCATTAAAATCAACGAGTGCGGGTCGGAATGAGGGCAAAACTCAGATTATGAATGACACATTTAATGTAGAACATCTGGTACCAATGCGGCGCTTGGCTGGTTTACTATTAGGACTTTAGCAGTTGAGGGTGAGAAAACTGAGGTGCTACGTTAATGGGATCGCACGGAGGGTCTGAGTCAGTAAGGCCCTTGTAAACCCATTGTAACATAATATATCATTTTAGTATATATTACGAAATTTTTCGCTAAATTTGAAAACAAAAAACTCTATAGATTATATGTTAGGACAATATCCTAATAAAGAAATATAGAGTATGGCCTCGAACTTGAATAATTTTCATTTTCATTACACAATTAAAGGTCGAAAAAAACATAATTTTTATTTTTTAATAAAAATTATATCAAACTTGTATAAAAGACATAGTACAGTCTAGTTTACTTCCCCAATTTATTTTTTGATCAATGGTTATAATCTTAAACTTCAAGCTCATATATTAGTTCTCATGTAGTGAGTAAACTAGTTTATACGAATGTTTGGCATTGGATTGTTACCGCTTTTTTTGTTCTGATGATGGGAACCTAGAAAATTTCCGAAATAGATCTATCAACAAATTCCCGAAAGGGTCAAATAATAAATTTTAAAACAAAAAACTCTACAGATTATTTGTTAGGACAATAAAGAAAGTTTAACAATCTCTAAGTGGGATCTTGGAAAAAGTGTAAATTTGAATCAGGTTATGCAGGTAATACCGTTACCGAAACAATCGAAAACCCTTTATTCATAAAATAACCCGTTCAAGATATTATTGAAATACCGATATCCTTAAAACACCGTTACCAAAATATAGTTACCAAAATAAACGAAATCGTGTCACACTTAAAACCCCGTTACCGACATAAACTTGAACATAAGAAAAGAGAGACGGTCGTTGCAGCGTATTTGTAGCTAATCGAATGGTTCGTAGCTATCGAACTTTTTTTTTACATATCAGCGAATTTTTGTTGAAGCAATCGAAATTCTATTGTCGTGTCAGAAATTCTGCTGTTTCAATGGAATGATTTTATTCACAACCGAAGCATTCGATTAGCATCAAATGCAGTAGTCACGACCAAGTCTATTTTCTGGGTGAATAAAAAATTAAAAATAATGTATACGTATTAGATGGAAAAATACAAAAAATTACTCGCTGTAATTACATATATTTTCCCAGTTTGATGAACTGGTTAAAAAGTGACAGTGTTATTCTGAAAATACCGAAACAATTGAAATATCTTTACCCTTAAAATGCCGTCACCGAAATAAAAGAAAATAGCATTATAATTTTAAATAACCGCATTGTTACCATTAAAATACCATTTTCGAAATAAGTGAACTATCCTAACCCTTAAAATACTGTTACCGACATAAAAAAAAAAAAAATAGGAATACCCTTTCTAACAACCGCATCGTTTCGGTTATCATACATGATTTAAATACACCTAACCAAAAGAAGAGATCTTCAATATCATCTGTTCAAAAAGGTGGAATCGGTTTTGTGAAATCGGAAACTCTTGATGTTCCGTCCGCAATAAATCATTGTGCTGTCCATTGGAATAAATACGTTTTAGAAGTGTCGACAGAATCATACAAGTCCCTAATTGTTTGTGGGTGGTGTGACATCGATATCCAGTAGAGCTCTGTGTCATTATTACGGAGAGAATTAGTTCATTAGTCGGACTAGCTGTATGAGGAATAAGATCTCCGCAGAGATTCTTCCGAATACCTTATATTTATCCCCCCTCTTTCATAGTTCCCTTAATCTATTTTCCTGACAATGGCATTGTTCTTTGCATTTTGGTTGGAGGCAAAAAAGTAGTTGTTTTCAACGGATTGTCTTAAAAAGTAGGCAGCGATCCACAGTTATTTATTCTTTGTGGCTTGTGGTTTGTAGCTAACCGGATCAATTGTAGTTTAACTCTTGCGCATAACAACAGCAACATACAAATTACTATGACCCCACTACGTCATTTTTAATTTAAACAAAACAACACTTACGTATACAATACAACAACGGCACAGTATTAACAAATAGACAGCCAATGTGTCTAGCACCGCGTAATAAATTATCTAAAGAAAACGAAACAACATCAATGAAATGAAAAGTTGTTTATAAAGATTAAAAAATAACACCACAAAAAAGGGTGGGCTCTGTTAAACTTTTAAGATCTTTTTTGTATAATTAACCAGACCAACCATCCCGCTTTTGGCGGGATTATCCCGCTTTTTAAAGGCTGATCTCGCCATGATGTTTTTTCACGCTTTTTGTGTTTTAGACCTTCCCAAGTGATTTTTCACTACCAATAAAATGTTTTAAAAACGTTTGATATTTTAGAAATGTAGAACTTTTTAATTGAAATAAAGTGAATGGATTTCAAAAATTTGGATCAGTGCCGAATCGAAGCCTAAAATGTACAATAAGGGCATTCGTTGTGATAAATCCTACTCGAAAATATAAATTTTATTCTTAATTTTTAAAGAAAATGAATCTCTAAATAATCAAAATCAAACTGTTTTTACTAGTAATATTTATTTACAGTTTTTTCTTAATAAAAATATTAAAACATTTTAAAACCTTTTACGCCAAATTAGTAAAAAGAAAAAATACAAAAATCATTTTACTTAACTCTTTTTTGGAAGATTGTTACATAAGCGATCTAAACGGTTGGAAAACCTTTCTGAAAAGTGTGATAACATATTTGACAAATACTTTCCACAAAAAATACTGAAGTACTCAGATTTAACTCAGTAATTTGTTTAAAAAATTCAAATTTTATTAAGATGAAAAAATTTTATAATAACAATAACTCCACAAAATTTTCGTTTACAGTCACATCTCTTAAGTTGCACACAAGTTGTGCACTACATGGCTAATGTGGATTATATGCCTAAACAACTTCGGAGATAGTGATTCCTTAATGTGGAAAAGTTGGAATATAAAAACGAAATGCTTCAGTTCAATCCTCTGATTCTGATTTTCGTTTAAGCATGTGCAATTTTCAAATAATTTAGAACTTAAGTATTTAAAGATGTCAGAGTTATTTTGGTTTTTTTTTTATATAAGTTTATTAATTATTTGCATAAAAACTATAAACGACGTGACTATAACCTAAAATTACTGTAATATTAACTCTGAAACGCATTTTTACATAACACAAATTTCTATCAATTTGCCAGTTTCACATTGCCATAAAAAGTTTTAAATTGATTTCGAATAAAAAGTTGGAAATTTGATAAAGATCCTTACTTTTAGACAAACAAATTGAAATATTCCGCTTTTTTTTCACCAAATGTCGAGTTCAGCTTTTTTTTATCAAATGCAGTGAGTCACGTTATGTATAATACTATTATGCTAAATACTATTATGCTGAATACTATTTATTATATGTTCTCAACATCTTTTATGTTGACGGTTCTTAAATTACCACCCATTATTATGAGCGTATTAAAAATGTATGAGACGGACACGTTAATACCGTACTTATATACCCAGTAATCAGTGTTGCCAAGTTGGGGATTTTCCCCCTAGATTTAGGTGGCTTTTATATCGTTCAGGAGAATTTTTGGGGTTAACAACTTTTTAGGGGTAAATTTAGAGGGTAAAAATAGATCTTTAAAAAAAAATCGGTTTTCTAATCTTTTCTAACTTTATATGGTGTAAAATTAAAATTTGCTTCAAAGATATCTTTAAATGTGGTTTTCATGAAAGAATATTTCTTTAATTTTTAATTATTTCGTGTGAAACTAAAATAAAATTTAATTCATTAAACGGTTGGAAAGCGTAAAGACCTATGATGTGGGTAATTTTGAAAAAATTTTCAAAACTAACACACAGAAATCTAAAGTGTCAACCGAATTAAAAAGTGGTGGCTAGGAATAATAAATCGGTTAATACAACCATATTTAAATGTGATTTCTGGATATTTGGTTGTTCCAACTAAAATTCAGCTGTGTTAACCGAATTTCGTAGCGAAAGCCAATATTCAGTTGTACCAACCGAATTTCAGTTGTAGTAACTGAATTTTAGTTGGCAAATGGCTAAATTTTTCTCTGTGTGTAAAAGAAATAAACATTTCAAATCTTTAAGTTTTAAAAAATTAAATAACAAATAGTGTTAGTGTTAATCTTGGGGGGTTTTGAACGATTTAGTGGGATTTTTTTTTTATGAGAAGCAACACTCAGGAAATTCTTTCTATAAATTAATGCATTGCTTTCTTTGGAAAGGGGTTAGCAGAGAGGTGAAAGGTGGGCAAGATGAAGGGCTTAAAACATAGCAACACTGTAATTGTGCGAGATGATAAGTCTTAGAACAGTTGTTGCACGCCACCTGATGGAGAGTTGGCGAACTTATTGAAGCTTTTTGGTTCATAGCCCTGATTCATTATTTTACTTTGGTGGGGCTAAGTGCTATGTAAACACCGAAGGCGGGCGCTGCGATACGTATGAGGGATAGAAAACTCATACATATTATTATTCTAAATTGATATTGTCGTCACCGGGAATCGAACCTGGGACTATCTGTGTAACATTCCAACGAGCTAACCATTACAACACAACGCCCACAAATAACAGGTTGCAGAACAGCTTATACTGTATTACAACAAGTTACAAACGAATATTTTTTCATAAAGTTTGTAATATTTGCCATAGGTAAGTTACCTTCAAACTAGCACAGGTTGGTTTAGAACAGGTTTTAGAACCAGTTCTAGGCTCCTGTTCTAGATTATTTTTACAAATTTGTTCTACTAAATTAATTTTACTAATATTTAAAACCAAATTTGGTTTATTTTAGTATATCGATTTCCATTAAGAGTTTACTAAAATTTTACAAAATGTTCGTAACTTTTACCAATTGTTTTACTACTTTTACTTTATTAAAATATTACAGTCACGTGTTGCTTAAACTAGCGAAACGTTCTGCTATCCTAGTATTATCAAATTTTCTGTAAGAGTTACAGTTTTTTCTTACAGACTTTTTTATTTGAGTGTATAACATATCGCACTTGATCAACAAGAGGGTATTAACTCAAAATTTTAAAATTTTCAGTAGAGTCAAAAAACTGTTTATGGCCACATTTTAACAGAAGTTAAAAACCCAATCATATCATAATAATCAAATTCCATTTTAAAATATATAAACATTGTTTTTGTTTTAAATTTTACCACTCATTACAAAAAAATCAATTTTTTGAGTTAATACAATTTTTTTGAAATTTTATCGATTTAAATTTATAGAATAAAACAAATTTTATCAACAAAACAGTATCAACTCAAAATACAACCAAATATAAATAAAACAGTTTGATTATTTTTAACATAAATAAAGGCTCAAATCAAAATAATAAATTTTTTATGAAAATATATGATTCATTTCTATTTTTACTTTTGTATTAACTCGAAATAATACATTTTTGTTGAAATAAGCTCGAATTCGAGTTCCCCTGAACACACACTCAGGGAACTTCTGATTTAAAAATATGTAGTTGTTTGGGTTGTAAAACAGTTTTTTTTATTTTGAATGTAAATGTCAGTCATTTGTAGAAAAAATGAAATTTTTTACTAATATTGTAGTTCATTTAAAAAAACAAACCACATAAAATTACTGTTTTCTGATTTTCATTAATTTTTTATTTACAGTTGTTTTTTGTTATTTAAAAATATAAAAAAAAAAATGTTTGTTTATTTTTTACTGCATATGTGGTTCATGTTTACTACAATTATTAGAAATTTTTTGAACATTAAAAAACAAATGACAATGTTAGTTGAATTAACTGTAAGTTGTCCTTTCTTTAAGTGAAATTTCATTTGCAGTGGTCTTTACCTACATAGTATTCTAAGTGCAGAGAAAGTATTAGCCATTTGCAAAATTTGGTTACAACGACTGAAATTGGTTGGTACAACTAAATTTTGGTTTTAACACCAAAAATTAGGTTAATACAACTGAATTTTAGTTGCAACACATATATTATTTAGGATTCACATTTAAATATGGTTGTACCAACCAAAAGTTATTTGGTTGGTACAATTCGGTTGGCACTTTATTTTTCTGTGTGTAATTTCAATTATATAACTTGCAAATTTTATAGATTTTTTTTTTACCGAGAAAACTTTCTCCTCCAGTCTCTTCATTAAAAATGTAAATGTGAATAGTTTTAAGGGCTTACAAGATTCGGCCTAGCTCAATATGTTAAATATTTTTAACTGCGCATTAGTGTTACAAAACATTTGCGTCTTACAAATTTTGTATCTATTTATTTATTTTTTTTTTTTTTTTAAATTTATGATATTTTTAGACACTTTAAAGATCACACATTCCTAGTATGAATGGGTTGGAATTAATTTGCTGACCATACAAAATTATAAACACTCTTTGAATGTACATCTGGATCATTTTCAATTTATTTAAAAGAAAATTGATCTTCTGTGTCATATTAAAAATCCATTAATTTTTTTATTTACAATGATTCCGACAATATTGTCAACAAATTATAACACAAAAAAAAAAAATAGTGATTATGATTAATGCAATATTTTTTTTGTTGCCTCTTGTCTGCTATTAAAGTTGTTTGGTTTTTGTTTCACATTGTTACAAATATCGATGTATTGTGTCAATTCATTGATGATCATCAAACTTGATGATGTTGACCACCATAACACCATGTGTGGTCTTCGATTTCATAGTTTTGATCTTGTTTCATTGTAGTTTTTTTCCTTTTAGTTGTAATATGTGCGGTTATTTTTTTTTTTGTCTTCAACGTTCATTCATTGAAGATTGATCATCACATTTATATGTTTATCAATCTTTTCTTTAAGCTTGAATGATTTTTTTAAAACACTCTATTATAGGTAAAGTGTGACAATCATTTTATCACAAAGTTGTAACAGTTTGTTGAAAGTTTTTAAAAATTTTACAATAATGTTTGTAATAGTAATTTTCTGATGAAAAACTTCCGATATAGGTATATAGTCATATATATAATTCCATATCTCATCATATGTCAGCTGATCCGATAAATGATATAGTTCATAACCTTATCTCATTAGATCCCATGGGATCTCATTTGATCCTAAAAATGGGTCTATCTAATTTGATCAATTTATATATAATTTGATACAATTTGATATAACTTCATAAAATTCTTTAGAAATCCGCTCTACTATATTGTTTTACATTCAAAATAATAAAACAAATTTCAATATAAATCAATGAATTGGCAAATTAGACGCGATTTAATTTTGCCTTATACACTGAGTTTCATAGCTATAACGTCATTTTGTTTTCCAATTATTTCTTAAAAAACTGAACCAATCGCTTAAGTGTATTCAGAAGATTAACTCATGTCTGTCTTATCTTTCGATTTGCGCAACATAGAAAGTTGTTGTTGTATTGTTGTAGTATTTGTTTTAATTATTTAGTTATCAAGTGTTTATAATTATAAAGTCATTTTAAGAACATTTTAAAAATTACCCAGTCAGAAAAATACGAACGGTAAAGCATTGGCCCAATGCAGAGCGTTGTATTTCTGAAGATTTAAGTGCTTTGCCAACCCCAAAATGATAACACTGGGCAGAGCTAAGCCGTTTATTTTTTTAAAACGTTGGCAAAGCACTGACAATGAGCGCTTTGCCAGTACCAAAACCATAATTTAAAAACGTTGGCAAAGCATTGGTAGAACCAATAAAGTGCTTTTTTAATGATAAAATAAGTGCTTTGCCAAACCCAAAATGATAACACCGGGCAGGGCTTGGACGTTTATTTCTTAAAGCGTTGGCAAACCACTGGTAATGAGCGCTTTGCCAGTACCAAAACAATAATTTTAAAACGTTGGCAAAGCATTGGTAGACCAACCAATAAAGTGCTTTTTAATGATTAACTAAGTGCTTTGCCAAATGATAACACCGGGCAGGGCTTAGCCGTTTCTGTTATAAAACGTTGGCAATGAGTTCTTCGCCAGCACCAAAATCATAATTTTAAAACGTTGGCAAAGCATTGGTAAAACAATGAATAAAGTAAATAATAAATTAATAAAAAAAAATCAGTGGACTTATAATAATTTTTTTATGAAATTTTGGTTTTATTATTTAATATAATAAAATTATGTCAAAAAAAAAAAAAATAAACAAGTCCGCTTCTGGAAATTAAGTAGAATTTAAGTGTATTCTTACTACTGTAAATAATGAAAAATTTGCCATAACTCTTTTACATAAATACTAGCAATAAAGTATGTAAAATAAATACTATTCATTTGTTATTTTTATTAAAACCTGCTAACTTATTTAAAAACAAGTACATGAATTAACTTTCGTTTTTATGAACGGTTGTAAATTTGGTAAATCGAGCACTGGTAAAGCACTTTTGGCCAGCGTTGGGAAAGCGTTGTGAACAAGGGCTGTGCCACTGTATGTTAACGATTGTAAATTTTGTAAATAAGTAATGGCAATGCACTTTTTGCCAATGTTTGGAAAGCGTTCGAAGCCAGTGCTTTTTTATTTTTACGGTTGTAAATTTTGTAAATCAAGTACTGGCAAAGCAATTTTTACGAACGTTGGCATAGCGTTCTACGCCAGGGCTGTGCCAGTGCTTTTATAAGTTTCACTGTGAAAATTTTGTTAATTAAGTACTGGCAATGCACTTTTTACTAACATTGGCAGAGCGTTGTAAATCAGTGCTTTGCCTGCACTTTATATGTTGGACCAGTGGCAAACAAAGCTGTGCCAGTGCTTGATTTTCAGACCATTGGCAATTTCTGGCTGGGTAGCAGTTAATGGTATACTCTTTTGTTAAAAATGAATCTGTTTTAAAGAACATCTTTGTTTCTTTCATTTGACTGTAGTTTCGGTTCAGTTTATATTAGAAAACAAACTCAATATTTTTAGAAAAAATTTCATAAATTCAACCAAATTTAAGTCGAAACTTTATTTTTTCTTAACAATCCTACTTCTGATAGAAAAAAAGTTAAGTCCACGAGATAAATATCTCATATTGTGGGTTTTCCAGCAAATACGATTCTGTTCATTGGGTTATAAAGAGTGTTACCTTTAAAATAGCGTTTTCTTTTGACTTTTAATTGCTTATTTAAAAATTTCCTGACTTAAAATGTTTTTTGCTTATAAAATATTATTTATTCTACTAACTGTGAACTTGTTTTTAAATATAAGGAAGTATATATGATCTGATATATAGCTATATCAATTATATATGATGAGATAAAAATATCAACTTATATATAACATAAGATATAATAATATATGAGGATATACAGCGACATGTCTAATAAGTTCGTAAAAATAGATATGTGATGTAAGTATATATCTTTACATATGTCCACATAAATAATAAGATACCATTATATCAAGCAATATACCACTATATATAAACTTTTTTCGACGGTATTGTTAAACCAAAACTTATAGTCAATTACTTTTGTAGTTGTATTTGACGGTGTGGGAAAAGGACCGGTAACAGGACGCGTCACGTAACTGGTCTTTGGTGACACATTATTTTATATGAAATGGACATTATTTTATATGAATGGACACATAAATAATAAGATACCATTATATCAAGCAATATACCACTATATATAAACTTTTTTCGACGGTATTGTTAAACCAAAACTTATAGTCAATTACTTTTGTAGTTGTATTTGACGGTGTGGGAAAAGGACCGGTAACAGGACGCGTCACGTAACTGGTCTTTGGTGACACATTATTTTATATGAAATGGACCGGATACTGTTACGTACACTCAAAGGAAAAGCTTCATCATATCTATGAAATGTTTCATCAATTTTCGTCCAATGTAACGTTTCATAGTATTTGTGAAACATTTCATAAGAAGTTTAATCCATTTCATCATATTTATGAAATGTTTCAGTATATATATGAAATATAATTTGTATTAGTAACATAGACCATGGTATGGTCAATATAGACCATGATATGGTCAATATAGACCATGATATGGTCTATATAATACATATTGTTTATGAAAGGTTTCATAAATATTGTTGAAATTGTTACATTCGACGAAAATTGATGAAACTTATTTCTGCTTTTTCTGGGTGTGGGGTTATTAAAGGAGGGGGTCAAATGCACTCTGTAGTTTGACACAGGACTCCCAAAAAAGAACTTGTAACAGGACTAACGCAAAAGAACACTCCACAAGCATACTTCGAAACTTTTCATTGACATTGAAATTTAATTGGCATTACTTATTGTCAATGCCATTCCAATGTCAATGAAATATTTTTAATTGTCATTGATTAGACCAATGGTGATGAAATGGCACCAATGCCTCATAGAAATAAATCTGTAAAAATAGCAGAAAAAGCTACTAAAAATCAGTTAAAAATGACATTGCAGAAAAACTGCTTTATTTAGCAGATTTTTTTGCGAAATATTAACAAAATAAGAACAGCAAACATAAATCTGTTAACTTTACAAAATTTTAGTTATATTCGATGTGAATTTTAGTTAATTGAAAATAGCATTTTACTATGTAAAATTAGCAAAAACTTTTACTAAATATTTGTAGACTCAAAATAGCAAACAGAAACTGTAATATTTATTAACAAAATTTTTGCTATATTTACCTCACATTTAGTAGAATGCAAATTACGGTTAATTTTGCTAAAATCAACAGAAATATTTGCTAAAAAATTTTTCATGATTTTTTTGTCTGCTAATATTTAGTAAATTTTTTTTGCTGATTTTAGCAGTTTATTTTGTTACTTTTAATTAACTAAAATTGAGCTCAAATATATCTCAATATTTGTGAACTCAACAGATTTTTTTTTGCTATTCTTATATTACTAATATTTAGTAAAAAAATCTGCAAATTTAGCAGTTTTTTCTGCAAGGTTATTTTTAACTAATTTTAGTAGCTATTTTTACAGGTTTATTTCTATGAGTGAACCAATTGTAATTGATGAAAAAATAATTGTTTAAAAAAGTGTTTTGTTTTGAAAAAAGTGGCAAAATCTTCAAATTTAAGTCCTAGCTTTAAAGTATTCCCTATTTTATTCAATTTTTATTACGTATTCACTACTCAGTCTTTTTAGATATCTGATTAACCATGATGGATCGACTTTTGTTAATATATACTTGATATAATAGCGAATATTTATTAAATAAGTACGCAAATATTAGATTTTCATCTTATTTTTATAGAAAATAAGTTACGGCATGTTTTTAACCTAACTAGTTGAGTTAGGCACTTTAAGGCACGAAGAATGTTGATGAAGGCCGTTGCGGGCTAGAAAGTTAACTCCATTCATGCAGGTGTCAAATAACTTTTTTCTAATTGTTTTTTCTGTTAATTAAAGTAAATTATCACAAATAAAATTATAATTTTTCTGTTAATATCGAAAAATATTCATGATCTTTAACCGAACTAACCAACAACGCACACACAATTTATATAGATCAACAATAAAAAATTCACTATTAAATTTTTAAATTATTTTTTTTTGTAGATAATTGTAACAAATAATTACAACAATCAATTATAATTGTTTGTCACAGGTCAATGCCAATTAAATTTAAATTTGATTGGCATTGTGTTCAAGCAATTGCATTAACAAACAATTTAATTAACATTGCCATAAAAAAATGACAATTAACAGTCCATTATTAGTCTATTTAATTAACTAGTCACAAGTGTGTCCAAAAGGGGGTATTTTATCACCTGTTCTGGAAGTCGTCACCATACACAGACTTTTAAGGACTTTAACTAATGAAGGATTCGAATCCATCTACTATGCATATAATGTGGCGATAAGGGGATATGGTAATTTTCATTGATAGCCAGGTGTTTTTCACTGGTAAAGACTCTGTCGGGGCAATCCGCAATGACGCAAGAGGGAATGAAAGTTTACCCTTGCAGGGTACGTCGCTTTATTTTTTTTTTTTTTTTTTTTTTTTTTTTCCTTTATTCATTCCACTTGGGAACATAGGGCTTTTACAAGAAAATTCCAACTTATTCTATCATTACATACAACTTTAATTTCGTCAAACGATTTGTTCTGGATATTAAGCTCTTGTAGGACTGTTCTACGCCAGGTATTCTTAGGGCGGCCTGAGCGTCGGCTACCCTGGGGATTCCATTCCAATGCAGTCCTTGTGATGCTGCCAGTTGGTCTTCGCAATGTGTGGCCTATCCATTTCCATTTTCGTCTTGCAATTTGGCGTATTATGGGCTCTTCATTTGTTAGTCGCCATAGTTCAATGTTGGTGATAATGTTAGGCCAAAAGATGCAACATATTATGCGCAAACATTTGTTTATGAAAACTTGCAATTTTTTCGCTATAGTATTCGTCATTAGCCACGTTTCGCTTCCATAGAGTAGTGTGGATTTCACACAGGCATTGAAAATGCGGATCTTTGTATTTCTCGAGATTTGAGGGGATCTCCAAGTTTTATTTAACCGACCAAAAGCTGACCTTGCCTTGTTTAGCCTGTGTGACACGTCTTCTTCCACTCCTCCATCTATCGACATCATGCATCCTAGATAACAGAAGGATTTAACATATTTTATGCGTTGCTCTTGTACTACAAAGTGATTGTCAGTAGTGTTATTTATACGCATTGCATGTGTTTTTGAAAAATTTACTTCCAGTCCCACTCTATCTGCCAACGCAACCAAATCATTTATTTTGCTCTGCATATCGTTAAACTTGTGCGATATGAGACAAATATCGTCAGCAAAATCCAAATCTTCTAGATGGTTTTGGAGATCCCAGACAATGCCCCTTCTTTTACTGCATACTTGTATCATAACCTCGTCCAAGACAACGGCAAACAATAATGGAGATAGAGGGCAACCTTGCTTAACTCCAGCGTTTGTCATGAAAGGTTCACTGGTCATGCCATTGTGACGAACTTGGAGTGTGGTGTTATTGTACATAGCTTTGATCAAATTTATCAATTTTGTTGGTACACCTTTTGCTTTTAGTGCATCCCATATTGCACTACGTTTTATTGAGTCAAATGCTTTTTTAAAGTCTATAAATACTAAATAGAGCGGTGTTCTCCATTCGACCGATTGCTCTATTATTACACGGAGCGTGTTGGCTTGATCTACACAGTTGCGGTGTGGTCGGAAGCCTGCTTGCTCATCACGAAGTGATTTTTCGATACTGTGTAATCTGTTATTTATTATGGTAGCAATAACCTTGTATACAGTGTTGAGCAGAGTAATACCTCTCCAATTATCACACTCAGTCAGATCGTTTTTCTTTGGTAGCTTTATTATTTCACCTTTTGTCCACGTGTTAGGTAGCTGTTCGTTTAACCATGCATCATATATATATGGATGTATGATTTCCGCGGCTATTGCTGGGTTAGCTTGGAGTAGCTCTGTGGGTATACCATCTTCACCTGGCGCTTTGTTTCTTTTTAGTTTTTGTACAGCGCATGTAATTTCCTCAATGCTAGGGGGCTCTGTAGATATTGCGTCGTTGGTTGTTGTAGACGCATCAGTATATGAGAAGCTTTCTGTGCTATCGTCTACAATGTTGCTGATTTCTTCAAAATGCTGCCTCCATCTTTGTGTTTGTTCTTCTACGTTCGTAAGCAGTTGACCATTTGCATCTTTTACTGCATGATTTCGATTCCTATTTTGATTTGAGAGACGACCTATTATTTCATGTAGCGCCCTCATATTGTTTGCGCCTGCAGCTGATTCCGCTTCACTGGCCATAGTTTCAATTTGTTTTCTTTTATCGTTTCGGGCTGATTTCTTTACGGCTTTCGCAGCGGTGGTATATTGTGTGTTGAAGTTTGGGTTGTCAATCTTCCGTTGTTTCAAAATGTTCCTTTCCTGAATTAATTTCCAGGTGTTGTCTGACAGCCATTTTTTTCTCTCTGCCTTTTGTTTGTAACCTATTCTTTCTTCTGCAATGGCCCTGAGTGAGTTGCATGTTTCTTCCCATGTTGAGTTACTTGCTGGTATACATTGTCTTAGAACTTCTCCAATTTCATTATTTTTCTCCTTCTCACGTAGTTTTCCAACATCAAAACGTTTACGTATCTGTTGTGTATCTCTTTTGTACATTTTTTTCAATTTAATTCTTATTGTCGCCACCAATAGCTCATGGTCACTGTCTATATCAGCACCTCTTTTAGTGCGCACGTCTATTAATGATCCTCTCCATTTACGCCGAATGCAAATGTGATCTATTTGATTATGAATTTTACCGTTTGGAGATGTCCACGTGTACTTATGTATGTTTTTGTGGGGGAAGATTGAACCACCAATAACTAGTTGGAAGGTCTGGCAGAATTCTATGAACCGCTCACCATTTTTATTTCTAATTCCCATGCCGTGTGTTCCATGATTTGGGATATGCCATGGTTGTCTTTACCAATCTTAGCATTGAAATCTCCAGTGAGGATAAGTATGTCGCGGTTTGGAATATTGTGTACCGTAGTGGTTAGTTGATTATAAAATTCGTCCTTGACTGAATCGTCAGCATCCTCCGTGGGTGCGTAACATTGAACAATGGTGATATATTTTCCAACCTTACTGAAGAAACGAGTTGTTATAATTCGATCCGATATAGGGTTCCATGAATGCAGGTTTGATTTTAAATCTTTGGATATTAAAAAAGCAACTCCACTTTCGCATCTGTTCTCCTTTCCGCTATACAATATCACATTCCCATTTGTAGATACTATTTTCCCATTTCCACACCACCGCATTTCACTAATACCCAGAATGGAAACATTAAATTTCAATATTTCAGCCTCTAGTTGTGCGAGTCTTGATGTTTCGCTTAGCGTTCTAACGTTCCATTGTCCGATTCGTATCCGTTTTCGTGTGCCAAAGGTTGTCATCAATGGGGCTTTATTTAGCAAAGTCGAATTAACATAATGAGAGTGATTATATGAAAATACATTGAAGCATTCTTATTAAGCTTAAGTCAACTTTGGTAAACTCATGTTAGTGCAGTCACGAAGGCTTTGTATGAAGACGAAAGCGGTATTAAGGCTGGGGAAATGATAACTGATGGGAGTCCTAACGGGCCACTCGAGACTTAAGTCGCACCTTTCGATAATAGGAAGGGATGATTGTAGAGTTTGTAAAGCATGTGGGGAGGACGATAGGCTAGTTGATAGCGTGCTAGCTTCTCATTGCGGGGGTCGCGGTTTCGATTAACAATATTGGTCTGTTTTCGCTACAACGAGATGAAAAATTTCATATTTATGAAAACTTCATAAATATGACAATGTTTCATAGATTTTCGTCCAATGAAACTGTTTCATAAATATGATGAAACTTCTTTCCCTGAGTGTACGGGACGTTATACCCTCGTTAGAGTGTCTGAAGGGTGATAGGCTTCTGGAAGGACACTGAATTTACCAGCAGAACGGAGTGCTTGTACCCTGCATCATGATGCAAGAGCGCATAACATGCCGATCTTCTGGCATAGGTGTATGATGATCATAGGTGTATGGGGAATCACCCTTCCTCTTGTCAACCTAACCTAATTTAAATTTTAGAAGATTTTTATATTTGTATTGAAGTTTTAATTAATATGATAAAAAAAATTTATTGAAACATATTCATATATATAAATTCAATCAAATTTATAATAGTATTTACAAATATTTTAATTAAAACTTAATTTTATTTTTTGCTGTGTGTTTACCCTAAAGTATTTAGTTTCCTCATACATGAAATAGTGGAGGGTATTTAACGATTCGAATATAACCCTTTTACTCGTTTTAAGTTTCATTTGTTATTTTTTTCAGTGTTCTGTCTAATTCACACATAAAAGTTTTTGCTCGTCTCGTCTGTGTTTAGGAACATATTCAAGTCATTTTCTCGTAATGGTGAAGATCATTAATGATTGGTATGATGTGTAGAAGGAATAAGATAGACCACACACATGATCAAGGAATTTTATGCGTCAAATGCATTTTTTTTGTTTGTTTCGCAAGAATTATTACAAAGAATTAAAAGTGAAAACCTCTAACAAGGAATGTCTTTAATTTAATCACCTTTTGGCGGAACGAAAAAATTCTTCAAATTATTTAAAAGCTTCATAATTGTAATGAAACTAGTTTTTTTAATGAAACATCTCTATTGAGTGAATGAAACTTTTAATACATAAAATGATATTTTTCGTAAAATTTTATGAAAACTTACATTAGTTTAATAACAAGTTTTAATGGATGAGTTCCAATGCAACTGCATTGCTTTTATGCAAAAATTCATTACTATCATACAGAGAATTCTCTTACTGTATAGCTTATATTTAATGATGTTGGCATGCTTTTATTTAAAGTTTCTCTAATTTTATTGCTTTTTAAGCATAATCTACAATTTTACGTATAGTATTCATACTAAATTGCTAATTCGAAACAAACTACGTATTCGAGTTTTAAAACTTATTAGAAAGTTTAAATGGCCATAAAACTCACTACGCCTTTTATCATTAAAAGTATCTATTACTATATAATTTCCATAAAATATGAAGAAAAGATTTGAAAAATAAATAGAAATCAAACAAAAACCTATAAACATAACAGGTGATCATCAATAGGGCAAGGAATTTCATGCAAATCAATATAATTGCATAGTTTTGCATATTTTGTAACAATTAAAATGAAGTTTTAATTAAAAATAAACCAAAGAAACATTTGTAACACTGAACATAGAATCTAGTTGTAATTTTTGTTAAGACATTTATACTGGTTTTCATTTTTAAAACAAATACTTGGCACGAGTAATAAATCTGTTTTTAAAAATCCAAAAATTGTACGTGTATATTTTTTTGGTTTTTAGTACATACAATTAGGATATTATGTAGGTAAACCCGACAGCAATTGTAGTCAAAAACAAATGAAATTTCACTTGAAAAAAGGCTAACGACTAACATTTCATTAAATTCAACTAACATTTGTCATTTGTTTTTAATGTTAAAAAAATTACTAACAGTTGCACTATGGTCTTTTCGGTTTTTTTTTTGGCATAAACTCTAATTTTAAAGCTATTGAATTGAAATTTGGTTTGTATACATTTTTTATGCTCCCAAGATGACCTACCAAGTTTCATATGATTTGGGGCACTATTTCATATAGCTGCCATATAGCCGATCTGGCCGATTTGCCCCAACTTTTACCAAGTTGTATATAATTTGGGGCACTATTTCATATAGCTGCCATATAGCCGATCTGGCCGACATGCAACAAGGTTTTGACGTTTCCATTAAAAATAATATTTTTAAATTTTCTATTATATTTGATAAAAAAAAAAAATAATAATTATACAAATTCAAATTTCAGTATTCATCTCCTATTATTGTCATTCTGAAAGAAAATATACATTTTACAAAATCTTAAATAAGTATGGTTATGTTACTTACTATAGAAGATACTAAATTTTCTTCTACATAGTTCAAAATAATCTTCTTCTGAAGCAATAACCTCAAGTCCATCCTGTTCTTCATACTCTTCGTCGGACGAATTCTGTGTGGAATCCGGATCATCATGCGGGAAGATGTATGATCCAAAAGATTTTGTTATGATACATGTGCCTTATTTTCGAAATATTCAATTCCTTTTGGCCTGAGTTTTAATTTAGATTAAAGTATGGCCGGATATGCCGGGTATATATCACATCCGTAAATTTTTGCATTTCGTTGTATATTTATATACTCACTTTTTGTGACTAAATTTTCCAATAAAAATGCAAGCGCACTGTCAGCTGACATTTTTTAGGGTTCATCCGCAAAAAGCTTCTTTTTTATTTTATAAATACTCTCACAACTCCCAGCTGCTTTCAAAACAACAGCCAAATCTTTTTCATTTGATTTTTTAGCTGAAACTGAGATAAGTTGTTATTCTCCTCTGAAAGTTCCGCGGCTAATTTTCTTTTCAGACGAGGACCAGCGCTTTCGTAATCACATTTTGGGCGACCCACTTTATTTGTTAACGCATAATGACCAGTGATTTCTATGAATATGCTTTTGGCAAGCCATTTTGAGTGCTTTCCCTTAAATCTTTCAAGAGTTGAACTACACTTCGGCAAGTGTTTATTTATATAATTGACGAAGGCTTTCACTTATTCATTTATTGACTTAATGTTCTCGATGTTTAAATGTTTTTGTGCAATGCTTTCCAATATGTGCTGTTGTATGGCGTCTCCTGAGCGATTGTTGTTGCTCCAAATGTCAACCAGCTCAGCACGACTAAAGACATATTGTACTAGAAAAATTTGATTTTTTCGAAAACGTTTGGATTCGGACAAAAAGGATTAGTTTCTTATTAATCTGCACACTTTGGTTAATAACTTCTCAATTACAACTTTTTGCAACGCTTTGCCATGCAAAAGTACTGATCCACTAAACACAACTACACTTGTTAAGCTCATTCTAAATATACACATAAACAAAACACGGTACAATTGGACAAAAACACATAACAACGACACAAACATTGGTAAACTATATTTTTACATACCTGGACAATCGTTTTCCATATTAATCCTTTTTACTTTTGTGTAAACTTTCGCCAGAACAAACAATCAAAATTTAACATTTTTCCCACCAATTTCACACAAAACGTATGGTACATAATCAGCTGACTTTAACAGCGCGCAAACAGAACAGTGTTGCTCCATATGTTAAAGTTAAATATTTTTTTTATCTAACTAGGGTGTTTAAAAATTAAAAATCACCAAAATTATAAAATACTTAACAAAAAAAAATTGACTTTATGCCGAAAAAAACAAAAAAAAACCATAGTGAGTTGTAGTAAAAATGAACCACATATTTAGTTTATTTATTTTTTTAAATAACAAACAACAACTTTAAAAAATTAATGTAAAATCATAAAACAGTCATTTGATGTGGTTTGTTTTTTTAAATGAACTACAAATTTAGTTAAAAATTAAATTTGTTCTACAAATGACTGAAATTTACATTAAAAATAACGAAACGCTATTACAATTCAAACAACTACATATTTTTAAAGCACAAATTCCCTGAGTGTATTTTTGAATTTTTAGTGCATATTAATTGGATTTTTGTGCATATTTCCATTTTAATGCATACTTTAAGTCCATCTTTTCGATTATTTATTGCATTTTCGATCTTTTTCTTAGTTACATGAAATTCCTTGCCCTAACCATCAATAAATTATATGACAGAACAACAAAAGATATAAAATACAGGTGGGAGACAATTTGACTACATGCACGTTGACGTTCATTCATTCATTCATGCATGTGCATTTTACATTTGCATAAGAATATCAATACATTGTTGAGGGAATTCAACAATCATCACACAATTTCAAATATTTCATACTCTGTCTTCAATATATTAAAAATAAATATTATACCATGCAGAGGTGTTTGATTTCAAAAAGAGGTATTAGATACTACTCATGGTCATGCTAATTTTGTTGTGGCTGATCAAAAATTAAAGATAAACATTAACACAATAACATATACTGGTGTATATATGCAACATACATTAGATTTGTTCGACGCCATTTTAGATAAAATTTCCGGTAAAATGAAAGTAAACAAAAAATCTCTCATAAAAATATAAAAATGCACGAATTAACGGGAACGCAAACCAAATTACAAGCCCAAAAATAAGAGTCGATATTATTCATATAAAAAAGCTGTTATTAAGAATTAATTATAGAAAAAAAAAAATATAATAAAATAATAGAAGGTAACATTTGTTAAGGCAAAAGTTTTGTTAAGTTTTTTGTTTATTTTTACAAGTGCTAAAAATGTGATTTATTAGTACGGGTAACTTCTGGTAAAAAGAGAAACACAATTACACTCTCATTTATACAATTCTTGACAATAGAAACGCTTTTTGGTAATATTAGGTTCCTCAGTAATGTCCCTACGGGAAATCAAGGGTCGATTCATCCGAAGTGACAAATCAGTGATACGTGAAAAGGAGACACGTCGCAAAACTGGTACAAGCGAAGATTTCGGTGTATCAAAGAGTGGAAATTTCAGCAAAATATCCAACCACGTGATTATTTGGCTGGTTTATTCATGATATATCATGTAACTCGAAAAAAACTAACATAACACTAAAGCGGACCACAGTAACTAGGGCCGTAAAAGTAGAAATTGTGAAGTAACTCTGAACTGGTGCAAAATAATTAGGTGTGTATAAAAAAATGGCAATCGGTGCAGAAACAACAAATCCATTGACTGTTACACATCGGACCTAATAATGAGATGATTCAAAAAGAACTGTAGAAATTATCTCATATCATAATTGCATGTGCGACTGGCGGAAATATTATTTGAAAATCAGTAAAGAAATAATTTTAACAAAAGTCCATGTCACAAAACTATTCTAAAAAACAACGTTTGGGGACATGTCCCAGGTTAGGTCTGTGACATGTTACATGGTATCAATTTTCCTATTATTAAAGTGCCTTGTTAAAGTGACAGGGCCGTTAAATATAAAGTTATTGGTTCCACTTTGTCTTAATTTCCCACAGGGTAGAGTCTGCAAAATTATTGAGTCCGACCAAAGAGTTCGGCTCAAAAACAGCATTTGGAAACATTCATGTTTCTGTTATTCAATAAAAAATAATTTTTTTGGGACTTGCGCAATATTATAAAACAGTTAATGTGACATAATTTTTTAGGAAAGTTCAGTGATTGGATCCGTTCGGATTCTTTTTGTAACCCGTACATAATATGACACATGCGGAATAAAAAGTAGCAGTTGACATGCCAATTACTTTTATTTTGTCCTGTAACTTGTTCGCTTATCGCAGTATAATGATATGTCACGAAATTATTAATTTTGTACAAGTCCGTAACATAAAGCATTGCAATTATTTCTTAACTAGTGTTTTACTAAATAGTTTTCTTGAGTACTGTGATTTGTACGCTTAAACCAGTAACGTAGTAATTCATTGCGAACTGGTCCTCCTACATATCAAATAATGCCTAATATGAGACTAGTTGCATACTAGATACTTTCAACTCGTTCTGTTGCGGATTCACTTAAACCAGTTCGGTGATATGTTATATTCGACAAGTTCTGGGATATATCTCAATTAGCTCAAAAGGTGGAAATTGTCACCTCCTATGACAAGCCCATGTTAAAAGTACCGGTCAGTTTCATATAACAGAACCGAAACTAGGACAGGTTCATGCACACAAAGTTCTAGTCCCGTGACCATACCAGTGACTGGTCTATTTCCGCTGGGGTACTTCGAACATAACTATTATGTGCAACACTGGACATTTGCCGTATGGTATATACCAGCCGTCATAA
The DNA here is from genome assembly GCA_021234595.1 of Delia radicum. NCBI lineage: Eukaryota > Metazoa > Arthropoda > Insecta > Diptera > Anthomyiidae > Delia > Delia radicum. The sequence continues at coordinate 120,053,034 of CM037854.1, forward strand.
TAAATAATACAATGTAAAGATTTGAAATGTGTTGGCATACATAATGTATTTTGATTATTATTTGATTTTGAGTTATTTAATACATTTGTCAAACTTTAATTAAGAACATATAAGTTTTGTTGCATTTTTTTTTTTTTTATAAATTATAATAAAATTATCGAGTTTTATTTGATGCCAAAAGAATTTCATATCAAACTAGAATTTTCAAAATATGCTAAGTATATAGGTGCTTTTAATTGAATTTCGTGTAGTGCTTATAAACTATACACATAAATTATATTGATAGTGTGAAAGTGGATGGGTTCTGTTTATGTAGGCTCACAAAATTGACAAGAAATTTACATTTTGCTTTTTAAATTATCATTAAAATGTCATAATTTATCTCAATAAATTCGTTGTTTACACTTTCACGCTAAAATAACTGGTAATCCGATTTAGTATTGACGATTCTTTTTAAGGCACCTTTAAAATTAGTGCAAGTTTCCCATATAAATTTTCAATTTAACTGATTGATAAATTTTAACTGGACATTGAGTAATTGCGCCTTAATCGTATTTGACACAAATAGTTCGACTGTATTGGAACCAGTTTTGAACTAACATTTTTTTTATTAGTGCAGTTTCGGACTTTTATCTCTTACACAGTAAACAATTATTTATAGCTCAATATTGCAGAGAAGTATTTTAAAATATTTTTTTTTTCAATGTAAATAAAACAATTTCATAAACATTTTTTCGTACACCCAGAGAAAACCAGGAGTTACTTTCATCAATTTTCGTCCAATGTAACAATTTCATCAATATTTCTGAAAATTTTCATAACCAACAATATAATGCGCATATCATGGTCTCTATGATGCTTTTTCTACACAAATATTATGAAATTATTACTAATACAAAATATAGTGAAAAATTTCGAAAATATAATGAAATTGATTTTATTTTTATGAAAAGTTTCATAAATTACATTGGACGAAAATCTGTGAAACATGTCATAGATATGATGAAGCTTTTCCTTTAAGTGTAGATTCAATGACTTATTTTGTTATACACAGAACAAATTATTGTCAATAATATTTCTATTAAAAACGCAGAAAATATACTCGGTCGTAGCAACCGTACACTGGCAAGAACTTTTCCATAAAAGTTCAAGAGTTATTTAAATAGTTAAACGGTAAAGTTGTTTCAATAGAATATGTAGTTGAATTACCAAAGAAATATATTTTTTAACTTTTCTGTTAACTTTTCTGTCTGCTATTCAATAAAAAAATAAACAAAAAAAAAAAAAAACGGATTTTCGGTACACAGAAAAAACTAAAAACGGGTTTCAATTAAAAAATTTATTGAATCAATTAATATTTTAATTGATTTTGAACCTATCACGGCAATGATACTATCAATTAAATCTTTTATTAAAATTAAGAAGAAAAAAAATATTTGTTTGGATACAAATTAAATTCAAATCAAATCTTTAATTAGATATTTTAGGTTGATAATTTTTTCTGTGTAATAGTTAAAATATTCAATTAAAATTTTCTATTTAAAACAAAAACATTTTATATTACATTGAGCATTGAAATAAACGAAAACAATCTATTGTTTTTACCGATTTTGTCAATTAAGTTTTTAACAGTTGAAAATAAACTAAAAAATACAATTGTTTTAAACGAAAAGTGAGTAGTCGTTTTTTTTAACTGTTTTTTAATTAATTTAATGTGTATATTCAGTAGTCTTTACGGCAAAAATATTGTGAGTGTATTTGTTGCCCATCGATTTTTTAGATATTTATCACCGAATTTTTGTTGATGCGATCGAAATTCAATTGTAGTATCAGAATTTTTAGGCGGTTATTATGTAATTCGATTCGAAAAGATATTCGATTCGAACATAATTTTCACATTGAAAATGAAGTAATAAAAAGTAGTTTTTAATGAGTAAAAGTATTGCAAACGTGTAGACAATGATGTAGTAAATGTGAAAAGTAAAAAAGTTGGTTTTTTAAGTACGGATGTCATTTTACAAGAGTTTTAAAATTTCCGAATACGAACAAAAAATTTTGTATCGAATTACATAATAACCACCCTGTTGTCCCAATCGAATGAGTGTTGTCACAACCGAAAAATTCACAGCAACCAAAACATTCGATTCGTGACAGATTCGGTAGCCACGAACGAGTCAGTTCGGGCTGAACTTTGTTTGATTTCAAGTTGACTTTCCAATTAAAAGTTTAATCATTTCAATTAAATGTTTAATGGAAAATGAATTTGGTGCTCACAAAATTTCAAGTTTTTATAGCCATATTTTGCGTTAGGTAATTTTTATTATATAAAACTATGCATAGAAATACGAAAAAATGTCAAAATAACAAAAACTTTCCTAAAATAAACGAAAATTTTGTTTACTTTACGGAAGTTTTCGTTGTTTTGACATTAATTTCGTCTTTCATATTTTTATATGAATATTTTTATATAATAAAAATTATTATTACCTAAAGCAAATAAAGATTATAAAATCTTCAAATTTTGAGAGTATCAATAATTCTTGGAAAAAAAATGCTTTTTTATTTAAATAAAAACTTTCAACCGTCAACTTGTCTTGTTCTGAGTTAACTTTGTTTCAACACATTTGATTAAGTTACATAAACTATTAGCAAATTTAATTTATTGACAAAATTTGGCTTATCCAGAAAATGTTATAAAAAATGTTTACCCCGAACATACTTCCCTTTTGAAATTACAGTCGTTTGCACTTAGTTTAAATATAGTTTATGCAAACTTCTATTAAATACAAACTGAGTTAAACTGACTTGAATTAATCCTTTTATGTTGTTCATGTTGCTGCACAGCTTTGAAGGAATCAATTCCACAATTTCTGTTTCTATTTGAAAAAAAACATTTATATTTCGATAATAAATGCACTGAACAAATTTAAGGATTGAAATAAATTTCTTTTTTTTTTACGTGCGATTCATTTGAAATTAATTCTACTAATTTCTTTATAAACATAAGGAATTTGATCTCTAAAAATCAATTAAAATCTAGCAATTTCAACTTTTTATTAAGGAGTTCATTCCGTACTGAATGAATGCCTCTTGAATTTATTAAATTGTGCAGTTAATTCCCCAAAGGAGTTAAAAATTTCTCTTGCAGGTAAAAGTGTTGTCTGGCCTTGAATGGAGTCACGTTACGGCATATATCATTCTATATTTAATAATTTTTATTGACCAGAGTAAAAGCGTTCATTTACAATCATATCTTATTTAATATAATATTATATAAAAACATATAGCTTTATATATGTGAAGGCGCATTTGATCATATATAATTTCATTGAGGATTTGGTTTTTCGAAAATTTTTCACATGGTCTAAATGCAATATCTAAATGCATATCGATTGATATTACAGTAAATTTGGCATATATTACTATACATGGCATCTTTTGCAGCGTGAAGTCGTGAAATGAAGCAGGAATGGCAGATTGAAGGTAAACTTTTTTTTCTTTGTTCACAAACTTAGAACGCGTTTATCTCGAAACCATGTTTTTCGTACTGGTTGCGGCACTAGCGGGTTCATTTTCTGACGATTTTTTTTTTTAACTTGATTCGCTATCGTATGACACGAGCTTTTTTTAAATTTTTTTTAGAATTTTTAAAGTCAATATTTTTTCGAAAAAACACACTTTTAAATTTGGAACATCACCAAAAATTAAAAAAAAATTTAAAAAAAGCTCATGTCATACGATAATCAATTTTGTTAAGATTTAAAAAAGTAATTTTTTTTTCCAGATCGGACAATTTTTGCTACTCCCAGCGCTGCAACCACGAGGCCCTGGTTTTTTCTCTGCCGCCAGTTTGGAGCTCTATAAAACCATGTTGGAGTGAAAAATATATTTTTTTGAATTCTTTTTTCTTGTAATTTGTTCAATTCTCTACAATAAAAAAAAAAATGTTTGTTTTTGACTGAGTTATGATTTTTTTAAAAAAGGTCTGTTTTCTCTGCCGCGAATGTATGGTCCCCCCTTAAGTTCGCAAAAACCTTAATTTCAATTTGAATATTCGTATACACAGATAAATAAAGTGCCAACCGAATTGAAAAGTGTATTTTAAAGGTAACAACTTATAAATTCACTTAGTACAACAATATTTACATTAGATTTCAGAATATTTTGGGTGTTGGAACTAAAATTCAGTTGATTTAACCGAATGTTCAGTTTTATCAAACGACTGAAATTCGTAATAACCGAATTTGAATCATAGTAACCAAATTTCAGTTGGCAAATAGATAAACTTTTCTCTGTGTGTACTATTATCTAAAAATGAAAATAAATCATTAAATAATTTATAATTTCTTCAATTACAAATTAACATTTACAATATTAATTCCATATTTTCTGCATTTTAAATAGAAAACTTTAATTTATTTGAAATTTTCTTGACTTAAGCTGAAATGGTAAATAGATTGAAAATATATAATAAAGTTTATATATATATTTTATTTATTTTGTGGGTATTGTGGTGTAATGGTTAGCACATTGGACTGTTACACAGATGATCCCGGGTTCGATTCCCGGTGACGACAATATCAATTTAGAATAATAATATGTATAAGTTTTCTATCCCTCATACGTATCGCAGCGCCCACCTTTGGTTTTCATATAGCACTTAACTCCACCGAAGTAAAATAATGAATCAGGGCTATGAAACAAAAAGCTTCAATAAGTTCGTCAACTCTCCATCAGGTGGCGAGCAACAACTGTTGTAAGACTAATCATCTCGATCAATTTCAGTGTTGCCATATTGGAAGCCCTTCATCTTCCCCCACCTTTCATATCTCCAATATCCCCTTTCCAAAGAAAGCAACACATTAATAAATAGAAAGAATTTCCTGAGTGTTGATTCTCTTTAACAAAAAAAAAAAAAAAAAAAATATATAGACTGTATTATATTCTATGTTAAACTAGATATAATGTTATGGTATAAAGAATAATTTTATAAAATTGGATGAGAACAAAATTTGAACAAAACTGTATTAAATCACTTCGAATTCTATCTAAATTATTCTAATGTCATACAATTAGACGGAATTTGATACAATTTAATTGGACAATTTTTCGGACCAAATTTTATATATTTATGTATGGGCCATATTTAATTAGATCTAACTATATAAAGCTCCATATTAGTTTTTTTTAATCGAGGAGATAATTTGTTGTATTTTACTTGATATTATTATGTGTCTACAAATAAAACAATAATCCAAATATATGTAGTGATCGATATGATTATATATGATCTCATGCTAAATCTTATTAAAGTATATTTGACGTCATACCGAAAATATTTTCCTTACAATTTCATATAGCTTTATATATAATCCCATACATATTTAGGTAAATTAAGCTATCTACAAGTGAAGACTTTATTAGATATGGCGTCACATAAAACCATAATAATTGTATAACGAAATCATCTTCAAGTGATTTTATTTTATATAATTTCAAATAAAAAATTAGCGCATTTTATAAGACAAATACAGTTGATTAAATTTCTTTCTTTTTGATAATTTTTAAATATTTCGTTATGTTTCATAATAAAACTAAAAGTTGTTGATTTCCAGAAATTTTAATTTTCAACTTAAATACTTTTAAGCATAACATCAAGTCACAAATTGGCTAAAATTATATAAAATCATAAATATTTATATCCAATTAGAAAATAAGTGAGCACCTCTTTAGGCGTTTTGCGTTATTCTCACCTTTTACGATTTTACTTGCAAAAAATCAAAAAGAGTCAAAATTTCGGAGCACGCAATAACACTAAACCATAGCGAATATATGAAACCAAAATAAAGGGTCCGCCATCTAACGTTTTTTTTTTCAACTAGTGCTTATTTCGTGAATGGTAACACTTAGCTCATGTCTGATTTGACAGATAATTAGTTTCATCCTTCCGATGAACGAATATGGTCCGTATGTTCGTTATCTTGTGAAAAAAGTGAAAGAAACTGGCATCCTCATCGATAAACCAAAGCGTGAAAAGCCAAAAACAGTGCCTACACTCGAGAATATTGCTGCTGTGGCAGAAAGTGTGCGGGAAGCGCCATCAACATCAATTCACCGTCGTTCTCAACAATTGAACATTTCGGAGACATCATTGAGACGAATTTTGCATAAAGACCTTGGTATGACGCCATACAAAGTCCAATTGGTTCAGGAGTTCAAAGTGTTGGAACTTAGGTGAAAGCTTATAATTTTTACTTCATATCTAATTAGTTTGTTTAATAACTTTTTAATTAACTATTACTGCCTATAAATTGGAATTATTTAAAAATGATAAAAATAGTTTTTTGTTTGGAATCCCAGTTTTTCTCGCCACAAAAAAATTACCATTGTTTTGGATATATACGCTGTTGAATATTATAATAGAGATGTCGATTTATTGTATTTAATAAAAAAAACTACTTATATCCGGTGCTGCATTCAGAAAAATTATTCGTTACATACAGCTGTGGTCATCAAAATAGTAGTGATTTAACCTTTGTTCTTTAATATTGTGATATATCCATTTTATCTCAGTTTTTTATCATTTGATTTTTATTTTGTCGAAAATACTATATTCTCAATTTGAGCGTGTATTTTAGTAAATACACCCTACGATGATATACACAACCTCGATTTTATCTTCACTTCATTAAATGTAATCGGTCATAAAAATAGTAGTATAATTTTTGAAAAAATTAAAAAAATGTTTGTGTCATTTTATATTAAAAGTATAAATACTAATAATATATACATTTCCACACTTTTTACTAGCAATTAGTTATTTGGATCAAATCCTTGAAGACAGCTGTAAAAACTATGTTTCATAAATTCTCCATGTTTTGATATTTCCAGTTAAATAAATTCGCTCCTGAATCCGTGGGAGGGCAGAAATTTCGTGATGAGTTAGGATCTGCTGACTCCATACTTTATGTTACAACATAGATTTTGGATTAATTACATTGAGTTTGGATGGCGGAATTGTCGATTAAATTAGTTGACCCCATTACCAGCAAGTTAATTTTTTTACAAATTAACACACATGTATCGAGTATATGTAATTTTGGAATCCCAAAAATTGGGAGTTCTAGTCTCTTTTATAAGAATGGATCATTGTGAAAGAAACAATTTATACAGCTGTTGAACTTATTAACTACTAATACTATAACGTACATACAGCTTGCAGGTACTTAATAAAAAAAAATTACAAAAATTTATTAAAAACCACATCGAAGTCCTTTAGTGAACTTAGACCGAAATTGTAGGTCCGGTTATGACTTGTCTTGTGTCCTGGAACATCGGCATATGAAAATTTCAATTTCATACGTTCCAAGTAGACAGTTCACTTATATATTCCAATAAATATATAAAATTCTTAAACAAATGGGTATGGCCAAAGAGTACATACAAATAGAGAAACTACACTTTATATGCCTCTCAGGAACAAAATACGAACTCGGACAAGGAACTGAAAACATTTTTTTTTACAACAAAAATCTTTTCAACACGTTGATAACAATTTGTTGCTTAAAACACTCACTTTTTTTGCTTATATTATATTATCAATTAAAATTTAATATATTTTAATTTTATCTTGTTGAGTTTATCGTTAATATTTGAAATAAATAAAAATGTTATTAAAATACTATTTAAAAACATGGTAAAAATTAACATAAACTTTTCAATTTCGGTGCGAGTTTACAAACAAATAAAAATAGAGTAGCTTTAGAGAAACTGAGGAGAATAGTATAATGGCTTTCATAAGTCTTTTATTTAGCATCAGGGCCTTTCCTGATCTTCATTCCTTTTTATTATATTAGCGAAGATATCTTTCAATAGTTAATGTAAAAAAGTGGGGTTTAACATGCCTTCTAAATTGCGTGGCGTTCAAAATGGCTAAGATCACTAATTCAGTCCGTAGTAATTATGTCACATTTTTCGTTAAATTCTTATTTGAGCAAGCTTAGTTAAAATCTATCTGAGTTCTTAAATGATAAACAAATCGTAATTTATGATAAACCTACATTATAAAGAACGTTTGCGCTTACTTATGACGTCTTGCTAATAAAAATTAAATAATTTTTGATGTTTTCTTTGCATTTAGTAATAGAAAAAAAATTCTACGATTTTGTTTTAGTTTATTGGACTTTTTTAAAAGATTATTCGACTAACTACTATTTTTATGACCGTACTGAGTAAATTGTTAATTTGAAGATGCAACATTGCAGTTAACAGGAAAGTAGTGGGCCGATTGAAAAATGAATTTGCAGACAAATAATTACCAAATCACTCTATTCGCAGATATAACATTTGTTTTGATACTGAAATAATTCTAGTAGATTTTTCAGCTTTTCTAAATTCTTTATGGGCACTACTATTTTTATGACCGCAACTGTATATGTAACACCATGTAGGAAAGGGTTAATTCCCAAAAATTTAGTTTTTAACATAGTAATGTTGGTATTATATTTTATAGTCTAAAGTAAAAATCCAGTTATTTTGGACAATAAGGAAAAACTTAAATACAGAAACTACCCAGGTGAAAAAGTTCATATATTGTCATATATGGCCACATAAATGAGTTCATATATGAATCCATATATGTTCGGATCCGAAATTCGAGGGTATATGGACATATATGCTCATATACGGACATATATGAATGTTCATATATTGTCATATATTATTACTTTTCCTATATTCTCGTATATAAAAAAGCTTTTTTAGTTTTGTTTTCCAAAAATATTCTGTTTATTAAAATATACAGCTATTTATTATAATTCTATATACTCTGAATACAGGAATTTTTTAAAAAACTTAAAATATACTTCAATATAAGAATATTCACCATTTTTAATTGTATCTTAAAATTTAAATATTTCTGTTTAGTTTTCCAATTATTCTGAAACACAACTAAAAATGGGAATGCGGGAAAATATTTTATTTTTAAATACAAAATATAACAAAATAAATAAATCCAATTAATTCATCTGGTTTAACCAGTTTTTGAATACTGAGATCAAAAACGTTGGCTTAAATAAAGTTTAGCCGCATGTTTCCAAAATTAATGAAACTTTTCCACGCTGAATCTGCCAATGGTAAAACCTTTTGGTGGACCTTATTCGGGAGGGAGGGGTTCAAATTTGAGGTTGTGTTTTTCGGTTTTATACAAAAGTTTTGAATGGATTGGCATCATTTAGGCATCATCGGAAAGGTGTTTTAAATGTCTTTTCAAAGAGTAATATATCCCCATTCATTAACCCATTACGATTCAGTTTAACTTATGGTATTTTTTTTATTTTTTCCTGTTTTTTCAGAACTTTTGTATAAAATCGCAAATCAAAATTTCAACTTTGAACCCCTCCCCCCGGAAAGGGGGTGCGTTTTTCCTAATAACTCATTCTCTGCAATCGTATTTATAAATTAATAAAACATTAATTTATATATTTTTGTTAAGAATTCGTAGACCGGCAGACTAAGGGTTAAAAATAAAAAAAAGCATCCTCATATATGGTCATATCTGACCAAAAATTAAAACATATTAACCGTATATGAAATAATATATGAATTCATATATGGAGATATATGGCATATATGAACCAATATATGCAATATATTACCATATATCATCATATATGGTGTCATACATATCCATATATGAACTTTTCATTTAAATGCATTTATATGTTCATATATGCTCATATATGGAACCATATATGCTGATACATGAAACCATATATGACAATATATGATCATATATGAACTTTTTCACCTGGGTAAATAAAAAAAGTTGATTCCTTCAGGAAATTAAAATAACAGATTTATTCATTGTTGGAGTTAGAATAAAAAGTTTATTCTTCATTGAAATTAAAAGAAAAGGCTACTCATTTTACTTGATTTAAATTGAATTCATGCAAAATGAAATCAATTCCTCTACCGAAAATGGAACTAGATTGGAATGAATTCATTAGATAAGAAAGTTTATTCCTTGGGGAATCTAAAGGAAAAGTTTATTCATGCAGAAAATCAAACGAAAATGTTAATTCCTTCCAACAATTGAATGAACTTACACGGAATTCATTCAGATGAAACTGATCTCCTGAACCAAACGTTGAATTTGTTAGATTTGAATGAAGTTACTTGTGGTGAAATCCATTTGGTAAATTTAAATTTCATCCTTGAATTCATTCACAGTAATGAATTACTGATTTTTTCTTAATAAAAAATGCATTCCTTGAATTAAAAAATTCATTCCTTGAATTATAAAAATTTAATTCAATTTTTAAGAAATTATTTCCAAAAAGAAATAATTTTTTGTCAGTTCTGTGTTGCTGCTTCTTCTTGGTAATTCTCCACCTACTACCCCATTAATACACATTGTTTGTGTATATTACCTTTATGCCATTTCGAGTTGTTCTGACCATTTGTTATTTTAGACGCCTTTTTGCACTTTTTTTTCTCTGTTTTTTGTTAATCTTGTTGTTTTTCAACTTTTGTTTACATTCACTGCCAGAATAGTCAAAGTAAATTTTTGTTAATTTTTTATTCCATTTTTTTTCTATGTATTTGTTGTTCTGCTACACACCGTTTGTACACACACACACACACATTTCTTTTCAAAGTTGCCGCCTTTGTCGGCATAACTGACAACTTCAATCAATTTCAAAAAAGCTCTCGTTTTTTTTCGCATGTATTTTGTATTGCAACACAAATCCTGGCGGATTGTTCTTGATATTTTGTTACAGGTATGAAGGTATATGTGGAAATTTAGGTATATATAAAGGGTTGCCAAGGGGATTAGTATTTAAGATTGGGGATAATGAGTATTGATTTAGAAATATAGTTCCGTAATAACAATTTAAGAAAATTAATTCAATTAATTATCTCATTGCATCTATCACATGTCTAAATATATATCACACGAGCAAAGTTTTTTTGTGTCATATAATAGAACTTAAAAAGAAACTCGGTATTATTTTGTACACGTATTTATTTCCGGTTTTATGATATTTAATTGGGTGAATTTAGGGTTACTTATTTTGCAGGAAATCAAATTAAATATTTTTAAAAAGTGTTTTGGGGTTATTTAAATTTAAAGTGCGTAACATTTTGTTATGCCTTTCTTATTTTTGATGAAAGTTTCGGCGGAATAGATACAGCGCTTTAGTTGTCACAAAGCGAAATGTGTTTGGAAAAAACTGCCGCTGTGCCCGGTAGAAAGCAAAAAAAAATTTTTTGTGTTGCACTTTATCAATTAAGTCAGTGGTGAAGATTCACTGTAGATACCTAACTATGTTCTCAAGCCATGTTCTTTGTAAAAAAATGCGAAAAATAAACAATTAAATATCCCAAACTTCTTAAAAACTTCATAAAATTATTGCATTTTAAAAATTTTAAAATGCCTTTTTGACACGAAGCTGCTTTTTACTAAGAAACTCAGTTCTTGCAGCGCACTAACCAATTTCAAATATAATGTCAGAAGCAAAAAATATACACTTTTAAAAAATTTACGCCAATTCCAATTTTTAATATTGGTATCACGTATTTGTGCGCTGACACCAACATGGTAAAATCACAAAGTGTATAAAATTACACCATTTTATTTACATTATTTTTTATTGTTCTCAAAACTCAAAAAACTGCGAGAGTTAAAAAATCGGAAAACTTTGCTTTCAATTGAAAACTCTACCATACAACTTTTTACCAAGCAGTGATATCTCCCAAGTCTATTGACTCTATTTTATATAGGATTGGATCTGAAAGTTAAAAATTATGAGAAAAAATAAAATAAATGAAAAATACTTGTAAGTTTCAAGTATTTTTTTAATTTTTCAACTTTTAAATTTTCATAAATTCTTTGGGTGAAGACTTTTTAACGTGAAACTTTGCATGTCATCTTTTTTAGTATAGTCTATCTAACCCTGTCCCTCATTTCTCCCAATGCATAAAACATTGAGTAATAAGAGGAATCTAAAGTCATTTTCAACAGGTGTTAAGAAAGCTCATATCTAAAAATATATTTAATTGAGAGGGCTCGGCACTCATAGACATAAACCTGTAAAAGCAACAAAAAAAGCTACTAAAAATTAGTTAAAAATGTTCTTGCAAAAAAAAAAACTACTAAAATTTGAAGATTTTTTTTTACCTAATATTTAGTAGTATAAGAATATTTAGTTATATATGAGCTAAATTTTAGTTAATTGAAAATAACAAAATATTATGCTAATCTCAGCGAAAACATTTACTTAATATTAGTAGACAAAAGAAAAATAGTATTAAAAAATTTGAAATTTTTAAAGTTTTTTTTCTTAATGCAGATAAAAGCCTGCCCCTATGAAATCAGCAATCTACAATTTTTTTAGCAAAAATTTCTGTTGATTTTAGCAAAATAAACTGTTATTTGCATTCTGCTAAATTTGTGGTAAATATATCAAAAATTTTGTCGATATTACATATTTAGTTTGCTATTTTGAGTCTACAAATATTTGGTAAAAGTTTTTGCTAATTTTACAGACTAAAAACTGTTTTCAATTAACTCAAAATCACATCGAATATAACTAAAATTTTGTAAAGTGAACACATTTATTTTTGTTGTTCTTATTTTATTAATATTAATATAATCTTTAACTTCGAGCTCATATATTAGTTCTCATTTAGTGAGAAAACTAGTTTTTATGAATGTTTGATGTTTTGCATGGGATTGTCACTTCTTTCAAAACGTGTTCTAATACCCGAAATAGATCTATCAACACATTCCTGAAAGTGGTCAATTAATAAATTTGAAAAACTTTATAGATTATTTGTTAGGCCAATATCCTAATATAGAAATATATAGTATGGCCTATAACTTGAATAATTTTTATTTTTCATTGCACAATTAAAGGTAGAAAAAAACATAATTTTTATTTTTAATAAAAATTATATCAAACTTAAGGGAAAAAAATCTGATAAATTTAACAGTATTTTCTGCAACAGCATTTTTAGCTAATTTTCCGTAACGTTTTCTACTATTTTTATAGCTTTATTTCTATGAGTGTAATCGTGTTTTATGTATATAAAATATTCATTAAAAATCATAAAATATGCATTTATTATTTGGTTTTTTAAAATTTTTATTATATTTTAATATTAAGGATGATAATCTCTAACTTCGAGCTCATATATTAGTTCTCATTTAGTGAGAAAACTAGTTTATATGAATGTTTGATGTTTTGCATGTGATTGTCACTTTTTAACATTATCAGCACAATTTAAGTAATTTTTGTATTAGAAATTGGATACAAATTTCAAAAATTATCGTTAATATTTATAGGAATGTTAATAGTTTATATATATTAAATATATATAAAAATTTTAAGAAAAAAAAATATAAAATATATAAATTTTGTTTAAAGCAGATTTTATTAAAATATTAAACATAAATTGTTAAAAAAACATGCATTTTAATTCAAAATATGCAGTTATAGCAAAATATGTAACAAAAAATGTCAAAATATACATTTAAATATGCATTTACAGCAAAATATGTAAAAAAATATGTATTTATAGCAAAATATGCATTAACAAATCGATGCCATTTTGTTGCTAATTTGTTGATTCGCAAATATATTAATTTGGTCAACGTTGCCCTTCAGCTAACGGCAACAAACATGTATTTACTTGAACTTGCGAGCCCTATTAATATTATTTAATACTTATTTTTCATTCACTATGTTTGAAAAGATTCTGATTTTTATAAATTGCCAAAAATGTACAATTTTTAATGAAGTTTATCATTAAATTATCCAAATTTGCTTAGTCTTTTTATTTTCAAATAGTTTTGTTTTTTGTGCAATGTTTCTCACCCATTTCAGTACAACATATCCCGCTTAATTGGCAACCCTGTTTACCTGAATGTATGAATTTGCATTAGGTATGCTTCAGTTAGATAAAATAGAAAATTCCATTACTATTAATACCTTAAGAAGAAAAACGAATAGACTGTGTGCATTTACGTATGAGTTCTGTTGATAGGTGTAAAAATATTTTTTGCCTATAAAGTATTGAATAAAAAATTGATTTGAATATAAATTTCGTTTTTGGTACAGAAGATTTTTTTTTCAATTATAATCATGATGAAGGATCTTTTGTCAACGAAAAAAATGGAAATTACATAAAAATGTAATTTGACTGACTACCCTAAAAAAAGAGTTTTTAAACTGCTGTTTTTTAAAGGGATTCCTGCTTAGGCATTGGAGACAAGAGAACAAAAATGCGTTTTCGATTTTTTATTTGATTATGTATTTTTTTTTGTAACCCGGGGAACTTATAAAAATATGTACACACTATAGTTCCTACTTTTTTTTGCTAAATTTTAACCTATCAGCACGTAATGGGCAATAATGTACTAATAATAGAAATCGGGTTTTCAGGTCATTTTGAAACAAAAACCCCCTGCATCTAGTGCATTTCCTTAATATGCATTTTTTTTCAAGTTTTTAACATTAAAGTTTTACTAGTTGACCAATAATACTGCACAACATATTTTAAATAACTTTTGGCTTATTGTGTTCGTTATTTTGCGAATTTTGATGTCTATATCGCGAAAAAACGCTTCAATCTGTTTGATCAAAATCCGCGAAACACGTCAAATTTGAAAATGTTGTGCCCTTTAAGTTGCATCGTTATTGTCTAATTATGTTAAAACTTTAGCTAAATATAAATTTTTAGTTTAATTAAACAAAAAGAGGATTATGCGGAAACCTTCTTGATAACCGCGAAAAAATAAAATTGCGTTGCTTTATATTATTATTATGGACCAATATAATGGACGTAGCTAAAATTTGATAATTGCAAAAAAAAGTCAAAAGTTATAACCCTAGTACATTCGACTTTTAATTTCCCGATTAAAAAAAAATTAATATGATGCTTATGTAGTCATACGAAATTTAATATGGGTCTTAATACAGCTTTATCCGAAAAATTGGGCCCGCAATATTATATAAGTTTGCTTTAGTTTAGTTTTAATTTGATAATATCAGATTAAATCACAACCGAATAATGGTGCGATACAATTCAAGGCTATTTTATTTGGCAGTATAAATTTATATCTGAACTGATCGTGATAACTGATAATATATACAAAACTTAAAACTTCATTAAAATCCGCAATATGTGCCAAAATAATTACACTCAAATTCGGGTTTTGCTTCAGCATTATTAATCCTTTTAGACTTTAGCCATTTGCAAAAAGATTTCGACTTTATAATTTGTAGCAAATTCCGTTCCATTTGGACATTTTATTTTATTCAAGAAATTCTTTTGAAATTACCTAAAAAAAATAGGTTGTTTGAGAAGAAAACTTTGAAAATGAAGATATAATGAAAATAAAGATTTTACGGAATTTAGTAACTTACACCATTGAATAACAAACACGGAACAAACATTAAAACTTTATTTAGCTTTTTACATTGAAAAAAAATCTAAAACTAAATTAAAAACTCCTAATGTCACAAATGAAACATGTTCTTTTTTTAGGGTTTCTTTTGTGTGTAAAATGTAGAAAATTGAGAACCAGAAAAAATCAAATCAAAAGGCAAAAATTGGGGTACATTTTGTGTATAAAATTATATACAAAATGAAATAGGCAATTATTTGTACTATTGTATTGATGTAACACATATTTATATCCAAAATATGATTGACAAATTTTCTAGTGACTCTGCATGGGGTACTATACAATTTTATCCAAAATTAAATTGTGTTTGTTTAAATAAGAAGTAATATCTAAAGGGTCCGCCATCTAACGTTTTTTTTTTCAACTAGTGCTTATTTCGTGAATGGTAACACTTAGCTCATGTCTGATTTGACAGATAATTAGTTTTATCCTTCCGCTGAACGAATATGGTCCGTATGTTCGTTATCTTGTGAAAAAAGTGAAAGAAACTGGCATCCTCATCGATAAACCAAAGCGTGAAAAGCCAAAAACAGTGCGTACACCCGAGAATATTGCTGCTGTGGCAGAAAATGTGCGTGAAGCGCCATCAACATCAATTCACCGTCGTTCTCAACAACTGAACATTTCGGAGACATCATTGAGACGAATTTTGCATAAAGACCTTGGTATGACGCCATACAAAGTCCAATTGGTTCAGGAGTTCAAAAAAAAAAAAGTTATTTGGCGGACCCTTTAAATATATATTATTTTGTATTTTACAATGTTTACATTTAAATAACGCCATTATTAATTGGATTAGTTTTAGCGTATTCTAAATGCAATATACAATATATTGAGCGAGATGCTGTATGACGCAACTATATATGACATCATATTAAAATTTTTGAGGAAATTATTTTATATATGTATTTATATAATTATGTCCGGTTAAATACACTGGCAGACAAAAACTTATAAGTGTATATAAAATAATGTATTATTTTATGCAAATCTCTCTTATTCGTGAACTTAAAAGTTTCAGTTTTAGCTATGTAAATTGCCTGACACTTACAGGAAGCTTTATCGATTGGTTCTCTTTGAACTTAATACAATGCGGATAGGTGATAAAGGATTAAAAGTGGCGATGAAATTTAGCACAACTTTGTATGAAAATATGTTTAAAGTTTAGGAAATTTAGACTTATTTAAAAACAGCGTTAAAATACTCGAGAAAATACACATTTTGAAAGAAATTTTGAGACTATGTCGTGGACCCAGGCTGCCACTTTATTCATTTTTTTTTAATATTATCGCAGAACTTGTACAATTATATTAAAAGAACTGATCCACTGGCTGATGGCAATTAGATATAAAATTATCACTCGCTGACAGAATAATTTGATCTTCGAAATATTTTTTTTTAACAATTTTAATTTTTTTAATATTAATAAACATCGCGCCCCAGCCAGTTATTTCCAAAGAAAACATTTTAATTAATAAACTAAAATGGTATCAAAAACATTTATCAACTTTTTCTCAAAAGAAACTGAGGATTTGCTCCGACTGGTAGAGGATTTGCTCCGACTGATAAAAAAATAATTGAGGGTAAAAACGGGTACAACTACATCGGAAGTACACTTAGAATACTATGTAGGTAAAGACGACTGCAATTGTAGTAAAAAACAAATGAAATTTTATTTAAATAAAGGACGACTTACATTTCATTTAATTCAACTAACATTGTCATTTGTTTTTTTAATGTTCAAAAAATGACTAACAATTGTAGTAGAAATGAACCAGATAGTAGTTAAAAATAAACAAAGATTTATTTTTTTTTATTTTTTTAAATAACAAAAAACAACTGTAAAAAATGAATGTAAAATCATAAAACAGTCATTTGATGTTAGTTGTTTTTTTAAATGAACCACAAGGTTAGTAAATATTTTAATTTTTTCTACAAATGACTGACATTTACATTAAAAATAAAGAAACTGTATTACAACCCAAACAACTGCATATTTTTAAAGCAGAAGTTCCCTGAGTGTAGGGTTGTCATTTATTCGGATTTTTTTTTGTTCGAATAAACGATCAAACAATTTTTGATCGAACGATCAAACGATTCATTTCAAAAAACTATTCGCTTAATCGAACGAATAACGAATACATTTTTTTTTCAAATACATAGATAATTAATGTATTGTTCCCTATCATATCAAAACTTTATGAATTTTGTCATCAATTTAAATACTACAACAATACCAATTCTAAAATGCAATTATTTTATACTAAAGTAACGCCAAATATTTCTCAATTTGCATTGTTATTTCATGATGAAAAAATTACTGGCGATAGTTTTAGTATATCGAGCTGTTACTATCTTATTTTAGTTACAGTAGAAATTACATAAATGGAATTCACAGTTTAAGTTCTAACATGCTATCGTTGTAAAATAGCAATATTTCATGCTTCAAAAATCATGCAATATTTCAACGATAGCACTTTCCAGCCAAACCACACATTACCAAATATTGGGTAAAGTAATGTATCACCATAGGGCTGCACGCATTACATTATACCTTACTTCAGTGATGAATTTTAAAGGTAAAGCAACTGGGTGCTTATATAGTTACATAGTGGGAAGAAGTAATGTGTGTATAAATAGATTTTCATAAAAAAAAAAAATTGATAAAAAAAAAATTTTTTAATTTATGTGGTCACACTGGTATTTGAACCTGGGGTCTTCGGTTGTTAACAATTAGTTAGACGATAACTCTCCCAACTGAGCTATCGATACATATAATATTTGATTGTTTAAAACATAAATGAATTGTTGTGCCTCGTGTATTCATTACAAAGTAATACATTATGTAACCAATTATAGGTAACTCATTATTTTTGTTGGAAAATAATGATACAGGTAAGGAGAACACATTACAACGTAATACATTACTTTATCGCACCCAATACCAATGTTTTCAGGGGCAGGAAATTCATAAAAAAGATTTTTCAACAAACACAACCCATGTTAACCTGTTTTATACGAAACACCCATTCCGTTTTTCAACGTTATTTGGTAGAAAGATGAAAGGGTGTCTCAATAAGATTTTGCTAAAGTTTTTATACACTTATTGCGCCTTCGGCGGTGGTATTCGCAGTTTAAATTCAAACTTTGATGCTATGTATTGCAGGATAAACTGTATACCAATGTAGGTTTTTTGTGCTGCCTAAAGTTAACTACAGATTCAAGCTACCTATAAAGCCAATTATCCTATTAGGCAAAATGTTCGCGATGTCGGAAGGCGAAATGAAGCGATCACCTAGAAACCTAAGTCTCCTATCACAAAGCCTGGGACATTCGCAGAGAACATGCTCCGAGGTCTCAGACACCATCTCACAAAACCTGCACATATCCGTGTCCGATTGACCCTTCTTGTGCAGATGGTATCTGAGATTACAGTGTCCAGTTAAGTACGACGCCAGGGTCATCAAACCCCCCCCCCCCCACTTTTCAAACGACAATAGTCGCCTCGACCCCCTACTGGAAAAAGAGATCTGACCAGCAGAGTTTTCCCAGTAACCAGAGAATTCAGATTCACTCCATGCCCTGAGCCTTTCCCTAACATACCCCGCAGGTATTCCACAGAATGGTTCAGAACCAATAAAGGGCCTTCGGGCCCCGCGGTTGGCAAGACAATCTGCCCTCTCGTTGCCCTCATGCCCCTCATGACCATTAATCCACCCCAAGGTGTTGTAAAACAATGTTGAGAGTAAGGAGTATTCATTACAAAGTAATGCATTATGTATACAATTATCGGTAATTCATCACTTTGTGTTGGAAAATAATAATACAGGAGTATATGACAAGGAGTATACATTACAAGGTAATGTATTACTTTATCGCAAGCAAAAACTGTGGCCTTTTATTAATTTGTTCATAAATATGATTAAAATTGTAATTGAGATTCTTTCAAGGTTTTAGTTGAATTTTTAATTGATATGAATGAAATTTTAATTAAAACTAAATCAATTAAATGGTATTCTATTTGATACTGCAATTTCATACATTTAGCTAAGGTCAATTAAACTTTTAATTGAGTTAACTAACTTAAAAAAAAAAACAGGTCGATGCTATATTATTCCTATTTTGGTAAGCTTTTGTTTAGTCGTGATAATTACAGTCATTGCAACATGAAAATTCTTTGTATGACCGTTTATAGTTAAACATTAATGTTGTTTTCTCTTTGAATTGCATAAAAAAAAAAACCTAACCCACTTTCAAACAAAATTGCAATTGTTGCAATCAGTAGAATAAAGGAATTAACAATAAGCCATTAAGCAATTACTTATGACAATTTTTCAATTTATTTAATATTTTGTTTGCCTCATTATGATGATGATGACTAAGTATGGCAAGCAAATGTATGAAGAAACCGCCATCTAAGCAAATTCAAAACTTATTCAAATTAACAAACCCATAAGTATCCATATTTTAAAGTCATATTTATGTATGAATGTAGCAAAAATGTTATGAAGAAAAAAATTAATAAAAGTCAATCAATACTTAAATCAGTATAGAGACAGACAGGCAGACCAAACGACAGCTAAGAGAACAGAAAACTTTTATTTTTACACTTTTGCACAATTGTCAGTGTCAGTGTCAAAGAAACTTTGTGTCTTGTTACCGGCAACACTTGCAATAATGTGCGATAAATGTCAACAATAATTGACGGCTGGCATATGGAAGAATCAATGAAATAATAAAAAAAAGAAGAAATGCTGAAAAAGGAATGATATAATTTTTTTTTTTAAATGAAGTTAAATAAAAAAATTTCTTCAAGTGTATTTAATTTTTCATTAATTGGCCAATAATAACACTGTGCTACACAGAAAATTTCATTCGACAAATGACCTAGTGTAGGTTGTAGGTCTAGCTGAGTCTAGCACAAAACCGGTTTAAGAAGGTGCAATATACGTAACGGGATCAACTGTTTTTAATCAAAAAGCGGGACTCGGCAGACGAAAAAGCTGGATTTTGGTGTAAAAAGCCGTATATTTAAATCTTTTTGTCTAAAATGCAGATTTTCTCAAATTTCCAAATTTTTTAGTTGAAATTAATTGAAAAAGGTTTAAAGACAATTTGAAACTGACAAACTAATAACAACTAGTGTTATGTAAAAATGTTTTCCTGAGTAAATATTACTTGCCCGCTTTTTTTCAAATATATGTACCTACTTTTTTTATATTACACTGTAGGTAAAGGCCACTGAAAATGTAGTTAAAACCAAATGAAATTTCACTTGAAGAAAGGAAGACTTACATTTCAATAAAATCAACTAACATTGTCATTTGTATTTTTCTGTTCAAAAAATTAACCACAATTGCAGTAAAAATTACCCTCATATGCAGTAAAAAATTAAGAAAACATTTATATGCTTTATTTTTTAAATAAAATCTTTTCGGTGACGCGAAATGAAACATGTAAGGACCTGTCAGTAGATAAAGCCTGCTTTAAATTAGCGGACAGAAAACTTTTTCAATTAGTAAATAAAGAATGAAATGTTTTTTGTTTAACAAAAAACAAATGATCTTGAACTTGAATAATCTTGCACACATCATAACTTAAACTGAAAACACACAATTTTTTGATTAAACGTATCGCCAACAATTTTTTTAAGAAATCAAATCAAAGAATTTCTCAATTTTTCAAATTGTTTTAAATTCTCAGCAAAAACTGTTTTGAGAAGCATTTTCAACGACGAATTTAACATTGGCTTGCCATAGGAAGGTATCATTCTTATGATGCTTTACGTTGTTTCGGTTAAAACAAAATAATATTTTAAACTTTATAACTTAAAACAACGTATTTTTATCTGTTGGGTGATAGTAGAGCGAAATCTTGCTAACTTCCAGAAGATATTTAGACAATATCATCGATTAATCTTCCCGGTGATAGTTCGGCGATAAATAACGCCTTAAACTATCGCCGACTTATCTTCTTGGCGATAAATATCGTCTTAAAATATCGCCGATTTCTTTTCCCGGCAATATTTTGGCGATACATAATATCGCTTATTTATTTTCCAGGATACTTGCTTTCGTATTGCCTAGATGTGTCGCTTTCGGGTAACTGTTGTTCCCGACGGAAGAAAATTCCTCAATACGAAAATGAGTATTGTCGGCAATACATGTTTTCTTATATGTGATATGATCGGCGAGTCTACTTCCTATTGCCATGCTTGCTGGGGAGTTGAAAAGAAGTTGTGTTTCAAAGCTAAAATTTGTTGAATAGTGTAATTTTTCATAATTTTATTTACAATTCCATAATTTTTCCCATTTGCTTATAATTTTAATTACCAATTAACACCCACTGTTAACAAGTTTTGTAGACAATTTCTAAATAGAAGCCACAAAAAATTGTTTTTGAAAAGTTCTTTTGTTTGTTGTTCATATTTGCAATAAAGCCGCACTTTGTGTGTCACAACTTTGTCGGCGTTTTTTTCTACTTAAGCGTTAATTTTTTATTTTTTTTTGTATAGAACTTAAAAAAAAAACTTAATTAAAAATTCAAAGCACACGCTTAAGCAACAATTTAAAGTGTGGGGTGGTGCTCATTCAAAATATTTAATATTACTTAAAATGGTTTTGAAACCCTGATTTTAATTGGTTTTAACAGCAGTTGCTGCAGTTACATCTACCAACTACATAAGACAACGACGACGACGATATTTATTGCAATCATTCAGTCATTTATTTTATACCACCTACTTCTTATTCAAATATTCTGGTGGATTGTTCTGATGAATTTTCGTTTTATTCATTTTACGTTCTATTCGACAAGAACACCTGATGATATTTTCGTATGCTAAATGAAAAAATTAGTTGCTACTTTTTTTAAGTTGGCGTATTTACACGAATCATCATTCTTGTTAACATTAATTTGTAAAAAAAATAGATTTTAAACAACATGACAAAAAACAAAATATTAATGCTTGTAGATTTTTATCTAAACATTGTATAAATTATAAAAATACATAAATTTTCGCGGTAATTGTGTGCACGTTCAAATTAAGATTTATATAATTTAAATTTTGAACTAAAAAACTTAATAAACAAATATATTTAAACATTTGTTTAAAAGTTTCTTCGAAAATGTTAAAAATGCTATGAAAGGGCATATTATTTTTGAAACCAATTGAGGGAATAAAAAAAAAAATCGCGAAATAAAAATTAAAAAAAAAAAAAAAATAAATTAAGGTAAAATAAAAAATTAGGGCCCACATTTTTCGGGAAAAGAAATTACGGAATAATAGGTTTCCATAAAAATATTTAGCGTTTTTTATTCGATATTTGGCACTTCGGTAAATGGCACTTCGGTAAACAAATTGAAGGTAAAACACAAAATTAAATCTTAGCAAACAAACTTTGCGGAAATAAAATTTTTTCGAAAAATATTTCTGCGATAAACAAAGTAACAAACAAAATTTTGAGGAAAAAATTTCATGAAAAAAAGTTTTGCAAAAAAAATATTTTTCATTTTTTTAATCGATATATATTTTCAACGTATTTTTAAATGGTAATTTGTCATTACATCGTGGTAATTTTTTTTGAGCGAAACATACAATTTTTGACATCTTAAAGAGCGTGTCGGAACCTTAAAATACCCTCTAAAAATATTTCGTTATATTTTTCGTATTCAGCTCTTTAACACGCATCGTTTTGCGTGCATTACTTAAGCGAATCCGTAAAAACAGTCATTGTCGGGACATCCTATTATGCATAATAGAAAATGATCATTTGAAAATACTCTTTTGTTTGTTTGTTTTACTAGGGCAGATCAATAACTCCGTGACTTTCCGAACTTCCCTCGTAGTTATATGAAATGCAACACTGCTCCATCAAGTACCACCTGTTAATAGACTACTGTCAAAATTTGAGCAAGTTCCTTCATTTGCCTTGCGTTTAAAACATACAACCTCGTGGATTTTTTTAAAAATCGAAAAAAGTGAATTTCGAGTGCTCATTAAACATTATTTTTTGCGAAAAAAATAAACCGTCAATCAAACCAAGGAAAAGCTTGATAAATACTATGGGGACTCTGCACCATCGATTTCAATGGTAAAAAAATGGTTTACTGACTTTCGTTGTGGTCGCACAAGTACAAATGACGCTGAATGTTCTGGACGGTCAACTGAGGTCAATACACACGAAAATGTCGAAAAAATCCACGATATGGTGTTGGCATTTTATATGGCAGTGTGGTTTCGATTTTAAATGTTCAGTTGGGTTTAAGAAATCTGTCTGCAAGATGGGTGCCGCGTTTGCTCTCAAATGACCATAAACGCAATCGTGGCCAATAAGGTGATGGCAATAGTTTTTTGGGATGCACGCGGGATAATCCACATTGATTACCTTCAAAAGGAAAAAACAATAAACGGCGAATATTACGCCAACTTATTGGACCGATTTAACGAGGATTTAAAAAAAAAACGAGTTTTTTTTTCATCAAGATAATGCACGGGTACAAACGTGTGTAGGCTCAATGGTAAAATTCCATGAATTGGGCTACGAATTGGTGCCTCATCAGCCATATTCTCCGGATTTAGCCACCAGTGACTATTTCCTATTTCCAAACCTAAATAAATGGCTCGGTGGAAAGAGATTTAGCTCCAACGATGAAATTATTGATCAAACAAATGGCTATTTTATGGACCTCGAAAAATACTATTTTTTTGGAAGGGCTACAAAATTTGGAGAAACGTTGGACTAAGTGTATTAAGCTAAAAGGAGATTACGTTGAAAAATATTTTTTTGTTTTTGCAAAAAAAACTGTGTTTCATTCAAAAAGTCACGGACTTATTGACCCGCCCTCGTATATATTGAAAAGAAAATCGTCATAATTTTGTGTATTCTATACAGAGAGAATTCGTTGGACGAGTTTTAATGAAACTTTTTCACTAAACTTATAAAGTTTTCTTTAAAATGTAAATGAAAAATTTCTTAAACATCTTGAAAAAGCTTCATAGTTTTAATGAAACTTTTTCATTAGTCGTATGCAATTTTTAATAAATAATATGAAATTTTTCATTAAGTTTAATGAAAAACTGCATTAATTTAATAAAAAGTTTCAATGGACGAGTTCCACTGACAATTCATAGATCTAATGCACGAAGTCATTGATATCATGCAGATATTTCCTTAAGTGTATAAAATGAATTTGTGTAATAAATATTTGGCTAGCGGCATGTTTATTCTTTAAAAAAAAAGACGTTAAGTAATGTTTTTGCGATTTACCACAAAAAAACGCAAGGACACGTTTTATATACCGGTCCCGGATGACTCTCAGGATAAGTCCAAAGGTTACAGTGGCAGGTTCTTGGATAGTTCGACCAAGGATTGATCATTGTAACATGGCGTTATAAATTTCCAAATTTTAGACACTTTACGACGCTTTTTGTCAAAAAATGGATTTTCAAATAAATTACAAAAAAATTAAGAATACAAATGCAAATATACTAGACAATAAAGCAAAAAACAACTCTAACACAACAAAAACAATATACAATTGACGTGCAGTGGTATACCCTCAAGTGACCAGTCTCGGGATAGGTTTTCTAAGGTCAATTTACCAGTGTTGCCAATTTATGAATTTTGGCATTTTTTTTTGGCAAATTTGAAATTTTTTTTCAAGCTTTTCAAGTTTTTATACAAAATATAAACTTTTAGCGGAAATTATACCAAAATTTGATAAATTTTGTTCAATCTGCCAAACAGAGTTATACGAGTAACTAGTAAATATAACACCACGCAGCAAATTACAAGGTTTCTCACACATGGAAAAATCAATACCTAAGAGAAACTAAAGACCACGTACCTATAGTCAAACTACGCATTCAGTTTTTCGCTTTCTAGTTTGAGTTTCTTTAAACAGGACTTTCAAGTTAAAATTTTTCAAAAAATATTTAAACACTTGCACACATTAAGGGATAACAATATGGGTTCCAAATCAAAGGTATAATCCTTTAATTTTTTTTTTAAATTATTGACCAGAGTTTTTATGAACAAAAATTTTACAATATCATTGTTGACTCAAGCGGGCCGCAGAGGGATATATATCAGAAAATTTTTGGAAATAATTCTGCAATTTCTTATTTGCAAGCGGGGTCTCCCGATGAGTTCTATCCGATCTTAATTAAATTTGAATATGTAATAAAGAAGAAAATAATAAGGGACATGTATTTTTTAGCGGCCCAGTCACATGTTTAAGCGTTAAAAGTTGGGACAAAAGTTAATACATTTTTGTATGGAAACATGTCAGAATCTAATGAAACTCAGACTTATTTGAACGCAGTTTTGATACACTCGAGAAAACAAAAGTTTTGATACAAATATTGCCTATGTCGAGTGTTAGGGTTGCCATTTATTTAAAATATTTACAATAAAGGTTTAAAAGCTCTTCGGAAAAAGTCACATAAATTATATAATTTTCTATATAGCTTTTTTACTCGGATAGTCATAAATATGTGTATATATTTGTATATAGCTTTGTGTTGTTTCAAACATTTTTATATGGGGGTATATGTATTATATACAATTACACTTAATATACCTAATTTATATATGTATATATATATATATATATATATAATATAGAGTTATATCTGCGTTCGCATATAATTCAAATAAATAATGTACATATAATTATATATAACTTCATGTGACCCAACATTAAACATTTTTTTTTTAATTTTTATAAAGCCTTTTATTGTTGTATACAAAATTATATAGAAATATATGAGGTCCAATGATATCGATATTTTTAATTGAATTCTACTACAAAGCCATACGAACAATATTTTCTAATTATATAAATGCGGGTTGTGATTCATGAGTTCGTTAACTTAAAAATTTTTGATTTTTGTTCACAAGAACGACTCTAGCTCCTGCGGACTCACTCTTGCTCAAAAGTATTAGCTATGTACGTTTAGAGAAAATTAACAAAACAAAAGTCGAGCCTTTCTCGCAACATATCTCTTTTTTGATCTACGTTAGTTTTGGTACAAACTAACTACTGAGTAATTTAGAATAAGAAGTTTTACATAACTATGCTAAGAGTTCATACAGACGGAAAAAGATTTATGCATTTCAATAGTGAAAACATCTGAGTAAAGCTATTTTTTTAACAACACAACCCTGTTAAATTTCTTTGGTTTTTGGCTTCAGAGTTTCACCTTCGTTAAAAAAATCTACAAATAATATAAGTAAAAATACGCTAAATAACTACAAAATCATATTTAAAGTTATTAGTTTAAAACAAAACTAAAATTGTTCTTAACATTTTATGCAATTAGATATAATTTGACATAATTGTTGAGAAAAACTAGCAACTGCTTGTGTCAACTTTTATATATAATTGTATCGAATTATATCTAATTCGATACGATTATATATAATACACAAATATTTGTATTGGGACAAAATTCGAATGAAATTGTGTCTAATATATATCAAATTGTACAAAATTGTATTTAATTACATCGAATTAGATCCAATTCAATACAATAGTTTCGAATTCAATACAATTTGATGCATTTTAGATAAAATTATATGCTTGCATTTTTTGGGTCAAATTCTATCTCGTCGTATACCTAATTTTTATATAATTTAATATAATTTGATGATTCCACATATCCCAAAATTTTCAAATTTAATAAGAGCTAGAGTAAATCTCAAAAGACTGAAATAAATAAAAATTAAATTAAAAATGATTTATAAAAATATTGCGAAGTCAAAATAAAGTAATCATCTTGTTAAGTGATATATCTCCGTTTGATCAGTCAATGAATCAACTAATTCAATCTGATTGACATCGCTTGTGATAAGACCTTCTTTAACCAGTCACTGGATAGGTCCTATGAGGGCAATTGACTGCTCATTCAGTATTTTTTTTTTGTAATTTTTAGTTTATATTATGCAAGTTTAGATTATAATATTATGAATAATTATCGCAATTTCAATTAACAACTAATTTGCAACAAAAATTGGCAATAGCTAATGCCCCCATTAGGTAATTTGTGGATGAGATTTCAAAATCAAGTTTTTAGTATTATTATGACAATTACATGCACAAAATATTTAGAAACTTTAATACATTTTAATAAATTAGAAAAACCTAAACATGTCTATTAACAATTTTTATTAAGATCGAAAGATAAAAATATTTCATCATCAGTATAATAAATATTATGAAGAAACCAAATAAGGAAATTTAGATCTTGATCTTGTTGTTAATACTGCTAGAACTGAATATGTGTAAAAAAAAAACAATTCCAAATGATTTATTTAATTAAGTTATGAAAAAGTTAATGATACAATTAAATAACTAAAGAGACGACAGCCATATAAATACAATAAAATTTATATATGATGAACATACCTAACCCTCAAACCGGCCTAAGCTTTTTCGTCCTTGTTCGGCACGAAAAATAAACAATATGTTCTTTTACCAATTTTTGTTTCGTTGCCTATTTTAGGCGATATAGACCAAAATAAGTTTACAGCGAATCTCAAAAACTGGTCAAAAAATTAATAACTTTAGGAATAAATTATACCTTTTGCGAAGTTACAGTAGTGGTCAAAACATTTGGAACTGAGATCGCATTTGTTGTTTTCATTGATTTATTTTCTTCAAATCACACTTAGTTACTGAAATTTATTTTTTTCATATCCTTCATACATTGCTTTATGTTAAACAAATAAAAAAAATTAATTCCGTTAAATTAAAACAACAAAAAAATTAATAATAATAGATGTATTCAAAATGCAGGTGTTCAAAACATTTGCAACTCTCATTATTCTCACTCTTAACGAAACAAGTTATACTAACAAATGCTAGGATATACCGGTAATCGCATTTCTTTTTAATATGAGATTCAGGCCGTTACATTTTTTAAACAAATTTATTATAATTATTGTTCTTTAATAGTTGTAATAAGATGTTGGAAGCATAAACATCGTAAGAATAATTTTTGTAAAAAATGGCAGGAAATAAATACAGTTCTGATTTTAAATCAAAAGTTTTAAATGATTTTCAAAATGGACTTTCCAAAAAGAAATTTCTATAAAGTACTCCGTTCCAAAATCAACGATTTGCCGCATTGTTAATAGTGGTAACATCCACACAACTCATAAAGGTGGAAGACCCCGTATTACAACTGTAAGAGAAGATCGGAAAATCAAGATTTTTTTTACGAAATATCCCAAAGCTGTTCTCAGAGAAGCTAAAACTGAACTTTTAATAGATGCCAGTCTTCCCACCATTAAAGGAAGAGCCCGAGAATATGGTCTTAGAAGATATAGATGTACAAAAAAACCTTTTGTGTCGGAAAAAAACCGAAAAGCTCGGCTTGACTTTGCACGCATCCATTTGAACTGGACTCAACAGCAATGGAAAAATGTATTGTGGCCAGATGAGTCTAAATTCAACCTCCGGGGATCAGATGGAACAGCCAATGTTCGAAGACCACGAGGCGAAAAGTTTAATACCAGATGCACAACCGCTATAGTGAAGCACGGATGTGAAAACATTATGGTGTGGGGGTGTTTTTCAGGAATAGGATTGGCCCAATTCACCGCATTACTAGCACAATGACAGCCACAATCTATAGAGCTCTTTTGAGTTCAGTTATTCCGTATGCTGAATGGGAAATGTCACTCTCATAGACCTTCCAGCACGACAACGACCCAAAACACATGGCGGGGGTTGTAAAAGTTTGACTGCAGGAAAATGAAATTAATATCATGTCGTGGCCGGCTCAATCTCCCGATCTTAACCCGACTGAGAACATGTGCATGATTGTAAAACTGAATATCGGCAATAAAGTATTCCAAAATGGTGATGAACTTTTTGTTGAGTTGGAAAAGCAGTGGAATGGAATTTCTGACGATTATATTAAAAAGCTCATTGACTCAATGCCTAAGAGGTGTTCAGAAGTTATAAAAAATAATGGTTACGCTACAAAATACTGAGCGTTAAAACCATTGTTTGTATTTCCTGTTAATTACTTTAAGAGTTGCAAATGCTTTGAACACTGCACTATCGACTTATTTTGTTAAAATTACTTTTTTTTTTATTTTTGAGAAGTTATGAATAATTTTTTTATATTTATAAAATAATATGCTATAACTGAATTTAATAAAAAAGAAAACAAAAACTTTTACCACAAATCTTTTTGATCAAAAATATTATAATTACCTATACCATGATTTCAGTTGCAAATGTTTTGAACACCACTGTATATCTACGCTGATAGAATTTTCCTTCATAGTATTAATAAAACGATTTCATTAAAATCGATTCATTGGTTTAATGAAAAATTTCATTAACTGAATGAAAATTCATTAATATTGGTATTTTTTTATTAATATTTTTTGTGATTTTTTCATAATTTCATAAAAAAAAATTAAATCAATGAAAAATTTTCAAATTTTTTTCAATAAAAATTTTGACTTGTAATAAGAAAAAAAAAATATTTTTTTTGTACTAACATTTTGAAATAAAAAAAAATTAAAAATTTATCTTTAAAACAGAATTAACCAAAACTTTGATACATTTTTTTTATTAAATTTGCCTAGAGCTAACAGTTTTTGCCGAATTTGAATAGTTGGTCACTAAATTCCAGGGAACAGATTCTCTAAGAAAAACGATATAGTTTTGTTCAAAACGAGACCTAAATTGTTATAGTTTTGACGATGTTACACAAAAACTTTATGCTAAACGATAATAAATTTTTGTTTTTTAACAACATTGTTAACAATATTTAAATTTTTTATCTAATATGGTCGCAATTTAACTACAAAAAGTTGACTATAATCGTCGATCGTTCTACAGAATTTCAAGCCAGATCGAAAAAAAATTACATATTTTGTACCGACATATAAGAAAATATGTCATCTTTTAACAAAAATTATAAAAAACGTAAAGAAAGACTGAACAATTTTGTAAAAATAAAACAATAAAAACAGAAATAAATTAAAATTGTTTTTTTTAGTTCAGCTTTTAATATTTTAATGCCTGTTAATTATATTTAAACGATTTTTTTCAATCATTAAAGTTCTTAATATACATAATTTAAAAAAAGTACAATAATTAAAATATTTCGTTTTTATGGATAAAAACAAAATATTTTCAAAATTTGTAATTTTTATGCTAAAATAATCATAAAAAGTGCAAATTATTAAATATCAACGAAAATATTTAATACAAACTATGAATTTTATTCATTAAACACATGAAACTTTCATAACAATTAGGCTAGGATTAATGAAAAAAATTTCATATACTGTAAGAAATTTTCATTGGGTCAATGAAACCATTCATTAAAATTGATTTAATGAAACCCCTTTCACTGACTCAATGAAACGTTTCTTAGGGGACTTTTTTATGAAAAAATTCATTGGATTAATGAAGAAATTCATTAATACTACTCACAAATTTTTGTCAGTGTACAGTCCAAAAATTACGCTTTTTGTGCTATTACTTAAGAAGATATGGCGATTTTGTTTATCAAAAAACGCGAAATTGATTGCTAATACTATTTAATATAATGTTTCTGCCAAATTTAATAGAAATCCGTCCATACGTTTTCAAGTTAAGGCGATATTCTTTAAAGGTAACCTTTTGGAATCTTGTATTTCATTGGACCGAAGTTAGAGCTGTTTTTACTAGTTTAATCCTCAATCTTACTTTTTTTTTAGTATCAGCAATTTCTAGTCAACATAAATATGTTTCCAAGTTTCAAAATTTTCAAAATTTTGTTCATATCAAAAAATTAATTTTTTGAAATTACTTGGTAATATCTGCTTTTGCTGGGTAAATTTAGTTTTCTTTCGAAATACACTGATAGAGATTTGTGCGTAGTATTAATGAATTCCTTCATTAATCCAATGATTTTTTTCATAAAAAAGTCCCCAAAGAAACGTTTCATTGAGTTAATGAAAGGTGTTTCATTAAATCAATTTTAATGAATGGTTTCACTGACCCAATGAAAATTTCATAAAGTATATGAAATTTTTTTCATTTATCCTAGCCTAATCGTTGTGAAAGTTTCATGTGTTTAATGAATAAAATTCATAGTTTGTATGAAATATTTTCGTTGATATTTAATAATTTGCACTTTTTATGATTATTTTAGCATATCATTAATTTTTTGGTTATTGAGAAATTATGATTCGTTGATATTATTTATAAGTTCTGGTCTTTATAGGATCTATAAAAAATTTTATAAAAACAGTTCGAAAAATTCGAAAGTAAACATCATAGGCTGTTCTGCAAAAGCGATGGCAGATTTTCATTAAACTCGGCCTGAATCAGCAAATTACCGTTACTTGGAATAGGATGACATGTATGATAATTTGTGTTAAAATATGACATATTTTTTTATATGTCAGTACAAAATATGTAATTTTTTTTTGATCTGGCTTGAAATTCTGTAGAAAGCTCGACGATTATAGTCAACTTTTTGTAGTTAAATTACGTCCATATTAGATAAAAATGTTAAATATTGTTAACAAAACAAAAACAAAAATTTATTATCGTTTAGCATAACGTTTTTGTGTAACATCGTCAAAAAGAGAACCATTTGGGTATCGTTTTTATTTCAAAATGATAGTACAAAAAAAAATTTTTTTTCTTATTAAAATTCAAAATTTTTATTGAAAAAAATTTGAAAATTTTTCATTAATTTAATGAATTTTTTTTATGAAATTATGAAAAAATTATAAAAAATGTAAATGAAAAATACCAATATTAATGAATTTTCATTCAGTTAATGCAATTATTCATTAAACCAATGAATCGATTTTAATGAAATCGTTTTATTGATACTATGAAGGAAAATTCTATCAGTGTAGTTAAAATTCTTATTATAAAAAAATCATTTGGCGCACTTATGGACAATTTAACATGCACCGCCTGGAGGCGGGCTTGTCGGTTATAGGGTTAATAATATGGGCGAACAACTTTTACTAATTATGGCGAAAAACTACTAAACAAAAAATTGTTAAGTGATTATGAAAAACAGAAAAATTATAAAAATGCAATAAAAAAAATTATAAAGTTATAACGATATAAAAGAAATAAAACCCACTAAAAAAAAAGATATTTTAATAGTTTTTTTTTTTTAATTAAGTGGTAGCGTTAACAATAAAAATTTTAGTTTCTGAAAACAAAATTTAAACAAAAAATAATTTATATGCAACCATGTGTAACCCAACAAACAAATTTTATTTTAATCTTGATTTTTTTCTTCTATAATTTCAAAACTATGTTTAAAACAATATATTTTTGATTTCATTTCAATTTTCTTTGCTGCTGTATATAATTTTCCAACATTAAAATCTTTTTTAATTTATTATTGCGAGAGCAATTAGAAAATTATGTGTAGATGAATTTTAATTAACTGTATGCACGTTTGTGTATTTTTTTTGCGCAAAATTATAGTGTAAAATGCCGCCATATATTAGTGAAAATTAGAAAAACACAAAAACAAACTTATAAATAATTTTTCTCATTACTTTTCTATGTTTTTTTTATGATCAGTCTAGTAAGATTTAGAAATAAATGAATGCATTTTTATTATTACTAATTATAACGTTCAATGTTAATGTATAAAGAATAAAAATAAAAATATTGGGGGTATTCATAATACGCTTCGTATTTGGTGTATAAGTACAGCATAGATTACATAGATCTCAAACTCTTTGACATTAGCTGTCAGTGCACGTAACTCATGAGAATGTGTTGAACACAGGTGGTATACACCCTGTCGGACAATGAGTAGCTGACTACAAAAATAGCCAACTTTAAGTTAACTTTTATGAACTAATTTTAAGCTATCTACTACGCAATGCAAATTTTCCGTTAACCAAAGTGTATATTCTGCACAGTAAATTTTTTGGTTTTGGTTAGTTGTTGTACGCTTTGTGTTCTTTATTTGGTTTTTCCCTTCATTTGAAAATTTTTATTTTGAAAGAGTCCAAAGTTGATTAGAAGTAAAGCGCTCAAAGGAGGTTTTATTCAGTAAGTAACGTCGGCTGAGCCGTCAGAATAAAGTAACCTCATTGTTGAAAAGTATTTTCGCTTATATACATATATGTATGAATGTAAAATATTTTTGTGAAATAAGGACCTACATATTTTATTTTAATTTATTTAATTTTAAATGTTTTATGTTTTAAAATATATTTAAAAATTATTTTATGTATGTTCTTATTAAATATCGGCTTCATTCAGTTTCATGCAGCTACCGGCCACTGTCGCCGCCTAGCAGTTGACGCCGTCGACTTAAGCTAACAGCTTAGACTTTTGATTAGTAAACATTCTCGCGCGTGGTATTGAAATTTTTTTTAAATATATAATTTTTTGCAGTTTTTTCTGCAACATCATTTTTAAAAAAATTTTAGTAGCTTTTTTTGCTATTCGTACAGGTTTATTTCTATAAGTGTATGTACATACAAATGTACATAATAGTGAATTTTTATGTAATTTTTTGAAAATAATTCTTTTAATTTTCCATAGATATGTAATTTGCCTTAAAAACATCAAAATAATGTTTTATTATATTTATGTAAATATGTAAACAAAAGTGAAGTTTTAAATAAATTATTATTTTTCAAAAATTACATCAAAACATTTTGAATAAATTATTTTTTTTATTATGTAGCTCGCTACAAAAAGTTAGTTTTCAGCTAATGTGAAACAGTTAACTTTTAGTTGACTTAATTCTAACTAACTTACAGTTAATTAAAAAAAACCTACTTATAGCCAAGGGAAAAGCAGTTAGGTTAAAGCTAGCTACAAAAAGTTAACTGAAAGCTAACGTTTAGAAAGTTAGCTTGAAGTTAGTTGGAAAGTAATGCAGAGTCGGCCAACTGACTACCGCCTAGGACATCGCAATGTTAAAATAGTTAGTTGCTTTCATTGAAAAGTAATCCAAGTGTCAGTCAGTAATAGTTGCGAAATAGTTAGCTTAAAGTTAATTTAAAGTTAACTCAGTTTCCGACAGGGCATATACAAAAATATTTGACTGTGTATGATGTGTTTGTTTGTAAAAGAAGAACAAGAGTTTGCATCTATGTATGATATCTATGTAATCTGTGAAGTGCCGGTACGGAAATTAACAATTGTGAATTCGTTTCTTCTCAAATTCTACGTTTATTTCTTTCTTATGAAATTAAATATTTTATTATAAACAGTAAAATGATTTTATTGTCAATGTTTAAAACATTCAAATACAAAACAAATTGTATAATAAGCTTTCCAGGTTTGGCAAAACATTTATGACATTAATGTTATAAAACTACGATGCTTACACAATATACGACATTACATGAATCCGGCTATAATACAGTTGGACAAGCTTAGTTAGTTAAATCTCCAAAGGGGTGGCCAAAGATATAAATGACTTGGTAGATGTTTTCATTGAAAAATATCGACATAAATAGTAGAAGAAGCTACCAAAGGACAGCAAAAACTGTTATAACCAGGGTTGGCAATCGTTTTATTCGGTTATCGGTTTTGGATAAAAGTATTTTGTGAATATTTTGTTATTTTAAGGTTAACGATATTTTAAGTTATATCGTTTTGTTATTTTGGGGCTAACGCTAGAGTAAGTAATTTCTTTAGGTTATTTTAGGGTTAAAGTTATTTTACGTTATATCGTTAGGTTATTTTAGGGTTAACGTTATTTTACGCAAATTTTTATTATATTTTACAGACACCAGCAATATCTAGCCCACCTAAATTAAAAAATTCAAAATGCATTCCAAAATTGCAACTGTAAAAATAACATCGCGAGTATCTAAAATTGTAAAGATCTAAAATTGGGAATTTCTATTTTGCTCCATAGAGTGAAAAAGTGTTTAGTTTGCTCAAATTAAAAATATTTGCAAATCGACCTTCAACAATATTAAATAGAAAGTGCTACTGAATACTACATGTAATTGTTTCTTAATAATTAAATGCTAGCGGCGTTACAGTAAGCAGATCCGTATTTGTATTTGAAATTAAATAAACATGATTATATAGACCCTTTGATTAATTACTTTTTATTAATAATTGAAATAAGTAATTTTTACTGGCCTGTATTTAAAGAAAGTTGTGCATGGTAATAACGGAAGTGATGCTGAACATAATTTTCGAAGTAACATTATACAGATATGTAATATGGAAGCTGTGTTGTGCATTTCGTAAATATTCAACTGGGAAAACGTAATTATTGTTAAGGCGGGTATGCTAAATGCGATGGAGCTGGCCGTTTTCAAAAGTTAGCCCTTCTTTTACCGATATTCGCGATATAAAGCACGGTTTTAAAGTGTTATAAAAACGAAATTTTTTTGCAATTTGTGTAATTTATTAAATTTAAATCAACTTAACTCTACTCTATATTGACAACATTACAAAAGTTTACGCAAACTTTTTTTTTGCAAAAATGAATTTTTTCGCGCAATTTTCTTTTTTTATTTTGAAACAGTATTTTAAAAGAAACAAAATCGAGAAAAAAAAACTTTGGGAATAATTTACGGAAAACCGTGCTTGAATCAAAAACGCGAACCTTTTTTTCTAAGTGTTTTCAGTCAATTAAATGATCTACATGCTATGACAAAAAACACTTTAAAAACTGTATTGAATACACAAGGGAACAAAATTGAACTTTTTTTGTGTTGATTTGAAATTTGTAGCAAATTTTTACTAATTTGAGGTCGCTGATTTCAAATCTGCACTTGGTTTTTCTCTATCAGCTCGACTTTTCGAGATATACCGTTATGTTCAAAATTAAGGCACTTCCGCTACATATATTGGAATAACTTGAAAACGGTTCACCATACTAAATTAAGAAAAAAACCGAAACTCGCAAACAATATTCTCTTTAAGCCGTGCTTACATTGTTTTTAAATTTTCCAAGTAGTTTTAGAGATATCGTTCAAGTTTTGAAAAAAAAATTAAAATTTTTTTAAAAAAAAAAAATTTTTTGTTCTTTAAAAATTCCGAAAAAATAAAAATGGGACAAAAATCACAGTTTTGGTCTAGAAACAGTTAGTTAAATATATTTCGAATGAAATGAGCTTTATTTCATTGCAATCGGTGCACAACTTTTGATTTTGTTCACGATTTACTGAATTGATATAAATCGCGATTTCCATACAAAAATAACATTTTCTAATGTGTAAGTGTTTGTATGTAATAAGTTAGTTTTTTATGATTCTAAGAATTAAAAAAATTAAGTAATAAAAAAAGATTATTTCATTTTTATGGTTGCGGTAGCAAACTCATAACGCCTATAAATTGTATTGTTCCTTTATGACACCTAGTCAGTTCACAGTCAATTAAAGAGAAAAAAGAAAAGTGCACTTGTTTTTATTGATGTGTGGTTTACCGTTGGTAACGGATGATTTTTTTAAAAAATTCCCCTTAACACATGTGTTCATTCATAAGTGACTGTCAATAAAATTGTGGATATAATTTTTCTAGGTACTTCAGTAAAAAACTACGAAGTATTTATATGGGTTCATTCAACCAATTTTTCTCATTCAACAAGTGTTTACGAAAGCGAAAAGTATAACGACAAAAAATATTAAAAAATTTTAACCTAGAACATTTCATCAGTGAACACAAAAAACTTTTGATTTTTATCCCTTGTTTTATTTATTGAAAACTGTGTTACTTTGAAATATATGTCAAAATTGGGCTATGACTACGTCAAGAAACCACTGTAAAATCAATCCCAACTATTTTTGTAACATATTTTTGTAACATATTTTTGTAACATATTTTTGTAACATATGTGGTAGAAAAAGTGTGTCTGATTTTATTAAAAAAATTTATTTTGACTACTTCGGATTTACCATGGAAACCCGTGACAAGTACTGGATTCCTAATACTGTATGTAAAAACTGTGTAGAGTATTTAGGGTTATGGGCAAACAAGCAACGGACCCAGTTCAAGTATAAAACACCAATGATCTGGCGGGAACCTTCGAATCATTATGATGATTGTTATTTTTGCGCTGTCAACATAACAGGCATTAATAAAACAAACCGGTCTAAATGGATTTATCCTAACGTGTTGTCTATTACCCAACCAGTCCTGTACTCTAGTGAGGATTCAGAATCACAACAATCTACATCTACACACAATTTTCACGACTTACGACAAAATGTTCCTTCACCAATTTCTGAATGTGGATCAGATGACTTCCATTTAGATATTTCTTCTGAACGCGAGCAATTTAATCAGGAGGAGCTTAGTGATTTAGTGAGAGACCTTGGACTCTCTAAAAAAGCATCTGAAATTCTTTCTTCTCGCTTAAAGCAAAAAAATTTGTTAACACAAGGAACAACAGTTTCATACTACCGTAACAGAGCATATGATGGCGGACTATTGCTGGAGCATTAAAAATAATCCCTCTAAACAAGATTATTTAAGAAAATCTTATAAAAGAAAATTTTTCGATGAGTTGTAATTACATTGTAATATTTGTGTATTAAAATTTTTTGTTTTTCTTTAAAATTCTCTTTTTGTGTTAAATTAAAAAGTATAGCTGATAGAAATAAACAAAATCAAAAGTTGTTATTTTTGTATGGAAATCGCGATTTATATCAATTCAGTAAATGGTGAACAAAATCAAAAGTTGTGCACCGATTGTAATGAGATAAAGCTCATTTCATTCGAAATATATTTAACTAACTGTTTATAGACCAAAACTGTGATTTTTGTCCCATTTTTATTTTTTAGGAATTTTTAAAGAACAAAAAATTTTTTTTTTTTTAAAAAATTTTAATTTTTTTTTTAAAACTTGAACGATATCTCTAAAACTACTTGGAAAATTTAAAAACAATGTAAGCACGGCTTAAAGAGAATATTGTTTGCGAGTTTCGGTTTTTTTTTTTTTAATTTAATATGGGGAACCGTTTTCAAGTTATTCCAATATATGTAGCGGAAGTGCCTTAATTTTGAATATAACGGTATATCTCGAAAAGTCGAACTGATAGAAAAAAACCAAGTGCAGATTTGGATTCAGCGTCCCAAATAACCTTAAAAACAATATTCAGTTCTTAATCAACAGAACCATTGTTCCCTTGTGATATTAATGGTTTCTAACTTTAAAAAGTGGACATGTCCAAGAAATTCAGCGTACTCCAATTTAGTTTATTAGTTTTATGTAAATAATGGTCAAATAATTATTATTTTCGTGCTTACATCGCGAATATCTCAAAATCGCTAGCAGCTGGTAGTTTTCTGAGACCAGATTCGTAACAAGCATATTATAAATATACGAAACAGTTAGATATTATAAAGAAAAAAACACATTTGTATCACT
Organism: Delia radicum; assembly: GCA_021234595.1. NCBI lineage: Eukaryota > Metazoa > Arthropoda > Insecta > Diptera > Anthomyiidae > Delia > Delia radicum. The sequence goes on from CM037854.1 coordinate 120,091,859, forward strand.
TACAAGGGATGTATCCCGACCCGGTACGGCAGCTCTTAATGAACTTCTCATATGTTGCAGAGAATACAAATTTAAGGGACCCGTGTTTTTCTTATTGCCCAATCTCATGTTTAGGCGTTACTAAGTAGGATCATAAATTACCTTATTTTATTTTTTTTCGGTTTATTTCGTTTTATTAGAAGTAACTATAGACAAATTTGGTATCAAACAAAGGGCCTTTTGAAGACACATTGACTGGTGTACAAATTATGCCCAAAGGCTTTATAGTACTTTTGTTATTAAAAAAATATGTGTTTTGACTTACATTAAATCTGGCCTGAATTTTAGCTGTATTAAGCTTAATATAATGCATATCAATTGTTATTTTATAAAATCAAGGGGGTGTATGAGATTTTTCCTACATTCGAAAGCGTTCGGTTTATATGCGACTTTTCCAGAAGAGCCTTTTCCCCCACAATGTAGGTATGTATGAAAATGTTTGGTTTCTTGATAACTTTAACCATGCGTACAAATGAATCTAGTTTTCGTAAATTTCGTAAAGTTTTCATACAAAAAAATTTATTTTTAACCCTACTTTTAAACCCTTAAACGTGAGATTGGACAGTTACAACAAATACGTGTCTCTATTGTTCCGCCAAATAACTTGTTTTTTTTGAACTTCTGAACCAATTGGACTTTGTATGGCGTCATACCAAGGTCTTTATGCAAAATTCGCCTCAATGATGTCTCCGAAATGTTCAATTGTTGAGAACGACTTTGAATTTATGTTGATGGCGCTTCACGCACACTTTCTGCCACAGCAGAAATATTATCGGGTGTACGCACTGTTTGTGGCTTTTCACGCTTTGGTTTATCGATGAGGATGCCAGTTTCTTTCACTTTTTTTCACAAGATAACGAACATACGGACCATATTCGTTCAGCGGAAGGATAAAACTAATTATCTGTCAAATCATCAGACATGATCTAAGTGTTACCATTCACGAAATAAGCACTAGTTAAAAAAAAAACGTTAGATGGCGGACCCTTTATAATCAAAAAAGTAACCTAGAAAGCTCATTTCTATTCAAAAATAAACATTTTTGTAGATAGCTCAATCTAATTTTGAAAAAAGTGATAGAATGATATTAAAAATTTTAAATTAATTCCATACTACGTCAGTGAATATTTTAACATCAAAAACGGATTTTCTAAAAAACGTAGATAGCTCCGTTTGAATATAATACAACGATATGTTCTCTCATGGAATAAACGATATGTATGTTTGCATGTATTTATGATTAACAAAATAGCCCTTATGAACTTTTTTAATAATTTTAAAATAATGATTTTGAGAAAAAAAATTAGTATTTCGTTAGAATATTTTAAGGTTATCGATATTTTAGAATTATTTCATCAACTTATTTTCAGGGTAACGGAATTTTAAGTTATACCGTTAGAGTATGTTATGGTTATCGGTATTTTAAGTTATTTTGTTAGTATTATTTTAGGGTTAACAATAGTTCATTGAAACGGTATCGAATCGTTATAAGTGTTTAGGGTTAGTGTTTGCCAACTATGGTTAAAAAGCTGGTAGAACAAAATTTAAGTTATATTTAAGTCAATGTTAAGGAATGTTCGATAATGTGGGTCTAAACCTTGATTATGGCCAGTTTATAGGGCAACTCTTTGGGCAGGTTTTGGCTGTAAATTATCTTCTTGTGGCAAACAACTGAAAAGGCTTACTTTAGCGGACATGCTTGCTAAAGTGAGCCATTAACAAAAACTTTCTAAAATTGTTTAAAATAGTAAGAAAATTATGTAAAAACTAAAAAAACTTCTATTTATATTAATATATATTTTATTATTTTTTTTCATTAAACGTTTTTTTGCGTCGTTTAAAGTTTCTCATCTTATCGAAATGCTGCATTTATTTTATAGTGCAAACTCTGGTAAGGGGGGACATGACATTGGCCGTTTTTTGAAATCGGCTTTTTTTATAATTTTGTATTTTAGTAAATATTCTTAAGATTCTAAAAAAAAAAATTTAATGGAAAAATTCCTACGGGTTCAAAAGTTAGAGCCGGATTAGTGAGAGCGCATTTTTTATTTTTAACCTTTTTTTTCTTTGTTCAGAAACTTTAAACACGTTTATTTTGAAACCATATTTTTCGTACTGGTTGCGGCACTAGCGGGTTCATTTTTTGACGAAATTTTTTTTTGTATTTTTTTAAACTTGATTCGCTATCGTATGACACGAGCTTTTTTTTAATTTTTTTCGATTTATGAATTTTTAAAGTCAATATTGTTTTCGAAAAAATACACTTTTAAATTTGGAACATCACCAAAAATTGAAAAAAAATTTAATAAAAAAAGCTCGTGTCATACGATAACCAATTTTGTTATGATTTAAAAAAGTAATTTTTTTCCAGATCGGACAATTTTTGCTACTCCCAGCCAGTTTGGAGCTCTATAAAACCATGTTGGAATGAAAAATATATATATCTTTGAATTTATTTTCTTGTAATTTGTTCAATTCTCTACAATAATAAAAAAAAATGTTGGAAAAATGTTTGTTTTTGACTGAGTTATGAATTTGTAAAAAAGGTCTGTTTTCTCTGCCGCGAATGTAATGTCACCCCTTAATTGCGGGCAACAATCGATATTTTCGTTGTTGTGAAAAATGTTGAAAAATGTCAATTGGATGTAGACAAAAATTATCAAAGTAATGCGTTAAAAATCTAAAAATACTAAACATGTAACAGACACACAGGAATATGCCAGATGATTATAGAATTTTTAAATTGTATGTATATAAAAAAAACTTTTTTATTTTGTGTCTTCACTGGGAATCGAACCCACATCTTTCCTCATCAGGCTATGACTAATGAGTTTTCTTAGAATTAATAAAATTTTTCATTAAATCAATGATCCAATTTTAATTTAATCCAATCAGTAATATTTTGTACGACGTTTTTTTTTATGACGAAAACTTAACAGTATTAATTTTTTAAAAATATTTATGAAACTGTTTCATAAAAATCTTTTTCAGGTAATCTGCTCCACAATTTGTTGCGTTTTGCCCTACCTCTATCGGTTTCTAGATACGGGCCATTCTCCAATGAAATGACGTTAAAGTTATGCATTATGTTCTAATATTATTAATGAAAAATGTCATCATAATTGTGAAAACTTTATGTATAGTCATGACAATTCTTTATAGATTGTCGTCCAATGAATCTGTATCGTAAATATGACAATTCAATAGTCTAAGCTTATTCAGCGCAGCCCCAACTCAACTCAGTTGTTACACTTTTAAATCAAAATTAAAAATTCAATTTCATATTTTTCTAGGCCTACATAAATAAACTTGGCCCACTGACTTAAAAATTATTAAAAAAAAACTCCTTAACCAACAAACCCAAAAAATATATACATTAAAAAAATTTGAAAAACAGACTCAATGTTAAAAGATGTATTCAAGCATAACACCGTTAAACATTAACTGTAACTTGAACCAGGAACGTATCCAGGGGGGGGGGGGGGGTTGAGGGCACAATGATATAATAAAACATATTTCTTAAAACATGTATGACTTTAAGATGTTTTTTATTTAAATTTAATTTTCAACTAATAATGAGTAGGATCGCAAATTTTGAGACACACATTATCACTTTAAAAGTGAACTTTTTTATCTTTTAAATAGTCGCCAGAAAACAAATTTTTAATTTCTCGCAATAAAAATTTGGCTTAATTCTCCAGAACTCTGAACAATGATATTATATAAAGATACTTTTTAAGTTATTAATGAAGGCTACAAAACAAGTTCCAAAATAATGTAATTTTGTTTTTTTTTTATATATTGTGCTTCTAGCAATTTTTGTTCAGATTCCATTTGTAAGCAAAATAATGAGCCGAACGAACGGTTAAATATTTTGCACAAATAATCTGACAACCTTCTTAAAGATAACACGACAATAAAAAAGCTCAGTCATATACAAAAGCAGTTGTAAGTGAAAATTTATGTTGGCTTTATTCGATCTCACTCCTTATAGCAAAAACCACAAGTAAAAAAAATTTCTAGAAAAAACTTTACTTCTTTCTATAGAAAAAATTTTTAAAACGAAATTACTTAAAAAGGCAAAACAATTTAATTACAACCTGCCTTGATTTCTGGGACACCTCGAGCATTTAGAGTACGAAAAAGCGGAAAAAGTCTTCCTCCATAGTTTTTTTTTTTTTTTGGGAGAATGTTTAAAAATTAAAAATAAAAAGTGAATAACATTAAATGGCAAGAGTCTAAATAAGAAGGTTAATATTCTGTACACCGATGTTTTTGCATAATATTGCAAAGTTGTTTAAAAAAGTCTCAAATTTTTACAATTCGACTAGCAATAAGTCAAAGCTATCCAACTAAATATAACCTATGCCAACTAAATAAATGGACAAAATTCAAATATAAGTGTATGTTTTTTCAAAATGCATGTCAATTAAATCTTATATTATCAGCAATATTGTAAATATTCAAAAGTAAAAAAATTCGTACTGAAAGAGGTTGAACAAAACAGTTTTTGTCAGCTGGTTAATGTTTTTAATTACACTGTGCAACGTGAAATTGTATCCGGAACAAGACCAGCGGGATAAAAAAAAAAAACTAGAGTATCAGCAGACCAAAAACACCAAAGGCGTTTTAAAACGTACCTCGTGTTTAATTTTTATAGCCTTATGGAATTTGGCGATTCTCAAATGCTTTTTCATTATGGATACAAATTAAAGGTTAAACAGATTATTTAATGCAGACCAAAATATTTTTTTTTAAAAATTTCTCGTATTCTAACATATATATGAAGAGCTTATTAAAAAAACTTGGCAAGCCACATTTACAATTTTCTAGATTTCGCTGTTTTCTAGACATCCGTTGATTAAATATTGAATGAAGTCTGGCTTAAATACTTGCCACACGTATATTAAGTAAAAAAGTCCTGCAATAGCCATATTTCATAAATTTATTCACTTTTTAAAAGGCGAAAACTAACGAAAAATGAATTTTTTTTTACTAAAAAAATGCTATCTAAACATTTAGATTTGTTTTCTAAATTGTACTGGCTGTTTCATACTTAAGGAACTCTTATTATAACAAAATAAAACACACCCAGGCGAATGAGTGATATATAAATATTGCGTCAGTGCAAACCCAATTTTTTGTTGCATACTTTCGAGAAACATATTAAGAAAACAAAGGGGAGTGATATTTAATTGGTAATAAAAATAATTATACACTCACAAGAACTTTTCAATAAAGGTTCAACAGTTATTTAAAAAGTTATTCCGTAAAGTTGTTTCAATGGAATATGTACTCGTAGTTTAGTTACCAAAGAAATATATTTTTTAACATTTCTGTCTGTAATTTAATAAACAAAGTAAAAAAAGAAAAAAGAATCGGTATTAGTTAAAATATTTAGTTCAAATTTTCAATTTAAACCAAAAAGTTGTTTTATTGCATTGAGTATTGAAATAAACGAAAAAATCTATTGTTTTTACAGATTTTGTAAATTAATTTTTTAAGAGTTGAAAATAAACTAAAAAATACAATTGATTTAAACGAAAAGTAAGTAGTCCATTTTTGAACTGATTTTCAATTAATTTAATGTATATATTCAGTATGACCGCAATTGTAGTCAAAAACAAATGAAAGTTCACTTGAGGAAAGGGCGACTAACATTTCATTAAATTCAACTAACACTTGACATTTGTTTTTACTGTTCAAAAAATTACTAACAACTAAAGTAAAAATTAGCAACATATGTTAATAAAAATATAAACAAACATTTATTTTTAATTTTTTAAATAACTAAAAACTACTGTAAAAAATTAATGTAAAATCATAAAACAGCCATTTCATGTGGTTTGTTTTTTTAAATGAACTACAAGGTTAGTAAAACATTAAATTTTTTCTCCAAATGTCTGATATTTGCATTAAAAATAAAGACACTCTATTACAACGCAAACAACTTCAAATTTTCACAGCAGAAGTTCCCTGAGTGTAGTCTTTACGGAAAATATATTGTACGTGTACGCTTGTATGTGCTGCATTTTTTAGGGGTTGCATGTTGCATACTTTAGGGGTTGTCAATAATGACTGATATTCATAATTTTTATAATTAATAGACCGAGACGTCAAAAAATAGCAAAATACATTGTGTTTATGGCAAAAAAAAAATTGAAAAAAAAAACAAAAAAAAAAAATAGTAAAACTACAAAAAAGGTAAAATAATAAAACTTATAAAATATAAAATTTACCACATATTGAGTACCTTGTAACTTCTTTAGTCTTTAAAGTCTTTGACCAAATCACATAATAAAAATGTTTTAAAATCATTATTTTATCTTTTTTATTATATATTTGTGAAGCATATTTTTCTTGTTTTCATAAAAATATATCAGAATATTTTAAGCTTAAGTTCGTTTTAAAATTGTTGTGGTACATAAGTAATTTTGGAGCAAATGGTAGAGCGGACTACTTTAATATAACAGATTCTGATTCAGATCCGTGTGTTCAATACTCGCTGGCACCAAAAGAATTTTTTTTTTTTAATATGTAGTAAAACATCCCCTAGAGAATGCTGCACGTTTTTATTAAATAAAAATGTTAATATATATTTGAAAAAGGCCATCCATGAACTGTTGAAAAAAAGGACTGTTTAAAATGCTATTAAAGAAGTTATATATCGCACTTGATCAACAAGAGGGTATTAACTCAAAATTTTAAAATTTTCAGTAGAGTCAAAAAACTGTTTATGGCCACATTTTAACAGAATTGAAAAATTCAAACAAATCATAATAAGCTAATTTCATTTGAAAATATGTATACATTGTTTTTGTTTTAAGTTTTACCACTCATTGCAAAAAAAAACAATTTTTTGAGTTAATACCATTTTTTTGAAATTTTATCGATTTAAATTTATAGAATAAAACAAATTTTAACAACAAAACAGTATCAACTCAAAATACAACCAAATATAAATAACACAGTTTGATTATTTTTAACATAAATAAAGGCTCAAATCAAAATAATACCTTTTTTATGAAAATATACGATTCATTTCTATTTGAACTTTTGTATTAACTCGAAATAATACCTTTTTGTTGAAATAAAGGTAATCACTACATTATCATGAAAATGGTCTCAAAAGTGGTTTTCGAGATGAAAGAGTAATCGGAATACGTTTAAATTTTTACAAGAGATAGATATTGATGTTGTTAGTTGATTTCTTGAAAAAAAGTGATATTTTAAAAATTTTGAATTAATACCCTCTTGTTGATCAAGTGCGATATATATTCACTCCATCCGACCAATGACACACCAATGTTAAAATCATTTACGAATGATTCTCCTAAGTTTGCACCAAATCCAGATCAATATAAGTGGTGTTTTTACTACTTTTCCCTCAGATTTTGTTTTGCTGGATACTACAGTTGATGTTGCTGGATACTACAGTTGATGTTGCCGAAATCAAATTTGATAAAGAACATAATTTAAAAAAAGCGGCACACCACCCCATTATAAATTTCTGGCTATGTCCCTGACTTGAACTACTACTAGATAATGCTACTGAAAAAATATGCGAACAAAAACATAAAAAATGATTTTCCAAAATACATATTAGGTACGTATAAACCAAACAACAGTTCTCAAATTTTTTTTTTGTTTTTTTTTTTTTGTAAATGGCAATGACTGTGGCCAATAATTATGAAAAAAAAAATATTGAAAATCAACCAAAAAAACAATACACACAAGTCAATATGATTATAGTAATTTGTGTATAAAAACGTGGATAAAGTGTGTATTTTGGTAGAGGAGTCAAGCGTGTTCCTTAACTCCATACAACAAGATATCGTTTAAGTATAAATTGTAGAGTTGTAACCCATGGCCAGTTATACTATTAGTTATGGTATATGAACTTAACGAAAAAATAAAAAAAACTATAGAAATAAATTTGTATAGCAGTTAGTAGAGGTAGTGGGTAATTGTGACAAGATTTATGTTTAGGCATGTCTTGTTTTTCGATTTTTTTAAAAATTTACAAAAATGCAGTCGGTCGCTACACTCATAGAAATAAAATTGTAAAAATAGCAGAAAAAGATATTAAAAATTAATTAAAAATTACGTGTCAGAAAAAACTGCTTAAATTATGAGCTTTTTTTTATTTTTGGTAAATATTAATAAAAAAAAGAACAGCAAAAATAAAACTGTTTTCAAAAAATCGACTTTTTTGGTAACCGATTTTCGATTAACAGAATGTTAAAAAAATCGGTTATCCGGCCTCAATGAAATTAAAAATTTTCTTATTAAAAAATGTACAAAATTGTGAAAATTACACTTCAGCATTTTGACTAATTGGTTTACTATTCATTCAAAAGCTTTCTGTAATGCATAAGCTTTCTATAAATGCATTACACTTTGTTATATTCCAAAATAATACAACATATTTAAAACATTTTAGATAAACTAAAAAATGTTAATTCTTATGAGTTTAAACGAGCTTAAGATCATTTATTAATTAATTTTTTATTTCCAATATTTTGTCTCCACATTGGGTGACTTCTTCAGGGAAGGAAGATTACAATAAAACATTTTAATCTAAACTTTCCTCTTTCTTAACTGCCATTTCGAATGGTTAGAAAATTGTAATTTGGCGATCATTCGGCATGGTTCCAAAGAAACCGCAAGACAATTCGATATAATTAAAGGTGCACTCAGGAAACTTCTTCTTTAAAAATATGTAGTTGTTTGGGTTGCAATACAGTTTCTTAATTTTTAATGTAATTGTCAGTCATTTGTAGAACAAATTAAATTTTTTACTAACCTTGTAGTTCATTAAAAAAAATAAACCACATCAAATGACTGTTTTATGATTTTACATTCATTTTTTACAGTTGTTTTTTTGATATTTAAAAAAAAAATTAAAAATAAATGTTTGTATATTTTTTACTAACATGTGGTTCATTTGTACAGCAATTGTTAGTCATTTTTTGAACATTTAAAAGCAAATGAGAATGTTAGTTGAATTTACTGAAATGTAAGTCGTCGTTTCTTTAAGTGAAATTTCATTTGTTTTTAACTACATTTGCAGTGATCTTTACCTACATAGTATACTAAGTATTGTTATCGATTTTGTCGGTAAATTTTGTAGCGCTGTGTATTTAGAAAAAAAAAAAAAAAACAGCTGCTAGTCTTAGCAGTTTTTTCTAAAACGTTCATTTTAACTAATATTTTGTAGTTTTTTGCATTAATTTTTTTTTACTAACTTTTTTCTATTCGTGTAGTAGTGAATAATGTTCAATAAACTTGAGTTAGAAAAACAACCACAATAAGGTAATACATGTTTAACTATGGTTAAACAATAATTAGTAGATAAATATGTAGTTCTCTTTGTTTTAATAACGAGTGGGTGGTTAAATTATTACCAAACCATAAGAATTAGAACATAAATTCGAAGTTGTTTATTTTAGAAATCACATTACTCTCCCCTAATTTTGCAATTTTTATTTTTTTTTTGCAAAAGTCGTGCAATTTATGTTTAAAAATAGTAATTCACTGTTTGTTTTATGGATTTTTTTTAAATTTTTATTTTTATTTACAAAACTGCCTCTTTTATAGTTTAAGCTTTAAGCTCTTTTATAGTTAGTGTGGCAATTCTAGCGTCTGTTTGTCTGTTGCGGTACCAACTACTACCACAATCTCTGTATGTATGTATGTGTGTTGGCATGTTCTGTTGTATGTGTTTATTGGTTGATCTAATAATTGTCGTTTTTTTTTTGTTGAAATTTAAAATTTTTCTAGTCAAAGTTTCGACGTTCAATTGCAAAATTGTCAAATTGTTTTGTGGCCCAAAGGCTTTAATAGTTAATTGGCATTGATTGTTGGGGCGTGTTTTAATTGACAATTGTCATGTTTCAACTTATTGACACTGTTCCCGGAACATGTTTTATGTTTGATTGTGATTTTTTTTTTATCGTGAATTTCAAACAACAACTCACAATTACTAATTGTTTGACAGAATATGTATGGTTGTTTAAATGGGTGTTGAAAAGTTAAGAAAACTACAAATCATTTACAGAAAATATAAATCATACGTTAATAACACTACTCGACAAGGTTTTTCCTACACTACAGGGTGAATGATGAATTTTGCACAGGCATTATATGATTCATCATATGCCATGTAGTTTTAACATACAAATATTCGAATATTTACATGATAAAACTTAGTCAATCGATTGACTATTTTATAAATAAAATAAAATTTGGCCAATTTTTAGATAAATTGGATTTTTATTACACTTAAAATTCAGAACTAATTCTAAATTTATAAACAAATTTAATTTTATTTTTAAATTCACCATAAAAGATATATTTGACTACACTCTAAAAAATTATTGTAAAATTACTGCTATAATATTAGAAAATTTGTAAGGCTGTCTCGGGTAAGGCTGTCTCAGGGCAGTCTTCATAAAATATACCACAAATGCGTCAAATGAGCGTTATATACTTAAAAATATATATTTCGATAGAAAACTAAATTTGCTAAATATTTTGCACAAAAAATTTTCGTGTGCCGTCCACGGTTTGGAAGCGAGAAAGCTACAAAATCAAAATTTCGTAAAATTTCAAAAAATAATTATTTTTGAAAAAGCTTAGTTTTCAAAAATCTAAAAATCCAATTTAAATTGACTTAAAACTCTTTATAATAAAATATAAGTAAGATTAAAGCTTTATCTTAAATAATAAGTCCTTACTTTGGTCCAAGGACTCACAGGACTTTATCAGGATTCCTCTAAAGGACATCATCTTAACTTATAAACTATTAGACGGAATTTTATGAGATTTGGCAGAAGGCAGACATTAAGTATTAATAGCAAAGCGTTGAAGTTTGAACAGTATAAATTTAAGTTTCGATACTTTTTCGCCTTATTTCGCTTTTACAAAAAAGAGAAAATCGTGATATCTTCTTAAATAGAAGCAGCAAAAAATTTTTTTCGAGTGTGGTTATATCTTGGTAGGAGATATTAATTTTTCTTCAAAACTTCTCTTTTATATGCTTTAGTTTTCAAAATGCACCCTCAAATATATAATACTAAATATAATACTCATATCGCCTAAATTAGGCAACCATAAACAATTTTGTTGAAGAAGTTATTATTTGTTTTTCGAGTGGAGCACATAGTACGAATTTCGATGCAAAACATTATTTTGCCAGTTAGAGTTAAAACATAAACCGCTTAAAAAAATAATTTACTGAATTTTGTTAGCAATAACGCACACGAATTATGGTATTAAGTATGTTGATAAACATGTTTCTGGATTTTAAGCACTTAAATAGGTAAACTTACATTGAATGTGTGCAATTTTTGTTTTTATTTATTTGAAAAAATTGACAAACTTTTTCAAACAGAAAAAAAAAAAATGTTTAATTCAATATAATTTTGATAATTGGTGCTGTATTTGAGGAAAAGTAAAAGAATAGCTGTGGTAAATATCTAAAAATAAATTAAAAATATAATTAAAACTAATTAAAGAATGTGTCCGTTTTATTTTTTTAGTGGTTTTGGTAAGAGATTAGATTTTCATAAAATCGAATCATTGTTCTGAACTTCTATCATGTTCAAAAGTGATGCTTCTGTCAGTCCTTTCTTAATTGAATCAACAAAATTTGAGACATTTGGTCATTTTTTCCAGTAAAATGGATTTGTATTGGTCTTGGTTTTTCTATCCAGCTAATCTTGATATACTCTTTTATAAGGCCATGTTGAGACAATTGATGTTTTACCTTTTTTATATTGTTGGAATACAGTTTCAGATTAAGAATAACTGTAATTGGTTACCGGGAATGAAAAACCGGTGTGAATATTTTATAACGCCGCAGTATTTTTTACTTTACAATATTTAATTATATGTAAAAAACAGTTTTTTTTATTAAATAAATATAGTAAAATAATAAATAATTCCATTAGAATGGAGAACACTTTCAAAAGTGCATCAAAAATTGCATTTGCATTAACAATTCAAGTTTTTTTTTAATATATATTTTTTATTTTTTTTTTCCATAAATGTAGTAGAGGGCAGCCATACAAATCTAATACTTTTTGAATCAGAGAAGTCCAATAAAAACTTTCAAAAACTCTTCAGAGTTTCATACTTTTGTGATTTTTAGATTTTTTTTGAAAATAAAAACCGTAAAAAATGGCGACTTTTTGAAAGTTTAAAAATCTGAATATGGAGATGTGTTATATGCTACATAGAGTACAAAAAATTCATCAAATTTAAAGACTCTCGGTCAATTTCTATTTGATGTATCAAAGTACTCATGATAAGAGATTTCTACCAGGTATTCACCCATATACTGGGTAAAAACGGGATATATACTTTCCTTGGGAATTTTTTTATGTATTTATAAAAAATATTTAAAATGTCAATAACTGAAATTTATGATAATGAAAAAGAAAAATTATTGCTTTTCTTTGAGTAAAACATTGAAATGTGTGTTAAACCAATACATTTGGCTACTAGTGCCAATTTGAATATAAACTTCTCTAAACTAAACTAAGCTATCAATTCTGCTGATTTTTTCGAGGAGGCACATTACAAAAATATTAATTTCTGTATAATATGCACTCTAATTAATTTCTGTTTAAATTTACCCAACTTATAGTAGGAAACTGTACTCCTACTATAAATTGGGTAAATTTACTCTATGTGTGTAAATTGGTACACACCAAACGTGTAAAAAATGTATAGCAACATTCTATATTACGCATAATGTGTGTAAATTTAAATTTTAATGTGCCTAATAAAGCCTTCATTTAAGTAATGCAATTTTTTATTATTTTGCTATATTTATTTTATAATAAAAAACGGTTATTTAGATATAATTAAAAATTGCTAAGTAAAAAATTAAAATACCACTACATACTGCGGCGTTATAAAATATTCACACCGGGTTTTCATTCCCGGTAATTACAGTTATTCTAAATTTGAAACTGTATCCAACAAAACGTCAATTGGCTCAACATGTCCTCACAAAAGAGAATATCAAGATTATCTGGATAGACAAGGCAAGACCAATACAAATCGCTTTTACTGGAAAAATTAACCAAGAGTTCAGAACAAAACCACTATAAATATAAAACGAACACATTCTGTAATTAGTTTTAATTAAATTTAAATTTATTTTTTTAGATATTTACCACAGCTATTCTGTTATTTTTAATCAGAAACAGCATCAAATTTAAAATTTATATTGAATTAAACATTTTTTCTGTTTGAAAAAATTTTCTAATTTTTTCAAATAAATAAAAACGAAAATTGCACATTTTCAATGTAAGTTTATTAAGTGCTTAAAATGCAGAAACATGTTTAATACCATAATTCGTGTGCGTTATTGCTAACAAAATTCAGTAAATTATTTTTTTAAGCAGTTTGTGCTGAAACTTATGCATTGTGCATAATATTACATACAAATTAAAAAAAAATCGCTCAACGTTCAAGGAAAATCGTATTCTAGGGATCAAAATAAGAAACTTTGCCGAAGGAACCATACCTTTAAAACGAATTCTGATGTGCCGACTTTTGACCCGTAGGGTCAAATTTTGGAAAATCCCACTTTGACCCATTTATAGTGCCCCAATCGAATCCAACCCAATCGAATATAATTTATACATTCATCTGCTAGACCGTCTTCCGGAGAAGAAATAGAGACCCTAATCTTGGAAAGACTCCTCCTACTTTCTGAAATATCTCTATCCCGAGATTTGTACACTATGCTATAAAAACACGGCTAAAAAGGCCCTCTTTCAACTTAAATTTTAACACCTTAACGGTCACCTAGAATGATGATTTATGCATTAATCTGCTAGCCCGTCTCCCGGAGAAGAAGTAGCTCCCATAATCTTGGAGAGATTCCTCTTACTTTCTGAAATATCAAAGTGGGCTTTTTCAAAATTTGACGTTTTAGAGGTATGGTTCCTTCGGCAAAGTTTCATATTTTGATCCCTAGAATACGATTTTCCTTGAACGTTGAGCGATTTTTAAATCGACCCGCCCTAGTATTTACCCTTTTCCCATCTCTACTCATGAATTAAAATTTACATCTAAAATGAAATAAATTTTTAAGCCTTTTTACCTTTTGATATTCCCACAAATTTAAATGACAAACATACCTGAAAATAAATAGAAAAAAACTCAAATTATTATACATATTACAAACTATTATTAAAATTTATTAAGAACTATCAATCTTACTATCTTCTGTTTTAAAATAAAAATTAAAAAAAAAAGTTTTTGTTATATCGGAATTTAAAAATAAATATTTTACAATAAAGTCATTCAAAAATTATTTTCAAGTTTAAAGCAAAAAGCAACTTCCCTTCATACATTTGGAAGATATATCCTCTAGAACAGGGCTTGCAAAACTATGAAACGCGTGTCAGTAGTGGCACGCGAGCGGGTTTTCTAGCACGCAACATTTTCTTGAACATTTTCAAATATCGTAATTTTATTAGAAAAATTCTGTAAAATAAGTCTCAGAGGTTAAAATATTTTTTTTTGCTATTATAATAAAATAAATTTCTCTTCGAAATGATAAATTAAGAAAATTTTAAATAATGTTTACAGTAGTTTGGTAGAAAAATCGAAAATTCGTTTTACAAGAATCAAAGTTCGACAATCTTTTCGGAGCATAAATTACACCGTCAAAATGTGAAATAACAAATTTTAATATACAAGGTGGCGCAAAAGTAATCCTCCTATCAGAAAATGCTATACATTTTGCAATTGGCCCCTAATGTCAGTTCTGTTTTGACATTTGTGTAGTAAACACATGCGAAATACACGTTAATAAACAATGTTACGCTACACTGCTCCAGAACGCGGAATATTGGTGACTATTTATTTGACCTATTTATTTGACATTTTTCATCAAAAATAATCATGAGTGATGAGGCCCATTTACATTTTAGCGGGTACGTAAATAAGCAAAATTTACGCTTCTGGGGCTTTGAAAATCCGCGTGTAACCCACGAAGAGCCATTACACCCGCTCAAAGTCACTGTATGGTGTGCTGTTTTCGCTGGAGGAGTCATCGGACCTTTTTTCTTCGAAGACGTCGCGGCCAAACGGTTACTGTGAATGGTGAGCGCTACAGAGCAATGATCAACGAGTTCTTTTTGCCGCAACTTGATGAATTGGGATTGGAAAACATGTGGTTCCAACAGGACGGTGCAACGGCACACGTGCCACAACCGATATGCTGAAGGATGCATTTCCCGGGCGCCTAATCTCCCGTTTTGGCGATTTGCACTGGCCAGCAAGATCGCCTGATTCGACCGCTCCAGACTTCTTTTTGTGGGGATTTTTGAAGTCGCGGGTTTATGTCAACGAGCCTCAGACTCTTGCAGCTCTTAAAGACAATATCCGTCAAGAATGTGAGGACCTATCGCCGGAAGTTTTGGCCAAAGTGATGGAAAATGCCATAAAAAGGGCTCAAAGGACAATCAATTGTGGCGGCGGCCATTTACATGACATCATATTCTCGACTTGATGTAAAAAAAATTAAAATACCAAATAAAAATAATCCACAAGAAGAATCAAAGTTTTTCATTTTTTTTTTTAAATTACAGCCAAAAAACATCGGAAGGTTATTTTTGCGCCATCTTGTATATGTCATTTTGTGTAAGAAAAATCGTTTAAAATTTCTTGGAAGTTTAGAAGTTTAAATGTTTTGGTGTGCAAAAGTCTCATAATCGGAGAAATAAAATAAATGCCAGAAAATTCAACAGAAAATGTAAAATTCTGTAATTCAATTGGAATTAGAAAGACCGAAAAAGCATAAAAGTTTTCAAAAACACTTAAAAAACAACAAAGTTGATAAAAAATATGATTTTTTAACATCCAGAAAATCTTAATAGCAATGTACTCAATGATTCAAAAAAATCAAAAAAGTCAAAACGACAAAACGTTAAATTCTTCTTTTCTAGTAAAGACATTTTAAAAATTAGAAATTATTGAAATTTTTAAAGATTCCAATAGAAAAGGACTTTCAAAAAATGTTATTAAGGTGGCACGAGACACTTTTTACAACAAAATATATCTGTTTGGCAAGCAATGAAAAAAGTCTTGCCACCCCTACCCTAAAAGAAATTGCGATAATAAAATCATTATGAAAAAATATCAAAGTAACATTTTAAATATAACGTTATTTTTTCAGCTAGAAGATATGTTAGCGATATTGAAAACTAAAACTAAAAAATTATATTTTAGAAATGTTGAGGTTAAGAAGAAGAATAAAAGTTTTTCTCTAAAAATTATAAACACTATTAATTTTTAAAAAATTATATTTTTATCAAATTTTGATGATGAAGAAAAATTAAATTATTCGTGAAAAAAAAAATTTCTTCAAACCACAATTTTGCTGGAAACTGAACTTTTTCGCCACTTACTTCACATAAGCAGCTCTTTTCAACAAACTGGTGTTCAGTGTAAGTTTTATTTGATATATTTCAGCAAATATCATAAATAAAAATCCGCCCTTCTTCCTCGTAACAACACGCCAAACCAATCAGTCTTCAGAGACGAAAAAACCCAAATAATGAAGATCTGAGAAGACGGAAATCCAAGATTTTAATGGATAGTATTTTGGTATAGTGTTTCTTGATTTTGTTCATGTTATAACAAACTAAATTGTCAAATTGAATAACATAATAAAGAAAAACCTATTTGTATCTCTTGGGTGACAGTAGGGAGATATCATCTTATTATCTTCCAGGTGACATTTATGCAATATCGCTGATTTACCCTAACGGCGACAACTTGGCGATAAATAATGTCTTAAAGTATAACCGATTTGTCTTCACGGCTATAATTTGGCGATACATAATGTCTAACAATACGCCAATTTATCTTCCCGGCGATAATCTGGCGATAGTTATTATCGCGGATTTATATTCCTGGGGAATTACTTTTGTATTGCCTGGATGTAACGCTTTCGCTTCCGCAATAGGAAAATTATTATTGCCGGCAATAAATCTTTTCTTCCAGGGGATTGATCGGGGAATCTGTTTTGTACTGTCATACTGGCTAAGTTTTCTCTTTTATAGTAACCCATCAAATAATAAGAAACTAAGGTTGGTAACTGGTTACATTTCTATTACAAACCATAGTATTTTAACAAGGGCATGTCCATTTTGGTAACACCTTACATTACATACATATTACATTACATATTACCTCCAGTGTAAATGTAATAAGTTTTTTTCTTTCGAATATTTTATTTTTTATATTGGATATTAAATTAAAATTTAAAAATTTTTAACAAAAAATGTTACACATAAAATTTTTTATAAGTTTTGAGTGTAAAAATAAACTTTTTGTAAATAATACATATATTTTTTCTGAAAATTTTAAAATAGATTTTTGTATGAATTGTTGATCTTTTAAAATTGCATTTCATTTTGAATTGTCAGGTTTGAGATCATAATTAAATGTTACTTTTACTAATAGAAAACACTATTTGTTAATAAAAGTAAAATTAGGAAACGTAACGTTTTCTACAATTTGCAACTTGTTTGTTGGGCAAGTCATCTAGATTTCATTGAAAATTGCATATAAGACAAAAGGGACAAAAGGAAGAAAAAATTGGTAAGAAATATAATTTAGTGGGTAAATCTGGGTTTCAAAGTTGCTCGAAACTTTTTTGTTTTAAAACAGTATTCCAATCGAAAGGTTGCCACCAGTTTGTATATCATTTGATACCAAATTTGTATATTGTTTCCTTGAAAGAAGCATAAAAACACACATATCAGGAAAATTGGGTTATTTATTTCCCCATTTTAACCACTAAACATGAAATTGGCCGCTAAAGAGATACCTCTTAATGATTTTGCCATTTTTACTCATAATTAGCTTATTTTGACATTATTTTGATTTTTAATATTTAGGCTTGAACCCAGCTTTTTCTTACGGTTTTTGTGCTTTAAAATTGTCTTTTTTTAATTATCTTTGCTTGCATTTTTCCTAAAAATTTTTAGTGTTTTTTTTATCTAATTTTTTTTACCTTTCTTGTAATTTTGCTAGTTTTTCCTTATTCCAATATATTTTTTTTTTTACATAGACACCACAGATTTTGCCATTTTTTGCTTTCCTGTTTTTTTTTTTAATTAAGAAACTTATAAATTTTCTTTAACTGTATTTATATATCCAAAAGGGTGGGTCGAAAAAAAAGTTGAGTCAGTCACCCCCTAGAATTAAAGACAAGTTAAAGACGATTCTAGAAATATTTTTTTTTACCACGCCCCTACATACCGCCCTTTTTGTTTTTTGTGCATTGCGTCGCCATTTGAAATCCGATCGTAACATAATGCATATCGTTGTTCATCGATATCGACGCCAAATTTTAGTTGAGATTTCTGATATCTGGTTTCACAAAAAACAAAAAGGCGGAATGTAGGGGCGTGATAAAAAAAAAAAAATTTTTTTTCTAGAATCGTCTTTAACTTGTCTTTAATCCTAGGGAGTGACTATGTTTACCGACCCACCCCAGTGTATAAACCCGTAACCACTTACTCCGAATTTTAATTTTCAAAAACCAAATCGGTTTCGAATATTTTGCATTTTCGAATATTCAACAAACTGTTTTTTGAGTTTTTGGTTAACCGGTTATTTTTTAACAATATATTTTACTTGAAAAACTATCAAAACCTTTAAAATTAACTATTTTTATACAATATTAAAAAATTGGAAAATTTTTTTTTTACATTTTTTCGCCATTGTACAAAATTATTTTTTAATAAAAACCGTATTCGAAATCGATTTTTTAAAAATCAGATTTTTCGCAATAACCGACAACCGGGGTTCTATTGTAATTTCGTGGGTTTTTGGACACTCTAGTTGATTTGATCTTTGTCACACTAATTAATATTATTTTGCAAAAATAATTTTCTCGCCACAAAACTCGTCTTGTAAACAAAAGCGCTCTTTTAATTTTATTAATTAACTACAATTCAACCCCAATATAATTAAAATTTTAAATATTTAACTGTTTTATTTTCGTTGTTTTTATTTTATTACAGCCATAAAATTAATTGGTTAGAATTCGTTTGGAATTATGAAAACTCAGTTGCTTCTCTGCAAATTTGATTCCAATAACATAAATTTCTTGCTTAAGGCAGTTAAACTGCTTTTGTAATTAATATATTTTCTGTATTACTAAATTGAAGTCACAATTCCCAACAATCGTCAATATCAACCAATACTAAATAATAAATTTAGTTATATGAACAATCGGTAGACCATACCGAAACAGAAATTTAAATTTGTCGTCAATACTACAAATTTAAAAAAGTTTTTTAGTATATTCTTTTGTTTAAGTCAGTTTATTTATTTTTTCAATTCATTTTAATTGTTTCCCAAAAAAATTAAATTAAAAATATAGCAATCCACAACGGAAAAATGCTAAATATGGGATACTCTATCTGTCAAGCTGTGTACAGACGGTTGTCAGATCTTACAATATTGTCAGAAAAATGTTCCGAAAATGTCTAACAATAGTGTGAACTTACAACTTCTGTCTTGCAACATTGTCAGAAAACGCATTGTCTGTACATTGTAAGACAATAATATTATCAGACAACTGACATTCGTGTGAACACCCTACGTTGCCATTGTCAGATAATTGCAAGACATTGTAAGCAATTTTTTATTGGCAGATGTGTTTAAATTAATGCATCTGACAATGGCAGTATTGGCACAGAAATGTTTCTACTGGCGGCACTGTCCATAAATAATGAAAAAAAAAAAACAGAAGTTCATATTAATAATATTAAAAATCAAAAGTGAAACAAAATAGGAGATCAAATTAAATAAAAAACATGGACGGCGACATTTCCATTAATGAAACCTGCGTCATAGATTGCAGCTATGAGCCAACTGACTTGATGTTTCATACCCAGTCGCCAAGAGGCTCTCAGTCGCCAACAGGCTCTAACGACGGGAAAAAACCAAAACCCAAATAAAGATCTTACCGCAAAAGGGTGAAATCCGTGTGGTCACACGAAAGTAAAGGGTCCGCCAAATAATTTCTTTTTTTTTGAAAATGCTATAAAAAAAAACTACTGAATATTTTCTGAAATTTTCTTTTATTTGAAAGTACAATCCTTCCGGTTAATAATGGAAAATAATTTCATTCAAATGGCTGCCTCGGCTGGCCATGCAGTAGCCTACATGATCGGTCCAATTTTTAAGCACATTATCGATTGTGTGCAGCTGTATTTCACCAATGGCTTCACGAATATTGTCCTTTAAAGCGTCAATTGTCTCTGGCTTGTTGGGGGTAACACTTATCTTTGACGGCACCAAACAAATAATAGTCCAACGGTGTCAAATCGCAGCTCCGAGGTGGCCAAACGACATCAGCTCTGCGGCTGATAATGCGATCTACTCAATTTTCGCACACATTCTGCAACATAACCATGATTTTCAAAGTAATGTCGCAATATTTCCCAGCGTTGTTCAAGCGTATACACAACCATATTCGTTGAGCGGAAGGATAAAACTAATTATCTGTCAAATCAGACATGAGCTAAGTGTTACCATTCACGAAATAAGCACTAGTTGAAAAAAAAACGTTAGATGGCGGACCCTTTATTATCAAACTTATCGAGGAAGTTGAGGTACGGCGAAGTTTATGGGATGATTTTGTCTTCATCCTAGCTACTTTCTAATACATATGCAGCTAAAATCGTTGCAATTGCTTTCTTGGTTCCATGACAATTAATATTATTACTTTTTCAATTTAATTAAACACACAATTGACAATTAATAATTTATTTCAAATGCTTTGACAGTTTGTCTAACTACAGATCTGGCAATTTTTGACATACAAGAATCTGACAACCGTGTGAACTGACAATTTTCGTTGGCAGATAAATTTATTGTTTGACAATTGTCTGACAATGAAATTGAAAGGTTTTCTTACAATCGTCTGAACTGACAATTTACCTTTTGCTAAACATGTTTCATTGTCAGTACATTGCCAGCACATTGCCAGATCTTACAATATTGTAAGATCTGACAACCGTCTGTACATAGCTTAAGTCACACTAATTGTATTTTAACTTTTAATTAACATAATTTTTTTTTCTATATTCCGCATCAAAACGTGCGGAAAAATAAATGAGTACACTCAAAAAAATAAGTTAGTACAAAAGTTAGTAAAACGTCTTGTAAATCAGGTATACAATTTTTAGCAAATTTTTTTGCTAAAATCGTGTTTTCAGCTAAAATTTTTGTTATACTTATTCAGCACTTAACTGTTTTATACACTCACAAGAACTTTTCCATAAAAAATCAACAGTTATTTAAAAGTTTAATCGGTAAAGTTGTTTCAATGGAATATACAGTTAAATTAACAAAGAAATAAATTTTTCAACTTCCTGTCGGTTATTTAAAAAACAAAATAAACAAAAAAACGGACTTTCCGTAGTAGTTAAAATATTCAGTTAAAATTTTCTATTAAAATCAAAAAGTTGTTATATTATATTGTGTATTGAAATAAACGAAAATCTATTGTTTTTATGGAGTTTGTCAATTAATTTTTCAACAGTTAAAAATAAACAAAAATATACAATTGTTTTAAACGAAAAGTAAGTAGTCCTGTTTTTAACTGATTTTCAGTTAATTTAATGTGTATATTCAGTAGTCTTTACGGAAAAAATATTGTGAGTGTACTAATGCTTTACTAATATACTAATGTTTTACTAATTAATTTTGCTAAAAAAATTGTGCTGATAAGCACATTAATAGTGTGGACGACAACCAGATTGAAAGATATACGCACAATGAATCAAATGTCGCGGCATGTGAAGATGTAGTAGAGAAGAGGAAAATGATACTAAAAAGTACAACTCTAATAAGACATATAAAAAAATCAACCATGAAAGACTTTTGTATCTGTTTTTCATACATAAAACAAAATTGAGGATTAAAACAACTTAAATTTTGCGTTGTCACCGGCTTCTGAAAATAATTGTCTATTTTTTATTAATAGAAGACAAAATAAAAGACAAAAGAAAATATTTAAATTTTATATGTATTTCTAAACTAAATGTTTATAGATTAACAATCTAGTGTGGTCCAATTGCAAACAACAAACATATACAGACACAGTGATGCATTTTCCGTTTTTTTGTTTAGGGCCAAATTGACAATTTAAAAGGGCCAAACTATCTTTGATAGGTACAAAAAAAAAATGTTGAAATAAATTTCATCATTGGCTTTTTATTTTAATAAAAATATTAGTACATAATATAGCACTTTAGAGCGCATCATCTAAAGGCCATATAAAAAACACCTCTGGAAATAAAAAGCAAAATGTTTTATGCAAACTCCTCAATTATTTCCGCTGCTACGATAACATCATGTGATAAATTTTTAAAAATCCTCCAAAAACACAATTGTTTGTGAATTAAAAATTAGTTACGACACTTCTTGTGAAAAATTTGGTCATATATAAAAAAATATTAAAAAATTCTATTATTCTGCATTAAAAAAATTTTAAACCCGGCTTATCGGTTCGAGATAAAAATATGTGTATGCTATTTTTAATACGATTTTTATAAAAAAAAAATCCCCGTTCTCATTTTGAATACACCTTTGGAAAGGTTTTGATCTCCAAAGAACTCGAAAATTCTAGTGTCTAGAGTTTTTTACCGTAACGAGTAAACTAAACACTTTGACGAATAATACCTTGTATAAAAATTGCTAAACCGTTGAATATTTCCTGAACTATTTCAAAGATGTAATAAAATGAAAAACGTTTAATTTTTTATAAAAATCGCATAAAAGTCATTCACAACACTTTATAAAAATATTATTATCTCGAACTGAGAAGCTAAACTGAAAGGTTTATCGGTTTCGGTATTGCCGATAGCGCCAACATTTCTTTTGCGGCGGCGTCTTAATGTTAATTTTTTTCTGACTTGTATGTATGTTGTTTAGCGTTGCCAACCTAAATTATAGCAATGATAAATTTTATAATTGTATTGATTTTTCAAAAAATGTTAATTTTGTTAAACGTAGTACAATCTTAACTTTGAATGTCTGATTTCTGTGAGTATATTTTAGTTATACATGTAATTTTTATGATATTGTCTGTTCTGCGTCAAGACTAAGGACACCTGTTTTATAATAGCTATTTTAAATATATCCTTTCTATTTATATTTTTATGGGCCTTTGCCTTTGAAGACCCATATACTTGCGTTATGATAGTACACTCACAATATTACTACGTTAAAAACTACCTAAAATACCTACTGAATTAATTGAAAACACAATTAAAAAAGGACTACTGATTTTCCATTATATTCAAACCATTTTAAACATTGTTTAAATAACCGGTAAAAGTAGTAAAACTAACAGAAATCTTTAATATTTAACGTAAAAAATAACGATTTTTTTAGTTTGAATTTGACAGTTCAAAAAAGTTTTTTTTTTGTGATTACAAGACAGAACACTTACACAAGTCAATGTTTGAATTTGTTTGTAGGTTTGTTATGATTGTTGTTTGAATTTCTTGTAAATTTAATTGAAATAATTTTGTATTTAAACAATTTTTTTTGTAAAAAATATTATTGGAATGATTGGACTTTTTTTCAAAGAGAATGTAAAAAATATTCAAAATTTAACTGCCAATATTTGACTACTACCAAAAGTACGTAAATTTATATAGTGTGTTTTTTAAACTAAAGATAGAAAAAGTTAAAAAATATATATTTCTATGGATTTTAATTGATTCTTCATTTGTTTTTTTTTTTTGTAAAAAGAGAAGCAACACTCAGGAAATTCTTCCTATTAATAAATGTGTTGCTTTCTTTGGAAAGGGGATAGTGGAGAGATGAAAGGTGGTGAAAGATGAAGGGCTTCAAACATGGCAACACTGTAATTGCGCGACTACATAAGTCTTAGAACAGTTGTTGCTCGGCACCTGATGTAGAGTTGGCGAATTTATTGAAGCTTTTTGTTTCATAGCGCTGATTCATTGTTTTACTTCGGTGGGGTTAAGTGCTATGGGAACACCGAAGGTGGGCGCAACGATACATATAAGTGATAGAAAACTCATACATATTATTTTTCTAAATTGATGTTGTCGGCACCGGGAATCGAACCCGTGACCATCTGTGTAACAGTCCAACGCGCTAACCATTACACCACCACGCCCACTTGTGAGTGTATGTACCTAATATTTATATATAAATCTGGATCTGTTTAGTTTTAAGATCATAAAAAATTAGTCAATCTTGGTAATGACATTAAAACCTAAAGGATTGTGCTTAACTTTGTGGGAGAAAAGCTTTGATTGAAAAAGAGAAAAATCATATAACGCAATAAAGGTTACGAAGGATAGTCTCTTACCAAAACCTATTGCTATGAAGTTTGAATTGAATTATCGACACTGCTCGAAAACACAGCATCTAGGATTGTGTCTGACTTTTCTACAGAACAGCTGCAGAGACTTAATAATTGCGATGCTGTTCTAATGAGCAAGTGGGAATGTGGTGGTTTATCAGCGCTTCTTGAATACAAACATGCTTCCGGAGGCCAAAACACATCAGAATATAAGAGTGTATTAATGTCATTGTTAGATCCATTAAGAATTCGTTCATATTCTACTACTAAACTTTCAACAAGTAATGCTTTAGATGATGTATGGATCAATTCAGCAACTGGATTTAAGATTTTCAGATTTCTGGGCAATCACAGAATGAAGATATTTTCAGTAGCCTATTGCTGTCTTCTGATCCCGTCGTGTCGTCACTGAGAAAACGATGTATTTTTTATAACTAGAGCAACAAAAAAAAAGCTAGAGCTATACCGCTAGGTATATGTTGGATACTCCAACAACCGCTCCAGTTAATATTTGTTTTAAAAATATGGTAACTATGCGGCCGCACTGTGCGGCCAAAGACCTCATTTTGCGGCCAATATTCGAAAAAAAAAGTTTCTTGATAGAGTTTTTTCATCATTGGGTTGGCTAAAGTGATCCTCTAAGAAGTGAAATCCGCTCATAGTAACGTCCTATACCTTAAGTCTCCTCTTTTCTTTCAGTCGCAACGTAGCCTTCATCCAAACATCATATTACTGTAGAAAAACAGGGAAAGTTATACACGTGTAAAAGTTCTTGGAGTAAATTAAATCTAACAAAACCAAATGGAATCTACGTCTACACGTTAGTAAAATACGTAAAAACTTTAGTAAATTTCAATACCGTAACAAAAAATTTTTAGAAGTAGAAATTTGAGGGTATATTTTTTGTGTTTTTTTATATAAAATTTGAGTTTACAAACCATATAGTAATAAAACGCTATCGTATGCTGCATTAAAACCTATTAGAGGTTACTCAAAAAAGTATTAGTTACTGAATAAAACAAGATTTAGCTGCTACCTTCTGCTACTTTAGTTTTTATACAACATTTTGTGGAATAGAATTTTCCAGTACAATACATAGTATGGCAATTTTTGTTCAATTTATCAACGTAATTTAAGGATAATAAAAAATATGTATTTATTTTGCAGGTTTCAGTAATAAGATGGAAGGTGACCTAACAAGGCTAAAATTATTCCAAGAAATAAAAAAAATTCTAAAGGATGATATGCAAGAAATTTATGCTAAGGTGGAAACACTTTTATCCGAAAGTGAAAATTCAAATTATCATTTATCAGTTGATGAAAAAAAAGCAAATATCAGAAAAAGTGCATAAAATAAGATCAAGATGGGATTCAAGTAAAAGAATAGAGGAAAAAATTTTTTGAAAACAAATCATGATTGGTTACAAAAATCCATTGAACTGAAAAAAGAGTTAAAACAAAATGTTGGAAAAAATTGCAATGCAGGTCGGCGAGAACTCAGTTTCTCAGAATCTTCTGAACGGAGTAAACGCAGGAAAACAGAAGAATTGCAAGCGAATGTGTCAACAGAAGCTCTCCTATACTCAGCAACAAGTAAATTGCGAGCTGAAGGTAATACTGATTTTGCAAAAGTTGTGCGTGATATTTCCGATGGGAGTCCTACAAAAGCTTTGAAATACAGAAAATCATTGGAGTCTGATAATAAAAATACACCTTTCACTAATAATGAAGCACTATCATTGTTTATTGAACTTGGATTTTCTCAAAGTAAATATCCGCTGCTGCGAAATGCTCATTTTAGACAGTATGCTGTGAAGTTAGCTAGAATGATTGTAGAAAAGTATGATTAAAAGTATTACATGCCAACTTTAGTGCATAAGCTACTAATCATGGTCCAGAAATCATTGAAGATTCAGTTTTACCTATCGGTCAAATGTCAGAAGATGCACAAGAGGCCTGCAATAAATTTTATTCGATCTACCGCCTGAGTTTTGCTAGAAAAAACTATCGTCAAAAAACAATGGAGGATGTGTTCAAAAGATTTTTAGAAGCTTCTGACCCATACATTTCTAGTTGTAGAAAACTACCAGCTAAACAGCTAAAATCTTTATCAGCAGATGCTATTAATTTATTGTCGTCTCCATCTGTTGAAAAAAAAGGAGCAGGATAGCACTGATATTAGCTCTGCCTCTGAGTCAGAAACAGATGTAGATGCTTATGACATTGATGATAATGAAATTTTTTTTATGTAATTCTTCTTTAAACCAATTTTATAATATTAGTGTGTATTTTTTTCAAATAAATTCGTGGATAACCTATAATTTTCAATTTCAATAAAAATATTTGTGAAAATTTGAAAAATGTTTGTTTTAGTTCATTTATTTTGTATAAAAGGTACACGAAAAAACTTTAGAAGTCTTTGCATGACGCCATATTGGAACCGTCATTTTGAATTCCGCAATTCTGACGATGGATTCGTGATCAGCGACTTCAAAAACCCCCGAGTGCGAGGTTTCAGGTCGATCAATTAGCTTTTTGAATTATGGCCGCAAAGTTCGGCCTTCGGCCGCACTGTGGGCTGGGGCGAAAAGTATATACATATCAAAATACCTTTCAGTAATGTATACACACTTTATATGTTCAAAATAAAATTTTCGTCAGGAGGTAAAAGACTGTTGGTACTTTTTAAGGAAAATATCGAAAAAAAATTGATTTTTTTTAATTTCTATTTGAAACGAATGAAGTTTTTAGTGAAACAAGATATTGCATTATTTTTTTTTTATTTAATCTAGAATTTATTTATTTAAATAAGAAATATTTTATAAAAGGAATTGGTCCCGATTTCGTCCCGCTATTTGCAAAAAACACTGGAACTGAGTCGAACCAAATTTGGAATTTCACATTTTTAAATGAGAATATCTCGAGAACTGTTGACAGATTACAAATATGTTAATTTTTTGAAAATCTAACGAGAAACAAAAAAACAGCCGATCACTCAAACTTTTTTATGCAAAAGGAATTTCTATTTTAGGGAACCATACTTCAAAATTTAATGCCGATATTACGTCACTTATGACTGTTCCAAATTTCATTGCAATCATAAGAAATGGCCGAGTTGTTTCCAAAAATTTTGTGATATATTCCACTGTGCATACTTAGTTAAGAAAAAGCCGTATGATGCCCTGCATAAAAAGTTACTTTAATAATATTGCAAATAAAACTCATTACAGTTAGCATGCAAATATTGAAACAAAACTATAGTAGACTCAGGATATAAGCCATTTGTAACAAAAATTTTTAATATTTTGCATTCTGAATTAACCACTAAACTAAAATTTAAATTTTAAAATGTTTTACTTATAAGCAGATGACTGGTGAATACAGACAGAGCATTTGAAAATATTGTTTCATCCATAAAGACAAAGACCTCATACTGTGTCGATGTTTGAACCATCATAGAACAGTCAAGATAAAGTTCATATACATTATATAGACTCAACATATTCGTTATAGACGTTTGTACTAGATAGGGATGCCAATCGGGATTGATATTTAAAAATTCCATGATTCGGAATATTGCAAATCCCGATATCCCGGGATTTTTCGGGATTGTTTGAAATCCCAGGTTTTTTTTAAAGATATTTCGGGGTTCTGGTATTTGTTGATGTTAACAAAAAAAAATAAGGTTACCACAACAAAAACATTCAATTGGCAACAAATTCGATTGTCAGGACGAATGCGTTTTCTCTGTACAGCTTTTGAAGAGGAATTTCGGTAATGTTGATGGTAAAAATATTCTGAAAACAATACTAGTTATGCTCGGTAAGCTAACATCAACAATTTGTGTTCATAGATTTTTGAAAAAACGATTTGTTTGTGTTTGAAGTGCACATTTTTGAACTTCTGATGGAATTTTTCGCTAGTCACCTAATTTACTTAAGATTTGTGTTTTTTTTTTTAATTAAAAAAAACGTCGGGTAACACTGAAAATCCGCTGGCGTGACACAGTTTTTCCTGCCCGGGCTGAGGAATTATCAGCTTATCTCGAACGGAAATTACTTGTTTTACAAAAACCTTAAATGTAAATGTCCTTAAATGTACATTTCATAACGATATCGTGGTGAAATGTACATTTTTCGCTATAGCCATCACCATTGTACATTTTTCGCCACCATTTCATCACCATTCCCTGGAATAACGATAATAAATACCAGTAAGGTATCGATATCGAAAATTATAATTGATGACAATAGTAATGAATTTAAATTTTAAAAATACTAAAAACTAACGAACCATTAAATCTTATATTTTTTTTAAAAATTTATAAAAAAAAAACAAATTTTTAATCCGGGTTTTAAAAAAGAAAATACCGGAACTTGGCATCCCTTGTTCGTACATAAACTCTTAAAGTTTAACACAAAATCATAAAAATATGTATAGAGAGCATATCATACATGCTACACAACAAAAACTACAACATAATGAATATTTTTGCGCGAGCTCAAACTGTCAAATGAGCAATTAATAAACTACGTAAGCGTGAACATGGATGAATTTGGCAAATGAAATGAAATGTACGGTACATACAACTAGCATGCAGAAAATCATTATAAAATATTCAAAATAGAAAATTGAATTATACGATCTAGTAAAATACAGTTATTCAAGTAATTAATTATATGGAAAACTTTTAAAATTTGTTTATTTCATCAAAACTATTTTTGTTAAAATTGTCCTGCAATATTGATATGAGGATTCCTACTCACGCTGAGAGTGGATTTTTAGAAATTCTTATGGGAAGGAAGATGAAGAGGAATAGCCACCCCCTTGGCGTTCTGGTCAAATTGATAAAACGAGGAATTTATAATTTGGTATGTGGGTTTCTTATCCCATGTAAACATCCGCTTAAATGGAAGTTTTTTCAAATTTCTACGGGTAGGGGCATGAAGAAGAAAAATTACCCCTAGGCGGTGCACGGTGTAGGATTTGGCCAATCTAGCTGAACGAAAGTCCGTTTTTTGACTTTAAATTTTAATAAATCGTTTAATCAATACTGAAAGAGGACTTCTTACTGAGTAGGAAAATGCAAAAAGTTCGACATATTTATCAACAGTAACAGAATGCATTCTTCCTATTGGACAATTGTCGGAGGAGTCGTTAGAAGCAAGAAATAAACACCAACGAAAATGTCGAGAATACTTCACACGAAAAATTTCTAGAATTGACACTAATACAGATTTAATAAAAAGACTTTTAATATCATTAGATCCATATATCAACAGTTTGCGCAGACCTCCAGTTTATACAAAATCCGCAGTGACCCCTGAAGTACTTGAATTATTAGAGAAGCCAGAAGCACCTGATGACAAACATGAAATTTAATAAATTATTTTAATTTGTGTGTACATTGTAATATATTTTTTATTTTAAAGATAATAAAAATTTAAATAGTTTTTCATTAAAGAAAAATTACGCATTTGTTGTCGTAAGTATTCATTTTAAATATTTCAATGCATATTTAAGTTTTCAAACGAAATATTTATAAAGGCAGTAGACACGCCCCTTTTTTGTACAAATTAGTGGTTTTTAGGTCCTATTTAATCATTCAGTGTTTTTCAACATTAATCGTATCAAACGCACATTTTTTCAATCATATGGGTGGTGGGCGTGGCATTTGTCCAATTCCGCCCATTTTTTTACCAAAGCTGCACCATGGTCCGAGAACATTGTCCATGACTCTAGCTTTATTATTTTCTAAGATATAGAATTTTGTCTCCCTTGAATCGTAAAATCTTCCACTGTGCGGTGTGGCTAAACAGCAGAAACGAGCAACTTAAAATTAAGTATGTCGGATTTTGGAAAATGTGTACGGTGAGTGACAAAAATGGAAAGTCTCTCTCTTAGCTCCCTGCCCAAACCAATGTACTTATTCGAAATATTAAACATTTCTCAAATATGGTCTAATGCAATAATACACTCACAATATTTTTTCCGTAAAGACGTCTGAATATACACATTAAATTAACTGAAAATCAGTTAAAAAAAAGTACTACTTACTTTTCGTTTAAAACAACTGTATTTTTTTAGTTTATTTTCAACTGTTGAGAATTTAATTGACAATATCGATGAAAACAATAGATTGTTTTCGTTTATTTCAATACTTTTAAATAGATATTTTAACTGAATATTTTAACTATTACCGAAAGTCCGTTTCTTTGTTTATTTTGTTTATTGAATAACAGACATAAAGTTAAAAATATATTTCTTTGGTAATTTAACTGTATATTGAATTGAAACAACTTTACCAATTAAATTTGTAAATAACGCTCAACACTTTTATGAAAAAGTTCTTGTGAGTGTATGATTCTTTTTGTATAAAGTAAGGTTTAAAAGGGAAAAATTTAGGAATTTCAAGCAAAGTATTTAGGTTCCAGTATTTAGGTTCGCATAAACGGGATTTTTCTTTTGAATCAGCTTCCCTAATCGAACCGTTTCGAAATTCGGTATTGTAAAACTTTATTCAATATATTTATTATGTGCCCGAATAAAAAAATAAACATTTATAATACACATCAAATCAATTTTATTAAAAATTAAAATTTGTTTCTTTGCGAGAATATTGCCAATAATTATTTTTTGTCATTTGATGGCAAATTATATAAAATTAAACTACAAACAAATTATAAGAATAGGAAAAAATGTTTTAGAATACCTAAATTTAGATGGCTCTATGAAACAAGACCCCAATGAAATAAGTCCCCTAACCAAAAATGAAATAAGGCCCCAAAAATTTCTAATAAAAAAATGGGGTCTTATTTCATTTTTTGGGGCTTAATTTAATTTTTTTTTTGGGACTTTATTTCATAATGAAATAAGGCCCCAATATGAGAAATGAAATAAGTCACCAAATAATATTTTTGGGGTGTTATTTCATTTTCTTAAAAATCAAAATTTTTAAGTAATATAAGCAAATAACCGTTATAATTACTGCATGAATTATCAAGTTATTAATGTAAATAGTTATTTGCTATTAGTAAGTAAGATTATACCGTGTAGTAATTTTGAAGTTTCTTTTATGTCGCACGCAGAAAAAAACTTTATTTCGCGAAGCCGCCTGCCGCGTTCTACGGAGGTAAAAAACCCCTAAGATCGGCCTGAAGGCCGCCACCCAGAAGAACTTTTTTTTTCAAATCAGATGTCGAAACCGTTGAAATCTTATATTTTTAAGACATCAAGTAATTTGTAAAAACAAGTTTTTTCTGTGTGGCGGCCTTCGGCCGCTCTTAGGGGTTTTTTTCCTCTGTAGAACGCGGCAGGCGGCTTCGCGAAATAAAGTTTTTTCTGCGTGCGATTATACGATTTATAAATTTAGTTTTATTTTGTGATATACTACTAAAAACTATTAAAAAAAAACTGTATTGATATACTAAATATTATTAATCTTTTTAATTTAAGCCTTTTTACTATGTATTAATTAGGAATAAAGAAATATGTGAAAGTAAATATAATTTTGTTTTTTTTTTTAATTGGGGCCTTATTTCATTTTTGAAATGGGGCTTTACTGCATTATAAAATAAAGCCTCAAAATTGCGGTGTTATTTCATTTTATTTTAGGGTCTTGTTTTATTTGGTTGGGGGTTTATTTCATTTTTTTTTAGGGTATTGCTTCATAATGATTTCATTTTTGGTTTGGGGACTTATTTCAATGGGGTCTTGTTTCACAGAGGCAATTCAGATGGCTGACAAAGTATTTATTTGTTTTTATTAATTAATAATCATATAATTACAAATTATATACTATTACCCTAACCGAGTACTAGATACTATGTCTTTCGGCGCGTTGTAGCGAAAAACATACCAGTGCCTCTGGTGGGAATCGAACCCACGACCCCCGCACTGATAAGCCAGCATGCTACCAACTAGCCTACCGGGGCGCACAACCAAAATATTATTATACTTAAAATATTGGGGACACTCTGCGTTCTTGGGTTGATAAATTATTATCTGAATTCTAAGGAAACTCTATCGATTCAACTCAAAATTTGATTAATATCATAAGCACAATGTGTTTCCGTTTTTCAGCACTGCGTTTAAAAAAAAGCAATGTATCAGTCCTTTTTTTTCATATCGTGTCGTGAAAGTATACGATCTGTTGCTTGATTGACTGTAAATCTCATGTAAAAGAGCAGATTTATACATTGTGCAGCCACCACATGATGTTTGCAAAAATGCCCATGATGAATAAAGCCACAAGGAACAGTGTTTTGAAGTAGTTAAATAAGTAATAAACTTTAAAAAAATATATTCGAATAATAATTATAAAAATCAACTTCGGGAAATTTTGTCTGATTTTTGATATAATTTCGCAACTAAAATGCACAGTTAGACAAAATTATTTTGTGAATTGAAGTTCTAAAATAAGTAATTATTTTTAAAATTTTAATAAATATTAAAGAGGTTGAGGTCACAAATATAAGATTTTTACACAAATGATATTTTTAAAGTCGTTCAATAGACACATCTTACAGAGTGAATTGTGGACAAACTTATTTGAAAACTAACTTGTCAATTAACTTATTTGTTAATCAAATTTTTATCATGGATAGTATAAAATTCGATGCGAATATTGGTAAGGGTAACGCAATTTGCTTTTATTTAGTTAATTGTATTTTAGGGTTAACGATATCTCAGTTATTTCGGTAACGCGTTGTTAGCATGAACGGTAACTATAATTTAGCGGTAACGGTATTTCAGTTTTTTTTTTTTAAAGAGAAGCAACACTCAGGAAATTCTTCCTATTTATTTATGTGTTGCTTTCTTTGGAAATTGAATAGTGGAGAGATGAAAGGTGGGGAAAGATGAAGGGCTTCAAACATGGCAACACTGTAATTGCGCGAGATGATAAGTCTTAGAACACTTGTTGCTCGCCAACTGATGGAGAGTTGGCGAACTTATTGAAGCTTTTTGGTTCATAGCCCTGATTTATTATTTTACTTCGGTGGGGTTAAGTGCTATGGGAACACCGAAGGTGGGAGCTGCGATACATATGAGGGATAGAAAACTCATACATATTATTTTTTTAAATTGATGTTGCAGTCACCGGGAATCGAATCTGGGACCAACTGTGTAACAGTCCAACGCGCTAACCATTACACCACAGAGCCCACTTCAGGTAATGTCGATGCACAGCGTAATTTTTAGTCCGAATATGCCCAAATTCCAATTGTTGGCTAGTTTAAGATCAAACTTTGGAAAAATATATCTATTAAGAGCGCTCATTTTTTCTGATCTTGTCAGATTATTTGTTAACGGTGTTTTAAGGTAACAGTATTTTAGGGATAACGGTATTTTAGTTATGTCGGTAACGGTATTTTAAGGATATTCGTATTTTTGCAGGATCTTTCTCAACTTTGACATCAACAAAGTGTGTTCCGTTTTACCATACATTTTATGCCTCTGAAATTTAATTTAAGTTTGAAAGACATGAAATGTTGATGGGATTGGGGTAGTGTTGTAATAGGGGTGTAGTTGTAAATTTTATCTTTTCCAATATTAAACGTTTCACTACCGGCTTTTTGTTTGTGAATATATTTCTATTTTGACTTCTGATTCTTGTTTGGGACCCTTTTATTAGAAAGAAAATGGGTTTAGACAAAAATGGTCTACACGAAGAAAAACAATTACAAAAATGTTTTGTAATTTTTCATGCATTTTTGGAGAAAAAAAATCATCAATATCGAACGTTTTGAATATTTTTTCATATTTGCTGCCATTAATTCTAAACCACTGTACCAAATAGTATCTCTGAACACCGGGAATGAGTAAGGCCAAAAATTTTAAACATGTCAAATCACAATTCATGTGATTTTTTTTGTTCTTCTTTTATAGTTAATTTTCCGTTCTACGTTGTCTTTGTACAAAATTATTGATAAGTAGCTTTAACAAAAAATTATTATTTGGCTTAAGGCCAAAACCTTTAACATTAAAGACACATAAAGTGTACAGAGTGTACGTACTCCTGCATGTTACGGGATAATAATGAACAGATGAGTACTGTGTACTAGAACAAACATGGAAACGGTACAATACATATATATTTTTAATATATTTTTGTTTCAGTTGTCTAAGAAAAATAAAGAGAATTATTGTATTCACCGATGATTCGTTATACGAGAGTTTTAGGGAAAAGACTTTTAGAAGCCAAAATCAAAATCGAAATATTGGGTCAGCTGATTGTAAGCCGAAAGAAAACCCTTAACAGATTTTACAAACTCAGAACAAATTATTGTCAAAAAAATTTCAACTAAATGTTTGCTTGATTTAAAACTCACTTATAATTAAAAGTTTAGTAATATCTATTCAATTTTAAATTCAAAATTTTTTGGTGCACACAAATTTCCAGTTTTTGTAAAGCATAATGCCAAGCGAATAATAAAATCTAAAAAAAAAAATCGCCAAACTTCAAAAAAAATCGATTAAATTGAAAAAATCGCTAATACAGTAAAACCCGATTAAGACGAACTCCGAGGGACCAAACAAATTAGTTCGTCTTAAGCGAGGTTCGTATTAAGCGGATTTTTTTTAACGATAAAAAATATGTATTTATTAAAACAAAAACAAGATTATTCAGATTTTTACATAAATAAAAAATAAAATTAGCGTTTCATACATTCACAATTAAAAATTCAATTAAAATTCTTTATTTTTTTAAAAAAAAAATTTGTTATTTTTTTCTGAATGACTTAATTGACGATTTCATTCGTTATAAGTTTTTCTATTACCAATATATGATTGTCAGCTTCTTCGGCACACGATTTTGTTCGAATATATTTTTTTATGTTTATTAAACTATTGTGTACCGTTTGTATATTAGGTACTTCCTCCTCTATTTCGACTTCTTAGCACTTGACAAATTTTCAACATCGGGAGGATTAACAATTTCCAATATTTCTTCATCTGATAAAGTATGTGACGTCAAAACATTAGCATCTATATCTAGAAAGTCATCCACGGATATGGAATTCATATTAGGTCTATCCCATTAAACGGATAAAGAGTGTACTAAACATGGTAATTTGTATGAAAACGAGTTTTTGGGACTGCTTGTAACAGTTCGAAATAACCGAGGGTTCGTATTAAGCGAGTATTACTGTATTAAAAAAATGCACCAAAATTGTTCTATTTCTTTAAACGATTGATTTATTTTTTCCTTAAATTTTTGCTTTTATTTATTTTTTTCAATTTTGGCAATGTTTTTTTTAAATTTTGACTACTTTTTTTCAATTTCGAAAATATTTTTTTATTTTTGACGATTTTGAATTTTTTCTTATAAATTTTAGCTCTTTTTTATACTTTGACATTTTTTGAATTTTGGCGTATTTTTAATAGTGATTTTTTGAATTTAGCGATTTTGCCAATTTTTAATGATTTTTTTAAAATTATTATTAAAGTTTTAATAGTATCTACACAAAATATGTTTGATAATTTGATTGAGATATGATAAAAATCTTAATTGAAACTAAATCAATTAATACTACAATTTCCTTAATAGCAGTAAATTCAATTAAACTTTTAAATGAATTAACAAATATTTTAATTGAAACTTGACTTTTTTCTTCAAAACTATTCAAATTTTCAGAATTATGTCTTTAAATGTCCCCAAGAAAACTTTCGCTCTACCAGCAGCCGTAAAACAAGTCATTAGTGTTTAGTGTGGTTTACACTTTTCATTTCGTTACATTTAAAAAACAAATTAAATGAAGTAAAAATACAAACGAAATTGTTTAAGCATGTAGAGCATGAAGATAATGTTGAAAGTAACGAAACATTTTTATACATCGTCTAAAATGTTACATGCATCTTTTTCTTTTTTTTTTTGTTGCAACAACTTAAAGAAAAATCTCTAAAGATTGTTTGTTGCAGCAATTGTTGACAGGGGGACATGCACATTATAGGCAGATAAATTAAAATTACACAAAACTAACATACAATACTAAATTTTGTTTAAAATTTTGCTTCCGTGTTTTGTTAAAAATAACACATTGAAGCATAAGAATGATTATTTTTTAATAAATTGTTCAACTTTTAAAGTGATTTATAAAATGATTATTCTGCATTTAATACTTAATTTTCAATTTACACTTGACCATGCATAAATATATTTGAGTTATTTTTCGACACTTGTTGAAACTAACTTTAGATGTTTCTTAGTTCTCAAGGTTTTTTGAATTGAGAGAAACGACAGGTTTAGGTAGACCAAACTTAAAATCTAGGATATGCAAAGTATCACGTTTAAACGTTTTCACGTTAAGTATTGATGGCAATTTAAAAGTTAAGAAAATTAAAACAATTACTTAACAGCAGCAAAGCGTATTTTCTTTTTGCCTGCATCTCCAATTTTCAAATTTATCAAAATATCATTCAGTTAGTAGTTTTTTTTAAATTCGTTTATTTAATTTATTTATTGTTTTATTTATATATTTTGATTATTTACCATTTAGATGTGCTCATGCGTCTCATTGTTTGATCTGTAGTATACAAAAGAAAAAATTAAATGATCGAAGTCAAACACGGTTGCTTTGTGTGTAAGCCTTATAATGGTTGTGTCTATATCTCTTCTGTTTTAACTACTTCGTCCATACAAGCTGCGTCATCTACATCTAGTCTTTTTACTTGTCCTCCATGATATTTATGTGTTTATCATCACAATTTTGGTAGCAACGTCAATAAGTTAAACATTAGTTCAAAATTAGTTTTTTGAAAAAAGCGTTTAACTAAAATTTTTGCCAAAAAGCGAATGTCAACAAAAAATTGTAGATAGTTAATTAAATATATTAAATAGACGTTTAACAAAGCGTTCAACTAACTGTTTTTGAGTGTACACTCTAAAAATTAAGTCAGTATAAAAATTAGTAAAACAGTTTTCCATCCTTCTTTACTATTATTATACTAATTTTTAGTATAAAGTTATTTATCAGTAAAATTTGTTTGATATTATTATTTTACAAATTACAAAATTTTTTTACTAATTTTGGTTGTTAATTTAACTAAGTTAATTTAATTTACCTTTAGAATTCGATTTGCTTAAATTAGCAATATTATTAGTAATATATTTTTTTTGAAGCTAAAAATTTTTTTTTTTTTTTTTTATTAATTAATAATCATATACATAATTACAAATTATATACTATTTCCCTAACCGAGCACTAGCTACTATGGCTTTCGGCGCGTTGTAGCGAAAACAGACCAGTGCCTCTGGTGGGAATCGAACCCACGACCCCCGCACTGATAAGCCAGCACGCTACCAACTAGCCTACCGGGCGCATGAAGCTAAAAATTATTTGATCTATACACAAGAAATGAAAAAATTTTTAACTTTATTTATGCAATTAAATATTAACTACACTCAGGGAAAAAAGTTTCATCATATTGTTGAAAATGCTTTATAAAGCGTTTGTTATAAATTTTCAAGTATGCACTTTTCATAAATACGACGACGAGTTTATAAAAATTAGATAGATCTTCATCATTTCATAAACTTTGTGAAAACTGCTTTATTCCAATTAATTTCAAATTATTGAAATTATTTATTTATAATTTTTTTTATTTATAGACTACTAATATTTAGTACAAAATTTGGTTGATTTTAGCAAATCGATTCCCATTAAATTACTAAATTACTAAAATTTAGTCAAATTTTAGTAAATTTTAATAATTTTTTTGCTACTTTTTCTGTACTAAAAAACTACAGCCACTTTTTGCTAAAATTAGCAAAACGATCTGCAGGCCTAATATCAGACATGAGCGGCGTCAATTACATTTCAAAATCAATCACTTGTGAAATTTATCATATAACTAATAATTTCAGACCTACGTTAACACTTGTTGGCATAAACGCTTGCTTGGAACATTTTAAATTTTGTCCATTCCAGACATGGGACGTGATACCAATAATTGTGTATTTAATTACAGGCCATTTACATGTGTACCTCTAATTACATGTAATTGGGTGTAATTGAGTAATTGCCCCTATAATTAAATATTCAGATGTTGTTACTAATCCCTATGTTTGGTATTCAACATTTTACAAATTTTCTAAGGAAGCGTTTAAGCCTGACAGTGTGAGTGTAGGTCTGAAATTATTAATGATATTTCAAATTTTCACTAGTGAATGATTGTGAAATGTAATTGACTCCGCCCATGTCTGCCTAATATTAGTAAAATTTTCTGTAACACTTGCAGATTTTTATGTAACTTTTACACACTTTTTTATTTGAGTGTAAAAAAAAACGTGCCGTATATTTTTGTCTGCTTTATCAAATATCCGAATTACATTAAGATCGGTGCGCCCCGGTAGGCTAGTTGGTAGCGTGCTGGCTTATCAGTGCGGGGGTCGTGGGTTCGATTCCCACCAGAGGCACTGGTCTGTTTTCGCTACAACGCGCCGAAGGCCATAGTAGCTAGTGCTCGGTTAGGGTAATAGTATATAGTATATAATTTGTAATTATATGATTATTAATTAATAAAATAAAAAAAAAAATACATTAGGATCGGAGAGATCGCAACGGGAGGCTTGTATGTTGGTTTACAAGTGAATCCAAAATTTCTCGACTTCTAAACTTCCAAAATTTTTTCAATAAGGTTTCGTGCACCGTTAAATGAAGTTGAATTTTGAGACCAGTATTTAATATACGGTCCTGGGAGCCAGAGCGGGGTTCTCAGATATGGTTCACAGATGGCTCAAAGCATGCGAATGGTGACACTGGTGCGGGTGTCTATGGACCAGGATTCCAACGGGCCTTACCCATGGGTAGATACCCCTCCATTTTTCAGGCAGAGATTTTTGCTATCTGTGTCTGCGCGGAGGAGTGTATACGAAGCGGCACTATTAGATCTCGCATCTACATTCTTTCTGACAGTCAGGCGGCATTAAGGGCTTTAATGTCCTATGAGGTGTCATCTGGTCTGGTCATGGAATGCATTCTGGCTCTTAACCGACTTGGCAGGCGCAACTCGCTTACCTTAGGGTGGGTTCCTGGTCACGAGGGGCATGAGGGCAACGAGAGGGCAGATTGTCTTGCTAATTGCGGGGCCCGAAGGCCCTTTATTGGCCCTGAACCATTCTGTGGTATCCCTTTGGGGTATGTTAGGGAGAAGCTCGGGTCGTGGAGGGAATCAGA
Source organism: Delia radicum (assembly GCA_021234595.1). Classification (NCBI taxonomy): domain Eukaryota; kingdom Metazoa; phylum Arthropoda; class Insecta; order Diptera; family Anthomyiidae; genus Delia; species Delia radicum. The sequence goes on from CM037854.1 coordinate 120,131,474, forward strand.
ATTCTCTCTCTATTGGGAAAACTCTCTTGGCCAACGACAGGCTAAGAGATTCATTTCTTTTTCCAGGGCAGGATCGAGGAGACTCTTGTCCCTCGGGAGGGGTGACTTGAGAACCCTGGTGTCTTACCTGACTGGACACTGCAATCTCAGATACCACCTGCGCAAAAGGGGTCTTTCGGACACGGATGAGTGTAGGTTTTGCGAACTGGTAGCTGAGACATCAGAGCATGTTCTTTGCGAATGTCCGAGGCTATGTGAAAGGCGTGCCAAGTTTCTTGGCAATCTTTGCTTTGCAATCTGGCTTTGTCTCCCCTTCGGACATTATGAAGATTTTGCCTAATAGGATTATTGGCTTTATAGGTAGCTTGAAACTTTAGGGTAACTTTAGGCAGCACAAAAGACCTAAGTTGGTCGCGGTGCATAGTGCCATATAATCTAATCTAATCTATACATTTTGAGGTATTCCAAGTTGATTTCGGTATACGAACATCAAAAACTTACAAGGAATTGGCGTAATTTTATTTGAAAATGTAAAAAAATCCATGCGTTATATATACGAAAATCGACGTACATTGTACGAAATATTTCGTTGTTTAGCTTCGCGAAATTTTAGTGTAAAATATACGAATACGTACGAAAGTATTTTGTACAATGTACGATATGAATTTTCTTTTTTATGAAAGGTTTTTTTACATATTGTGAAAGAATTTTTTATCCGCTCTTTAAAATGGTACAATCATAAAAATTTATGCAATAGGGATAGTGATAAAGATGTATGAAAATTTGTATGAATCATTAATGTCTCAAAATGTTGCACATATTTATTTTAAACAATTTATTTCGTAAAATGAAATAAAAATTTTATATTCTACGAACAATTATGATACGAAGTTATTCGTTTATTTCGTAAAAAACAAAAAAAAATCACTTTGCGTTTCGTAAAATAAAAGAAACTTTCATATATATTACGAAAAAAAACTGGATACGAATGATTTCGTTAGTTTCGCGAAATTTTAAAAGACTGCACTAATATTATTTTCGTAATATGAACGCAAGTTTCTTGTATTTTACGAAAAAAAATAGCAACGAAAGTTTTTTTTTCGTAAAAAGTTGCATGGATTTTTTACGGTTTAACATTCATATTTATAATTGAAATTGGTGTATTGTGTGACTAAGCTTCTTAGCAAACAACATCTCCTAGCCAAAAATTCATTTTAGAATTTCCATGCGCAAAAATTGTAAGAACGTTTTAAAATTTTTTGCAAAATTTAATTATGTTTTTGCAACATTTTTTTATAAAAAAAACACGGGTTGAGGACATGGTTAGGTAAAAAAAAAATAATTTTGTTTCGTTCCTAGCGGGTACATCGGCAGTTTTTTCCTAACACATTTTGCTTTGGGACAATTCCGGCAGAACACACATCAAATAAATAATAAAATCAAAATGGCATCAACATATTTTAAGATTAAGGGATTATTGATAAAATTATCAATTTTATTTTTGTGTTGCTGAATCGGTTTCAATTTTACAATTTATTCTTTTATGTTGTATTGCTTCAAAATTACGATTATTCTTTAAATCTCAAGGAGCAAACAAAAATTTCATAACCTTAAAAAGCATCGCTTATACAAAACTTTTCATTTTGCTTATTTAAAAGTATTTACTATGATTTCCTGCAAATAAGTAACCCTAAATCCAATTATCATAAAATCGGCAAAAACAAATGCGTGTTTTCCAAAATAATGGCGATTTTCTTTTTAAGTTCTATTATATGATCAAAAATTGTTTTGAGTGTATTTTTAATATATTTTGGTGGTGAAATATAAATTTGGAAATGAGAAAAATATATCGAGATCCATTATTTGTTGTAACTTTAATTAAATCCAAACAGAAATTGTTTTTTTTTTCAATATTATTAAATTGCTTTAAACTTAAAACCGCCACAACTTTTGCGCCGTTAAAGATAAATGATTAACGCGGATGAAGTAAGCATAATTAAACATCGACTAACACGTACACAATAGGTTATCTGAAGTCATAGACAATTGTTTTGGAAAATATTTTGCCTCAAAGTGTCGAACATTTTTGAAATCGCTCATTTATTTTTTTCAATAGTACATAATTGTTTTGAATTTAAACATTCGTGTGCATTTAAATGCATACACAATTTCAATATAAATATTACTATTGTTTAAACTCAAGCCATTACCACAACTGACAATGTCATAATAATAATAATATAACAACAACAACAGCAACAACCAACAACAACTTTGTGGTCCATGTTAAATAATTGCAATTGCTGCAGCAATATTATTGTTGCTGGTTTTTTTTTTCAAACTTTATAATGCCAAATTGTCTGTAGATTGCTGTCGTTGGTTTGTCATTGCCAGGGCAACCAGAAATATTCTGTAGTATGTATTTTCCTGTGGGTCGCATTGCAAAATGGATTCAGAACAATTGACGAATTCTGGCATCTAACTTTTTTTCTGCTAACTGCATATTTTTGAAAAAAGTAAATTTTTTTTAGCATAATTTTGTGCTTTTTACAAGCAAAAACCCAGGAAGACTTTGGTAATGGGTGCAATACAGTAATGCATTACCTTGTAATGTGTACTCCTTACCAACAAAAAGCAATCAGTTACCGATTATGGGTTACATAATAGATTACATTTTAATGTATACTTATTACGTTCAACATTATTTTAATACACGAAGTAAGGAGTTACCGATAATTTAACACTCATTGATTACCTTGTAATGATACCGCATTACCTTCTACTATATTTCAAAACATAACATAATGACTAACCGATCATCATCTGCATAGTGCATGATTTAGAAACGAAATGTAGTTATTAATATTAATATTATTACTCTATTTATAGACACATTACTTTGTGATTCTTTGTAAACATGAGGGTAAGGTTTATATTTTTGATATCACGAACGATTCATTTACATTTTAAGCAATCAAATATTATATGTATAAGTAGCTCAGTGGGAAGAGTTCTCGCCTAACTAATTGTTAAGAACCAGAGACTGCAGGTTAGAATCCTAGCGTGGCAACGTTATTTATTTATTTAAAAAAAATATTTATAATAATTTTGTTTTATAAAATTTTTTTTCCAAGGAAATCTATTTAAAGACACATTACTTTTTCCCCATCATGTAACCATAGAAGTAACCAGTTTACCCCCTACGAGGTAATGAGTCCGCCTGTAAAATTATTCAGTGAAGTAAGGTGTAATGTAATGCTTGGATCCTTATGGCGATACATTACTTTACCCATTATTTAGTAATGTGTGGTTTTGCTGGGAAGCCTATTTTTAGAACAAATTTTTTCATTATTTTAAAAAGTTTTTTTATTTTTGCAAAAATTTCAGTTTTAAGTCTACCGATTTCGGTGTGATTAATCTCTTATCTCCTTTTTAGTTAGAAAAGTTATTCCGTCCAACTGCACTGAAAATTAAGCTTTAAATACGGATTTTTTGAGAAAAATGTGTTTTTAAGAACATAATTTTTGATTTCTATGGCATTTTCTATTTGTATAAAATCGTGTTTGGAGCATATTTCTGCTTGCCCTGTTCTTTGCTATCGGTCGGTCATTTGTAAACACCCGCAAAAACCGCATATTGACAATGTATGTTATTGTTGTTTGTTTGTAGTTCAATATTAAATAATTATGACAAATAATAAATATTGTTTTTCTCGGGGGGTCATAATTTTTCTTAAGAATTTCAATATTTCAATGTTTTTTTATATTATTTTCAAAAACCCACACACTACAGAGGAACGTGTAGTTATTGTTAACTACAGATTGAAAATATTATTTCTTGTTTTTTTCTTCTTAAATATAATGAAAAAATTTAATCATTTGAAACACGCTACAGGTAATAATTTACTTTAATAGAAACATGGAATTTTATATACAGTTGAGATGGGCACATGAGTGAATTTTGATTCACTCTCACACAAGCTCACGAGAGAAAAAATCCACTGAATCACTAGCATTTTCACTCACAACCACTCAAACTCACTTAAGTAAATTGAAATTTTACTTACACTTAAAAGTGATTCATGTGAATCACGAAACTTCACGAAATAAAATCTAATAGATCATAATAAAATGGGAAAATTGAGGTGAATTGTGTGAATGTTAAAATCAAAATTGATCTGAATATGTAATTTTAACATTTATTTTGTATTTGAGAAACCCAAAAATATGAAATAGGCGAAAAAATATAGAAAATATTTATTTAAAGCGAAAAAAAAAACACCTTTTTGGTAAAATTCTACGCATGCACACTCAGTGACGAAAACAATTGCATTCACGCACAATTACTCACTAAGAATTCGTTCCTACTCACACTCATTCACGTTCATGTGAGTAAATTTAGGTTTCAATCACACTCGCGCATGATTCACGTGAATCACACAAAATTCTGCTCACGTGCCCATCTCTAATATAAAGTAGCTTTTAATAATTTTAAAATAGTAAAAGTATTGATTTCATTAAGAAATGTAAGAGTTTACAGAAAATATTAGACCAATAAGCGATATTTGTTTTTCACACTAATAAAAATAAAGAAAAAACAGGATAAGCTAATATTAAAGAAAACTGCAATTTAGCTGCATTAGATTCGAGGCCATACTTGGGTGTGATCGCTAAACGGTTATGACTTAGTATTGTTACGTTTGTAATGTAAGATGAGCACAGGTTTGACTCTTACAGCCGCAGCTTCTTGAAAAATTTATCATATAGAGACAATCTGACAATTACACTATGCGACAGTCAAAATCGTGAAGGGTTCAAACTACCGAGGAAAGTTATATCGGTAAAAAAGAAGTTATACGTGTCCCTGCGTTTCGCTGGGTCACGTCTAGGAATCGAGATATATCGATTTGAAGTTAGTAACTATCATATAGGGGAAATTGTCACCTTTGGTGGTCTTTTTTTGACATAACTCGAGAACCACTAGACCGATTTTGCTGAAACAAATTTAAAAAAATTAGGAATTTCTTTAATCTGTTCATACAACGTTTCGCTACATAAGCAACAGTTTCGCAGTTATAAATAAATGTATGAAGAAAAAAACTATTTTTTGCCTAAAAGTCCTATTACTTTCACGTAAAGTCACATAACCTTTAAACAAAATGAGACATAGATCATGAAAATCGATGGACGCGTTTCGGTTTTATTCACAATTAAGTGAAGGTATGAATTTTGCTCGAGATATGCTCAAAATTCATACCTTCACTTAATTGTTTATTCACCGAAACGCATCCATCGATTTTCATGATCTATGTTTCATTTTGTTTAAAGGTTATGTGAATTTACGTGAAAGTAATAGGACTTGAATTGTAATTCCTAATTTTTTTAAATTTGTTTCAGCAAAATCGGACTAGTGGTTCTCGAGTTATGTCAAAAAAAAGACCACCAAAGGTGACAATTTAGTGATCATAAAGAAAAAGGATCATATTATGATAATTTCTCAACACACTCATAAAAATACATTCATAAAATTACAAAAAAGTTCAAATGTAACGAAAAATTTTGTAATGTTGTTTTAACATAATTTTCTTAATTTTATGTACGGATTATTATTATGTACAGTAGTCTCCGCCTAAATGTTTTTACCACATTTAAATACGCATTTAATTAAATTATTTTTCTTTAAGTATATTTTTTTTTTTACTCTTTTGCCTTTAAAAAAATTTATTTCTTTCCTTTAAGGGAAATTGTTGCTTCGTTTTTTGAGTTTTAGTTAACAAAAAAATTTTTAAAAACAAATGTGTGTACTTTATGGATTGTTTTTAGGCAAAAATCTTATGTTTTTAAAATCGAATTTAAGCGATCAATTTCGTTCTGACTTTACTAATTTAACTCAGCCTAAGGGCATCATTTAAGCGGGGAATGCATTTAAGCATGTATTTTGTATGAAATATATTTTTGCCTGAACTTTTTTATTAAGAACTGTATTAAGAATCAATCATAATATGATCCCTTTTCTTTTTGATCATAAAAATATCACTAGGACTATAGTTTGGTACAATATTATAAAGGCAAATAAATAATATGATTATAAGGAACATATTATGACAATTTTAAACGTATTGCGAAATTATTTTCTTAACAATATTTGTCTGCGTGGTTTATGATGTTATCATATCATATACATAATTTAATAAGTTTCTAAATTAAAATACCATAAAATTTAAAAAAAAATTATTAAACGATTACTATCTTCAAAAACCTTTAAAATATATTTAACGCTCTAATCGACAATCCCGCCTCCAGGCGGCGTATTTTAAATTTACCACAAGTGCGTCAACTGAGGACTTTATAATAAGAATTTAAACTTTTCGATAGCAAACTATATTTACAAATTATTTTGTGAAGTAATTTTTTGTATGCATGGCACGGTTTGCAAGCGAGAAAGCGTTTATTTAAGTTAAAATTGCGTAGAATTTCAAAAAATAAATATTTTGGAATGAACTCAATTTTTAAAAATCTTTAAAATATATTTATGTTGACTAGAAACCGTTGATACTAAACACAAAGTAAAATTGAAGCTTAAAAGAAGCTCTCACTTTGGTCCAAGGACATACAGGATTCCAAAAGGATGCATGTACAGGACATCGCCTTAACTTGAAAATGTATGGACGGATTTTTATGAAATTTGGCAAAAAGATTCTATGAAGTAGTATTAGGAAAGTTTTAAATTAAATCAATATATGTTGGAGTTTAGGTGCTCCAATTTCGCTCAATTTCGCGTTATTCGAAAAACGAAAATAGACATATCTTCTTAAGTAAAAGCACAAAAAGTGCAATTTTTGGACTGTAGTTATATCTTGGTAAGTGGAATAATTTATGCCTAAAGTTATTAAATTGAAATTTAAGCTTTTAAAAAGCTCTTATTTTGCTCCAAGGACATACATAATTCTAACAGAATACCTCTTAAGAACATCGTCTTAACTTAAAATCGTTTGGATGGATTTTTATGAAATTTTTAAGATAAAATATATTTCGTTGTAGCAGCCAGTGTAGAAAAGCATTGCCATATATGTGTTGTACATATTTAGTAATACCAAGTACTTACAATTGTCATTACAAATCTCATTACTTTTATATTAAGATGTCGCGCGATATAATGACATATTATTACAAAAGACCTTACAAAAAAATCGAAAAATATGTGGTTACCTATATTACCAGTATGGACGAAAATAATGAGTCTAAAAATAAACTTAAAAAAAACTAAATTTAATAAAAAAAAATATTTTTTTATTGAAGATTTTGTTTTAATAAAATGTGCCCGCAAAGGATTCGAACACGGGCCTACAAGTTGGCAGTCAACCGCTCCACCAGCTGTGCTATCTCGACATATTACGCTTGATAGATAAAAACATAAATGACTTGCATGCACAAAGTGTCAGTATTTCCCAGCTTACAAAAAATCAAAAATATTTACTTATATATGTACTTACTAGAAGTTAAAAAATAATGAGTCTAAAAATAGATTTTTAAAATTTTTTAGATCATTACTTTATATTTAAAAAATGATAAAAATAATTACTTATGGCTAACGTATTATTTATTTTATTAAAATAATGGGAAAATTAACTTGTTATTAGTAAGTGCTTATTATTTGTATTAAAGTAATACAGAGTGTAACGGTGGCATTACTGGTAGTAAGAAATGTATATATTATATTTGAATTTTGATATTTTTACAAATTATTGTTCAATTTTAAGTTAAGTTGATTGACAACTTGCCTCAACAAAGTCCTAGAGACGCTTATGGCTTAAGGGGGCTGGGGACCCTGGGGGCCTAAAAGCCGGTACACGTAGTAACATATAAGGGTGGATAGTCAAATGAAAGGAAAATTCCTCAGTATGATACATGATACGTTACATTTTAGGTACAAATATGGGGAAGGAGTCGAAGAATTTTCGAAAATTTAGGATATTTGCAGTTTATTTTTTTTTTTTAATTTTTTATCAAAATTACTTTTATAATAAGCTCCATGAAAATCGATTAAAAATAGGATTTTTTGCATTACCCAGTGATTCCTGCAGTTATTTATTCATTTATTTATTTATTCAGTCTACTGATTTATATCTTACAGACTATTGTACAAAAAATTTGTTAATTAAAGAACATAATATTAAAGTGTTTTTAATTAAAGATCGTAAATAAATTTAATTTAAATTTATCCCTGCCTAATTTAAAATCCAATAATGATGAAAAACAATTACGAAGTTTTAGACATCCAGTAATTGACTCATTATTACCATAATTAGTTCTATGAAAATCGTCAAAAAAAGACGTTTATGACGTAAATCTCGAGGAGTAACATATATTTTCACCAGATCCGATAGCTCTTTATATCTAATCTGCATAGAGGTACATAATTAAATCCCTTCAGAAGACTTTTTGAACGCCACTTCTTGCCTTTAACAATAGAAGCGATTTTAACCATTTGACTACGGACTTTTTTGTTCATACTTGTGAGTGTTTTTTAGCGGAGCAGAAAAAAATTTAATTTTTTGAAAATTGTAATCTTTTATAATGTACTTTTCTGCATTTTACAACAAAGTGCATACTTTCAACGTGACAAAATTTCATTTCCTTTGAGTACTCACACTTAATTGCCTTTCACTAGAGTACCCACACTTTGTATATGTTCATAAGCGTACCGTACCGGTTTTTGGCTCCTGGAGGTCCCAATGGCCCGGTTAGCCGAATATACAAAACAAAAAAAATTCTGTTTATTTTACGAAAGTTTTTATTATTTTGAAATTTTTTTCGTATTTTAATGCATGGGTTAGTATCGGTGCAGTTATATCTTTTCGATAATCAGAGAAATAACTTATGCCCAAACCATTGCATTTTAAACCTATTTAGGCCCATATCGCCTAAAGAGACAACAAAACAAAATTTGGTTAAGAAGAACATGTAGTCTATTTTTCGTGCCGAGCAGGTGACATTCATTTCATTGCAAAAAACGATTATGCCGGTTTGAGGGTTAAACGTATCCTGCCAGTATCCTGAGGGTCTTTCAACATAATTTATTTTCAAAGGATATTTTATCCTAATTTCGAGTATATTATCAACGCCTTTCAGAAAGAATTAATATTTTTCTAATTTTTTTGGAATTTAGAGATTCATTCTTAAAGCCTTTAGTGTTTAAATTTTACGTTTTTAACAAACGTTTTTAAATTTATTTAATTTTGTTAGAACAAAAAACAACATCCTTTTGTACTATTTATATTAAGAATAAATATCTCAAAAATCACCCAAAACGTATGAGTTATATTATTATTCGTATTAAGTAATTATTTATCATACGCCTCAGTAGATTTGTTGGTTGCTAGAAATTTTGTTATCAATTTTAATTACATCATATAGATTTATTCACTGAATATAGGGTAATATAAGTTATCGAAAATTTTATAGTTACCATTAGCAATTGTTGAATAACTTAGTAGAATGAATACATACCTGAAATTAGAAGAAATAAATTCAATTTAGTAAGAATGAAATAATTAAATATATTTTTTTTTTTTTAAATATTTAAAAGAAAATTATGAAATTGGATTATAGTGACTGACATAAATTAAAAGTAACAATAGTATGTTTGGAAGAGATCTGAAAACGGTTCTAGATGCACCAAATGCCAGGAGATTTATTTTGTTCATGTTGCGAGAGAAAACCTTTTCATCATAATGGTAGTTGGCTTCCACACTCACATCAACAACGATATGAAAATTTAAAAATTATGATTCCAACAATGACATGTGTCTTCTAATATCACAAGGTGTTGTCTAAAATTTTACACATTAAAGTTTGTAAAAATAGCGAAAAACTCGGGTGCACAATCCTTATATGGAATCGCTTTTTTAAATTTTACATTTCGGCCTTGATGTAACTATGGTATACTTTGGAATATTTCATTGGCATTACCAAAAAAAAATAAAATTATAAACACTATTAATTTTTAAATCAGACTAGACTAGTTTCTGCCTCTTTATATGGACAGGCTCATCAGTGATTTTCCATTTAAATTGTATTATTATTTGTATCTTATAATTGTCAGATTGTCTCTATATGATAAATTTTTCAACAACCTGCGGCTGTAAGAATCAAACCTGCGCTCATCTTACATTACAAACGTAACAATACCAAGTCCTGACCGTTTAGCGATCACACCTAAGTATGGCTTCGAATCTAATGCAGCTTAATTGCAGTTTTCTTTCCTATTAGCTTTTTCTGTTATTGTATATTATATTCAGAAGTGACAACACTAACAACACAAATATTCTATTTTTAGATTTTTGTTTATTGTTATAATCTCCTCCGTCTCTATTTCACAATGTTAGCAGATTGACGTATGGTTTTTACGTTCAGGGTTGACAACTTTTGCGTTTTAAGTTGAGACATCACCACAGGGCAAATTTTTTTAAAATTTTTTTAATTGGTATTGATTAGACGGTAATGAAATGGCACCAATGCCAAAAAAAAAAACCAATTGTAATTAACGAAAAAATATTTGTTTATAAAAAATGTTTTGTTTTGGGAAAAAAAGAAAATAAAATTTAAGTAATAACTTTAAATTTATTCCCTATTTTTTTGAAGTTTTATCGCGTGTACACTATTTAGTCTTAATTGATAACTCATAAGTAGGGCAACCAAAAATAAGAAAGAACTTGTTTTTAATTTGGGAGGAAGGACTATTTAGATTAAACATAAGTTCTGATCTTGAAATTATAAAAATTTTGAGCTATATTTGTTAGAGCTTTTGTTAAGATTATTTTTTATATTTGCTTATTTTATATTATTTGTAAATACTAGCATTGGCATTTGTTTTGTTGTAATGAAAAAGAATTTAATTGCTATAGACATCAAACAATGCCAATTAAATTGTCAATTAATTGGTCCATTCAATGAACTTGTTCCAAGTATGAACTGTGGGAGACAACGACTGTTATTATGAAAAGGTATTGTATGCCAACCCTGGTTTTGTAACTTAAAAATCTTAAGCAATTTTTCCTCTTGAGATCACACACTGAGAGAATTATCTGCATGATATCAATGAATTTTTGCACTAGATCAATGAATTGTCACTGGAATTCGCCCATCAAAACGTTTCATTAAATTAGCTACTTAAATGCGTACCCGAGTAAAAAAAATTATATATGGTCTTATGTTTTTAATCTTAAAATATATTATAATATGTGAATATATATGGTGTCAAGCATATCCATATATTATTAAATATTTCTTATGTGATAACATATATAACGACATATTGTTAAATATTAACCTTTATAAAAATTTATAAAAAAAAAGCATATATGCTATACATAATGATATATGATACATCTATTGTCATATATAATAATATAAGCTCATATAACACGCAATATTTAATCATATATGGTAGATTAGATTAGACAAGAGTGGCACTATGCACCGCGACCAGAAGTTGGTACTTTGTGCTGCCAGCGAATACACCCTATAGGTTCAGGCTCCCTACGAAGCCAACTACCCTACCAGGCAAACAGTTCCAAACGTCCGATGGCGTCACTGTTCGACCACCAAAATGACGCACCCTCCTGTCGGAGAGCCTCGGACATTTGCAGAGAACATGCTCTGAGGTCTCGGGTTCCAATTCACAAAACCTGCACGTATCCATAGAGGATCGTCCCGTCTTGTACAATTGATACCTAAGGCTAGTGTCCCGTGAGGTAACCCGGCACGGTCCTTAGTTCGCCCCTTGTCATAGACAAGAGTTTCAGCGACCTCTCCCCAGAGGGAGATATAAACAGCCTCGCCTGTCTAAGAAAATATATTTCTGTGTTACTTAAGATATACTTATATATGGAGCCATATGAATAATGCAATTCAAAATATAACTATATAAGACATTAAGATTAACAATTTAGATTGAGATATGATTGTATATGATTCAACATCATTAATATTTTCCATGCGTATAATACATAATTATATATTGCAATATATAACTCAATATATAATTATATATGCGAAGATGTCCAAATTATTATTAATTAAATTAGTTTTATATTTCTCTTAAAAATAATATATGTCATGGGATATAAGTAAATCCAATTTAATCTCAAAATATCTTTTGAGATCTTATTAGATCTAACTAGATCAAATTCATCCCACGGGAAATTTTGTGACACATTTGGATTTTAAATAAGATATTTTTGGATCCGCTAATTTTGAGATAAATTTTGATCTAACGTAATCCTGTAATATATTTGAGGGATCCGATTAGATATTACTGGATATTCCAATATTGAGATAAACTTGGATAAGAATAAATATCGATCTATATCAAGTGAGATCTGATTTTGTACTACATTACAAAAGTTAAATATTTTTTTTTGATCGGGTATATATATATATATATATATAATGTCCTATGGTTCCTTAAGAGGAACAAAGGGCCAGTCACCATGAAAAACTTTCGCTGGTTGCGTCGAAATAGAAAACACATATTATAATATTTAATGAAAAATTTCATATTATTTACTAAAAAGTTCATACGACTAATGAAAAAGTTTGCTTAGAAATAGTTTCATTAAACCTATAAAGCTTTTTTATGAAGTTTAACAAATTGTTCATTCACTTTATGAAAAACACTTCATTAGTTTAGTAAAAAAAATTCATTAAAACTCGTACAACTAATTCTCTCTGTGCCGAAACACACACAATTAAAAAATTTATATCTTGTTATTTAGCCTCATTTAACAATGTCCCGTTAGCTACTAACTGCGACTTTAACTGCCACATTTGTTGTTGTTTGTTATATTTTAACCAGACATTTAGTAATCGGACCTTAATGTATTAAAAACATAACGCCAGTTTAACATTAAGTACCAGATTATATTTTCACTTTATATACCTTGTTTTGAGAGAATATGTATCTGTATGATTACAGTGAATTTTTGCATTCTACGAAATGTCACTGGCACTCGTCCATTGAGACTTTTCATTAATTAAATGCAGTTTTTTCATTAAAATTATATGAAAATTTTTCTTTTATTTACTAAAAATATCATACTACCAAAGAAAAAGTTTCATTACAAAACAGTTTCATAAGGATTATTAATCTTTTTCATAAAGTTTAAGAAATTTGTTATTCAAACTTCATTATTTTAGTGAACAATTTTATTAAAATCCGCCATAGAAAATTTTCTCTTTGCATACAAGAAATGTGTGATAAGTTTATACTATAAAATGAAAACATTAATAAAATATGTAAAAAAACCTCTGGCGATTAAACTATTAATCGGTATTGGAAAAAATCGCAAAACAACAACACCAACAATAGGTTAAGTACCTACTCTTTTATTCATAATTTTTAATACTATAATTCAAAAGACTGAGATAAGAATGAAACGATTTTAAAGCGAATGAACTGTGTTATCCTTACTTAATGTTATACACACACTTTTGTTGTACAAAAAAAAAACAGCTCAACATCGACAGCATTATTATTAAACAATAACTAATAGAGGAAGAGTAGAAAGAAGAAATAGATTATAAAATAGAAAAAAGACATGGTCCGAAGTAATTTTTGTAGTGTTTAACAGATCATTTTCAATACAAAAACTTTCGATTTTTGAATTTTTGGATTCATTATTTAAAGTGTCGCATATAAAGTTTTAATTATTTTTTGAAATTACTTAAAAAAAAAAGTCAACATTTCTTAGAAAATTAAAAAATTTTAATTTTCCACGGATTTTTTCGAAGATATTAAAGTGAATTTAAATTTTAACAATAGCCTGTTAAAATTTAAAATAAAATATATCTATTTCGAACCCTGCTTTATGATTAGTATCAAACTAACAAAAATACCTTAAGTCATTTTTAAATGAATAAAATATGAAACTCTTAAGTTCGCTTAGTTCGATGTTAGAAAAACGAATCAGAAGTAGCAGATCAAACGGCACACACAGAGAAAAATTTTGCCTTTTGCCTACTAAATTCGGTTACTACAACTAAAATCGGTTAGTACAACTGAATATTGGAATTCACAACAAAATTTGGTTAATACAACTGAATTTTAGTTGACACACGAAAAATGTTAAGAAATCACATTTGAATTTGGCTTCAGCAATTAATATACACAAAAATTTCATACGACATGATGTACAAGTTGCATGTGTTTGTTGTTTTTTGTCCACTGAGGCGTATGAAATTTCCCCACTGGAGCCGTGCATGAATAAGGTTGTACTAAGCGAATTTATTGGTTGTAGCTACCAAAATACAATTTTCAATTCGGTTTGCACTTTATTTTTCTATGTGCAGCTAAAAACAACAGCAGAAGCGGCAGCAAGTCGAACATTATTACATGCAACATATAATTAGTAATCTTATTGTATACGCGTTCGAAAGTATAATTTAACAACGACGAACACACTTTTCAAAATACATAACTGTAGGATAAAATTTAGAAAAAAACTCTTTCCGAACTTCTATAAAATTAACTACAGTCATTAATTTGGTATTTTCTTGGGGAGGAAAACAAGAACAATCAACTATTTAACAATGTCTACCAAAAAAGACTTTGAAAAATATCAAAAACACTTTGTAGTTGTTTAATGTATTAACAACGCTTTAAAAGAAAATTACACCACTTAACAATGAATATGCGGCGAATGCGATCCAAATACACTTATTTACAAGATAATAAAATGAACAATATAACCATTGATATTTCAAGATAATCCATAAGTAAATTTCGAACTTATAAGCAATTGTGGGCGTTGTGGTGTAATGGTTAGCGCGTTAGACTGTTACACAGATGGTGCCGGGTTCGATTCCCGGTGACGACAACAACAATTTAGAATAATAAGATATATGCATTTCCTATCACTCATATGTATCGCAGCGCACGCTTTCTTTGTACACATAGCACTTAACACCACCGAAGTAAAATAATGAATCACGGCTATGAACCAAAAAGCTCCAATAAGGTCGCCAACACTCCGTCACAACTTTTCTAAAACTTATCATCTCGCTTAATTACAGTAATTCAATATTTGAAGCATTTCTTCTTTCTCCATCTTTCACCTCTCTACTATCCCCTTTCCAAAGAAAGCAACACATTAATTAATAGAAAGAATTTCCTGGGTGTTGCTTTTCTTAAAAAAAAAAAATAATAATAAAATTGTGTGCAACCAAATGTTTACAATTTTTAAATAATTTAAATTCAAAACTTAACGCTTACAAATATGCAAAATTTGTATTTAAACTAAAATTACAGGGATAATAATTTAATTGAACGAAACTAATGGAATTTTTCACAAAGTGAACGAATTTTTTAAAAGCTTTAAAATTTTTATGAAACTGATTTTTTAATAAAAGATTTTCATTGAAAACATTTTGTTTTAATTTAAAGAAGACTTACATTAATAGCATAACAATTTTCAAAGTTTCAACCGCCAATATTGCAAAAATCGCTTAAATTTAAAACAATCGCCTTTATTAAAAAATTTTTGACTATTTTTTTTTTTAATTTTGGCGAATTTTAAAGATTTTTTATTTTGTCATTTTTGTTTTTTAATTTTTGACTTGTAATTTTTTTATTTTTCGCAGACTTGGGTGACGTCAATTACATTTCACAATCATTCACTTGTGAAATTTTTCAATATCATTAATAATTTCAGATCTACGCACACACTTGTGAGCTTAAACACTTGCTTGGAAAATTTGTAAAATGTTTAAGGCCAAACATGGGTATTAAAAACCACATCGGGGTATTTAATTACAGGACAATTACTCAATTACACCCAATTATATATAATTAAACGTAAAAAAGGAATTTGCCTCTAATTAAATACACAGATATTTGCATTATGTCCCATGCCTGGTGTTGACAAAATTGAAAATTTGCCAAGAAAGCGTTTAAGCTCACAAGTATGACCGTAGGTCTGAAGTTATTATTGACATAGTTAAATCTCACAAGTAAATGATTGAGAAATGCAATTAACGACGCCCAAGTCTGATTTTTTGCAAGATATTTCAATTTAGACGACTTTTGCATTTCTGGCTATTTTTTTTTTTTACTTGGCGATTTTTTTTGGTTTTTAATTTTAGAAATTTTCTTAATTTTGGTGTTATTTTTTTAAATTTTAGTGATTTTTTTTAATATAAATGCTATTTTTAAATTTTGTCGATTTTTATTCAAAGTTGGTGTTTTTTCAATTTGTTGTCAGTATGGGTTATAAAAGCAGGAAATTTTGTATGCACCAAATACTTTTTCAATTAAATGTTTAATAGATATTGTAAAACTTTTAATTGAACTCAAATAAATGTTTAATTGAAATTTTGTTGACAATATTTATTTCTGTGTATTTGTTTATCGATATATAAATCATTAATGGTAAAGTCTTTTGCGTTTTTTACATAATTTTCTAAAAAGGCCTCATCTAAAACTGGCAAAAATTAATTTTCCCGACAAAAAACGATTAGAAACAAATAAATTGAATTTTATTATTGTAAATTATATCTGTTTAAATTTGGTTGAGAATAACATCGTATAAGATAAGATGTGATTATATGTGCAAATCTGATTGTATTTATTTTTATATTCTGTGCCATATATCATCATATCCAGAAACATGTTTTCATTCACATTATTTATTATTTTATACATATTTGGTTGCAAATAAATTTATATATTGCGCAATTCAAAGCGATATAAAAAAACATATAATCCAAGACCAAAAATTATTTATATTTTAGATAGTAGACTTTAGGAAATTATATATTGAACTTGCGAAACAAAGCTATTTTTTACAAAACAGATTTATAAAAATTAGGTTGAAAATAATGTTAAAAGTGGTTCACAATGAAATGGTTCCATTTTTTTTTTTGCTGGGTTCTTATACGCTTTTGTTAAATATTTTTTTTTATATATAAACTAACTATTACTATAATCCTATAACAATCTCTTAAATTATCAGTTCTTAAAATAGTTTTTAAGCACAAGTCAAACGATGTACAGTGGGACAGATTTAAAATATGTACATAAATTACAAAGAAATTTTTACCGATTTCCTCCATATTTGGCATATTTATTTAAAAAGGGAATTAAACATCTACATATAGAGAAAATTTTAGCTAATTGCCAACTAAAATTCGGTAACTACGACTCAGATTTGCTTGTTACGAATTTCAGACGGTTGTCACAACTTTCGCAACAAAATTCGATTATGTCAACAGAGTTTCAGTTGCAACACCAAAACTATAGAGAAATCGAATATAGTCATCGTTGTACTAACTGAATTTAAAAGTTGTTACTATTAATATACACTTTATAATTCGGTTGACACTTTATTTCTCTGTGTGTAGTACCTAAAACCAATAGAATCGTATGCAACTTTCGTATATTAGTCAAAAAAAATTTGAATTCAAAATGTTTGAATAAAAGAAGGGGATTATTTTTATACTAAGCTCATCTAAATACAGTCGGCTTTAAGAAAAATAATACGATAAGTGTTCTCAAAGAAATTTTTTGACGACCATTTTTGGTTTTTGTTATATTAGGCACACTTTCCAACCGAGTTTTTTGAATGTGATTTGTATTAACAAAGAAAAGTTGTAGCTTTCAGATCATATCAACCACTTGGACCAATAGGGTCTCAGAGCCTAATATGGTGGCCCAAAAGTAAAAGAAAAGTTATTTATTTTCATAATTTTTGGTAAAAAATTCTCGAACATAGACATAGCGGATCAAACATTTGATAGTACATGTTCCAATTCTTAAAAGTTTTCAGAAACTTCGAGATATATGTAATCATACGATATGGGAAATATGTAACAATTTAGTCGGCAGAGATAAAAAATAAGGAGTTGTTTCTTCAGTTTTTTTTTTTTTTGTTCGCATTCATACACTCAAAAAAAGTTAGTAAAGTTAGATAAATTTTAGTCAGGAGAAGTGCTTGCAAAAAAATTGCTAATGTCAGCAAAATCTTTTGCTGAAAATCAGCGAGCTGATTTTTAGCAAACAAAATTAGTAGATTCAGCAAAAGTTTCAGCAATAGTTTCATTCATTCAATTTGTTGATTAAAAATGAAAAAGTCCTTGCTAAAACTTAATAACATTTTTGCTGAATATTAGAAGACGGAAAAAAACTTAAAGAATTTTCAGAAAAATGATATTTTAGTTAATTTATTTGCTGAAAATCTGAAACATTTTTTTGGTGATTCTTTTAAAAATAATTTACAATACGTTCCAAAATATAAAAATCTTTATACTTCCTCATTGTCTAAATATACAACTCTTTCCTGCAATAAGAAAACGGAAACATAAAAAATTATCTAATATGTGTGTCCTTGTCTTTCGCTATAGTCTGTCTACCTGAACGTATATTTGTTTGCAATTTGACCACATTACATTAATAATCACTTTAAATATTTATTTTACAAAAACACACTTAATGTTTATTAAATTTAAATATTTTATCTTTTATTTAATTAATAGACAATTACTTTGACAAGCCGGTGGCAACAAAAAATTTAAGTTTGTTTCAATCCACATATGTATTATCATTGTTGGCATCCTTTTGTAACAAAAACAGATACAAAAATATTGTACCTTTTAGTATCATTTGCCTTGTTTCTACTACATCCTGACATGCCGGAACAGCTACTTGATTCTGCGTATATTTTTCAATCTGGTTGTCGTCCACTCTATTAATGTGCTTATTAGCATAATTTTTTAGCAAACTAAATTAGTAAAACATTAGTAAAATATTAGTAAACCATTAGTTCAAAACAGTTAAGTGCTGAATAAGTATAACTAAAATTGTAGCTGGAAACACAATTTAAGCAACAAATTTTGCTGAGAAATAGTATACTTGATTTACAAGACGTTTTACTAACTTTTCTACTAACATATTTTTCTTGAGTGTAGATGTGGCATTTGACACATAAATGTCATAGAAGGAGTAAAAAAAATGTACGGCAGTTGGGTTGTCAAAGAGTTAATGTGGGGGTTAAAGAGCCCAAAAGCTAACTAAACTTTCGTTTCTTTTTTCTTTTTTTTTGTTAGAATAGTTTGTTGAAAATATAAATGACACTGATTTGCAGATTTAGTTGATCTAAAGATTGTTGTTTAGATCATATTACCATGAATTCCAAATAGAAAAATGTAAATAATTGTAGAACAAATAAAAAAAAAATCTAAAGTAAATTTTTAGAACAAATGGTTAACGCTACTGTATTTTCATGTTTGCTAAACCAACCATCAGGGGTTTTTGAACTAATAAATAAAAAAAAACTGTTATGCCGGTTGAAAATCAACATATAGGAATCCATTTATGACCAGTCATGCTCATATATGAAGTCATTCGAGGTCATACATGTCCATGTACCACCATATAGGATTCATAAATGTTCATAGGAGATCATATGTGATAATATATGTAAACATAACCTCAATTTTCGTTAATGTACACATATGAACTTGTATGGAAATGTATATACATGTAGGAATACTGTATATGTAATTATTACCTTAATTTTCGTTAATGCTCACTTGTATGAATCATTTAAGAACACATATGACTTATGTATGGGTGAATGTGGACAGGTATGATCCATTTATGTGGATTTTTAACAAGACAGCTTTAAACAAGATGTCCAACCTTGGGTTATCTGCTAGGTTTTTGGGGTCCGTGGTCAAAACTTA